>OU343219.1:32380521-32499591 GCA_910596185.1 Chrysanthemum makinoi
GGATAGTAACAAAACTTTGAAAGAACAAGATTGGGTAGGAGAAGCAAGACTTTTAGTGGAAGTATCACTTCTTTCTAAGACAAAAGGCACATCGTGAGATTTTGAACTAGTTTGGCCATTCATCTCATGCTCATACACCTTCAAGTGATTATAGAGATCATCAAAGTCCATAACATCCAAACCAAAGTCGTCTCCTAATCATAGTAGTAATCACATGCCATGTCGATGGAAAACTCCTTAAGAACTTTAGATTAGCATCTTCAACTGAAACCTCTCTGTATGCCAGCCCAAAGATGCCGAGAAGATTTTGGAATCGGCTATGGCAAAAGATCAAGGCCTTCTTTTCTCCAATACTATGTTTCAAACCGCCGCTTCAAAGCGATTTATGCGCATCTTCGAAGCATCATTACCTCCAAACCTTGTTTGAGAGTGCCCAGAGTTGCTTTGCATCTTTAGCATCATGGAACTTGAGTAGATGACCATCCGAATAGCGCATAATAAGTATAAGAGAGCCTTTTCTTGATTTCTTATTGTTGCTGCCGAAGATCGCTGGGTGGTTTAGGTGTCCCAGAATCTCTACAGGTTTTGGAACTACTTCATTACCATTGACAATTACATTCCATAGTGCATGGTCTGTAATAGCAATGTACTTCCTCATCTTCATGCTCCATAGGTCGTATTCTCCCTTCTTAATTGTTAAACGAGATAGCTATTATGTAATAGTCCTAACACACCTTAAACATGTTAATACTGTTGGGTTCAGTAAATACCCAAACCCCTTATGTCTAGTATTTGAATAGAAAATATCCTAAGTGTTTAATCCTTTAAACATTAACAAGTCACTGAGCGCATAGTCTCTCAGTGAGTTGTCTTCAGGATACTCAGTAAAAGACAAAGAAGAAGTCTCTCCACTCAAGTAGGCGGAACTTAAGGGTGAAGATCGAGAAGAAGATGGTGGATTCAAGGAGTGATGACAATAACTCACTGAATCCCAAACTCTCACCAACTACTTACATCAAGACAAACTGAGATCAAGGAAATGAAGACTCAAGAATGAGCGGGACAAGGAAGATAAGTTTGAACGGATAAGACGAAGTCCTTATCAACCAAAGTCAACTTTCCCTAATGGCTAACTATCAAGCTCCGGTTTCATCACCGACTGAAAGCAGCCTTGTCACTTACCCAATATAGCCTTTGAATGTGAGACAAAATACATCAAGATTTTGTCTTCTGTACCCTGTCAGTTTGTCATCTAGGAAAGAGTTAAAAACCATACTTGTATAAATAACATAAGAGTTGGAGTGGAAGATTTTAAGCTTGTGAACTAATTGTAAAAAACACACACACAAGCCATCTTTCACTCCTCCAAATACAACTTTGTCCTTGAGATAGCTCAGTGGTTCCTTGTAGTTGTGCTCAGACTTAGCCTGAGCTTAGTGAGGAGTTATTATACTTTGTCGTTTCAATCCCAAGTACTATTCCGCAAGTACTTGGGTAATGTATTCTTTTTTATTCACTTCTAATAAAGAATATAAACGTTGAAATTTATCAGTGTGTTTTTACTTATTTGATTTCAGTCGTTATTCACAATCAGTATGTTTATTGTCTTAAGTGTTTTTAAACCATTGTGAAAAGGGAACAACAAATACCTCCATTATAATCAAACCACAAATGTTTACAAGGTCTCGGATTTTATTCTCTTTGTTTCCTTTTTCTTGCTAAACGGCCTAAGTGGCCAAGTTCAAGAAATTGTTTCTACTTACTGACAAGCCTATAAAATAAAAGGGTTATGCCATCTTGGAGAGGGCATATCCATGTTTCCAAAACGACAATAACGTTCTTAAAATCTTTTCATGCCTCGCTTTTATCAAACCTTGAACATGGTGTCTGGCGAACATTTTCAAACGTACCCCTTTTGTGCACTTTTAAAAAATAAGCTAAAACATAAGCTAATAAGTGGTTATAAGTTGTTTTCAAACCATTATTAACTTATATTTACAAGTCGTAGAAATCCTCGCCTTTTTCTAAACTTAAAACGCACTAAAACGAAAGAAGGACTATTTTTGCAAACGACTTAAAGCGTCAAGGACTTAAAATGCCAAACTTTTAATAATTTTATAACGAGGATTAAAATTATAATCAATTTGAGACATAGGGGTATAAAGTTTCACTTTTGAAACTAAAGGGTATAAATTATCATTTTACCAAAGTTGAGGGGTAAAAGTTGTCATTTTATGAAAGTTGAAGTGTAAGAGTTGTCATTTTATGAAAGTTGAAAGGTATACATTGTCTGTTTATGAAAGTCAAAGGGTATAAATTGTCATTTTATAAAAGTTTAAGGGTATAAACTGTCAATACTTGGAATTATAAGGTTATAAAGTGTAACGTTTTATATATCATTTAGGAAATATATTTTTAATACTCAATAAACCCGGATTTGATAAACTTATATACGAAATGGTCTATTTTCACTAACGATCAATCGAACTATAAAAGATTAATCACGAAAAACATTATCGCTCACTAACTTTTGAATAGACTTCATGTTAACTCGTTCAACATTTAATCGTCGACAAAACGCTTGTGATTAACATCACATATATTTGAATACGAATACTGAAACTTGACATACCAACCCAGGTCTCGTATCGGAGTAATCTACTCTTAGAGCTTGATTAGTTTTCTAACCAAACTACTGTACCACCAAGGTGAGTTTCATAGCCCCTACTTTCATACGTTTTAAATTACTTTTGGGGGAGATACATGCTCAAATACTTGCTCTGACTTCCACAAATACTTAAAACATTTTTACTCTTATGCTAAGCTATACTTTTTATACTTTTGGACAAGAAGTGCAGTTAGGATATGTGCCTTAATGTGTTACACTTATTCTTATACGCTTTATTCTTTAGCAACTGTTTAACTCATGGATGGAGCCGTTGGAGAGGTATTGATAGTACTATCGGGCTGACGCCCCCACCCTTGGTCCCAGATTCATGGCCTTTGGTGAATATAATCCAGTATTCTTGTTTATTCTTGTCATGATGTTCAGTTGGCTGTAATGCTTTACATTAAGTACTCACATATATCGTATACACGTATGTCCTACTCATACTATACTTTAGCAGTGGGTTGTAAACACACAGGTTGCAAGTTTTGTATGGGCGGGATTTGCAACTGAGTGGATTTACAATTCCTTTGCTATGGAAACATTCTTTAAAGAATTTTTAATTCTTTTTCAACAAACTCTATGAACTCACCAACCTTTGTGTTGACATTTTTTAGCATGTTTATCTCAGGTTAGTAAGGCGATAGCGGATGCATGGATCATAGAGTCATAGGCATGCTTTGGAGACTTATGCTTTTCTCCTTTACCATTATATACATTTTGAAAACATTTAAGTAAACATATACTTTGGGACCTGCTGGAATAACCCTGATTTAATAATTTGAATGGTAACTTTTCAAAACGTCTCATTTAGAGGTCGTTTTCTATACCTTGTGCTTTGTATTAAGAAGTAGCACCCCATTGATACTATCGTTCCGCTGCGATATTTTGGGGGTTTTACATCAAATACAATCATTCTTATATCATTCTCAGTGTATATACTTTATCATGGTATCAAAAGCCTTTGTCAGCTAATCCTAACAAACCTAAACTCTTCCGTCGCCGCCTCTGGCCGCCGGCTACACGCTGGAGGTTCAGAGGGCTCCCTTTAAACCTTAATCTCTGTAAGTGCTATAATAAATGCCACCCATGTTTTGATGTTTATTTGTGAGGTGGATCTTTATGTTTTTCTAGGGAAAAATACACGTCCCGTTTGTTTGGAAGGATCTTTGAGGGTTGAAGTTTTAGAACCATTTTTTTTTCTTTTTTTTTTTAGTGCATGACTTTTAGTTGTAATTTTCTTTGTTTTAGTGTAGGGGATACTTTGGGTTATTCCGTTTGTTTTAGTCGTAGGGGATACTTTGGGTTATCCCGTTTGTTTAATTGTAGGGGATACTTTGAGTTATCCGTTTGGTCAGGATAATTTGGTTTATCCTGTTTGGTAAGTTATACTTTAGTTTATCCTATTTGGTCATGATACTTTGGTTTATCCTCTTTGGTACAGATATTTTGGTTTATCCGATTTGTCGCGTGTATATGTCTCCTGCTGCTTGAAGATGTGCTTCCGTTTACTGTCAAATGTCTTCTTCATCAATTATTTATTAGTTTGACTTTATTGTTTATTAGCTTTTAATCTCTAGTCTGAGCTTTCGAGATTTCGTCACTCGAACTGCAGGAAAGTGTTAACCGTGTATTACGATAAGATAATTAGTTTTACATTTAAGGTTGCTTAGGGTGTTTAGTGGGGTTTCCCAATATATAGATCATGTATTGTTATTATACAAAGGCTCTCATTTGCATGTAGTGGACAACGAATCAAATAAAATCATTTTTATATCATTCTCAGTGGATATACTCTATCAATTAAAAGCTGAAAAATACATTATGATTCATCTAAGATTATAGAGATACATTTAATTTTAGTCGGTGTATCTCGGATATCTTGTTGTAGTTACTTCTCATCCTTTTTATTTTAAGATTACTTCTCATTTGATCCACATGGACCATTTATGTAATTTACCTTTGAAGACGGTGGATGCAATTTTCAAAAATTCACAAGGTAAAATAGTCATAACAGACCTATATTTTTTATTCGCTATAAGGGTATTTTTAATATGATATACATAGCTGATATTTGGTTATTCGATCAATTAAGGACCATCGATCGATGATTGTAATTACACGTATCAGCTTTCAAATACGTACTAGCTAGTTTCATGAACCGGAGTCCCTGGTGGGCCTTGGTCATCGGCTGAGTGGTTAGGTGCATACACATCTTCAAGTTGTCTCACGACCTCTCTCATTGAGGGTCTTCTGCTTGGTTCCGTTTGTGTACACCTCAAAGCAAGCTGTAGCACTTGCGTCACTTGTTCCCTTTTAACAGATATATCATACATGTCGTCGTAAAGACCTTTATCCACAACTAGCTCAATTTCTTTGTTTTCACTCCAAACTGATTGGACCCATCTCACAATGTCCAATCCATCATCTGTAAATGAATCATCAGCTGCCTTCTTTCTCGTTATCAATTCAAGTAACACAACCCCATAACTATACACATCAGACTCCATGCTTTTCGTGGATGTAAATGCATTTTCTACAATAATTAGAATATAGAAATCATATACGTACATACTTAATGAGAATATATTCAATGCAAAAACAAACAAGCTAGCTAGTTTAGTTTATAACCTGGAGCAATGTATCCGATCGTCCCCCTAAGTGTACCACTCGTAAGTTCTGCAGAAGATGAGTGACCGAGAAGCTTGGCAATGCCAAAATCTGAGACGTGAGGCTCCAACTCATCATTCAAAAGTATATTCATTGGTTTGATATCTCGATGAACTATTGCAGGATCACAGTCAAAATGGAGATATGCCAAGCCATGTGCAGTTCCAAGAGCTATGTTAAAGCGTAGGCTCCAATCTAACAGTGGAGGTGGATATATCTCGTGCAGAATGTCGTGTAAACTACCATTATGCATATACCTATATAGTATCAAACCATAATCTTTTCTCATCCAAAACTTTTCCAATCTCACAAGGTTTCTGTGTCTCACCTTCCCAACAGTCTCGATCTCTCTAACCATGCTTGTGCTTCCTTCTTTGTTGCTTCCTCCAAACATAAGTTTCTTAACTGCATACACTCCATCTTGAGAACCCAATGAAGCCTTGTACACAGTTCCATGTGCTCCTCTCCCTACTATATACCTATCATTCAAGTCCTCTGTAGCTTCCATTACTTTTTGAAACAAGATGTCATCCTCTTCTTTATCATTATACATCTCTTCAGTATCAGGTTTTTCTCTTTGCCGACATTGAAGGAGGATACCAGTTCCAACAACAATTGCAAACAACAATGCTGATGTCCCAAGAGCTACCATTCCAGTTTGGAACTTGGTAAGACCTTTCTGTTTTTTTGAAGAGGCACCTGTACAACGTCTCAGGTTTCGAGTGAGGTTAGCATCACAATTATTATGGACACAATCGATACAGAGACGTGGATTCCCCAAAAAGGAATAGAGAGACGAGTTGAGTAATGACGCTGGTATCTGACCCGTGAATAGGTTGTACGAGATGTTGACTTGTGTCAACACACGAATATCTGCAAGTGATGCTAAAGTTCCAGTCAGATGGTTGTGAGAAGCATCCAACTGCTCTAACATCTCCAGCTTACTGAAACCCGAGGGAATATCACCAGTCAGGCCATTGTTGCTAATATTCAATTTTCCGAGTTTCTTGAGCTCTTCTATTGCTGAAGGTATGGTTCCACCTAATGAATTCCCACCAAGCCCAAGTTCTATCAGACCCTGTAACTCAGATATAAAGCTTGGGATGCCCCCTGTTAAATGATTCTCACTTAAATCCAGAGTCAATAAGCCATACATGGTATGTAAGGCTGTTGGAATAGATCCGTTGAACATGTTATGGCTGGCATCAAAGTTCAACATCTTGGTGCAGTTAGCAAGCTGAGATGGCAAAGGACCTTCCAATGCATTGTACGAAAGCTTCAGAGCCTGAAGCTGCAGGAGGTTTCCAAGCTCTTGTGGTAATACACCAGAAAGCCTATTCATCGAGAGATTGATTTGTGTAATGTTAGTAAGCTTACCCGAAAATGTAGCTGGAATTTGTCCAGTAAAGTAGTTGTTTGAAAGGTCTAAGTATAACAGGTTTGGATTAGCCCAAACGTCTGGAAGAAGCCCGCTGAGATTATTGTCTTTAAGAATTAGTCTTGTCAGTGTGGGGCAGTTGCGAATATCGTCAGGAATACTCCCGTGAAGAGGATTGAACCCCAAAACCAGCTTCACCAGTTGCTTTCCTGAGCAAAGATTAGGTGGGATTGGTCCGTTGAAGGAGTTATGTAAGAAATCAACTACGATTAGTTGAGTTGCTTCGAGTCCTAAGCTTTGAGGTATCATACCAGAGAAATTATTACTAAAGAGAGTAAAGTTTCTCAATAGCTTAAGCTCGGCAACCTCAACGGGTAATTCACCAGAAAGTCTATTCTCATAAAGAAGAAGGTACTCTAGTGATTTGATTTTCCAAATACTCATTGGAACCTCGCCTGTCAAACGGTTGGTAAACAGAGAAAGGTTTGTCAAGTTGAGCATACCAAGCTCACTCGGAATTCTACCTTCAAGTTGATTCGTGTAAAGTTGGAGATCAGACAATGACGTGCAATTGCCTATCTCAGGTGGTATCTTTCCTGACAAGAAGTTTTCTGAAAGGTAAAGGAGAGTCATCTTAGTGAGCTGACCAAAAGAAGAGGGTATCGTACCAGTTAACCCGCATCCCACAACTGCAAATTCATCAAGGTTGGTACAGTTTCCCAACTGAGGTGGAAGACTGAGAAATTGGTTGAAAGAAAGATCTAAATAATTCAATTTCTTACATCCGCCATAGCCCAAAGGAATTTGACCCTCTAAACCAGCACTATGAGCATCTAAATAAGTAAGGTTCTCAAGATTGTTTATGCTAAAAGGCAACGATCCAGTAAACTGATTCTTTTCAATAAACAGTTTTTGGAGCATGGTTGCATTTCCCAAGTTAGATGGAATGAAACCAGTGAGGCGGTTAAGGTTGAGTGCAAGATGCTCCAATGTGGGAATGTGAAAGATGGATTCGGGAATGGAACCGTTAAGTGAATTATTACCAAGATTCAAATGTTTCAAAGTGAGCAAGTTACCAAGGGTGTTTGGAATGTTACCACAAAGGGAGTTGACAGATAGGTCCAAGTGTTGAAGATGAGTGCAGTTGCCTATCTTCGAGGAAATTGGACCAGAGAAATTGTTGAAACTTAAATTCAATGATTTGAGTTGCGACAAGTGTGATATCTCTGGTCCTATTTCTCCGGAAATTTGAGAATCTGACAAGTCGAGGGTGACTACTTGGAGGTTGTTAGCGTCACAGACAACACCAGCCCACAAACATGGATTGGCATGGGAAGCATTCCAAGATGACAAAAGGGATGGTGAAGAAGAAGAAGTCACCCAGCGTGTCGAGAGTGACAACAATGTTTGACCATCCGAGCTCAAACCAGATACTAGGACAAGAGAAGCTAACGACAAATAGTAGTAGTAAACTAAACAAACATTCATCATTTTACTGATACCGGAAGGGTGTTTGGTTGGTTGGATGTAACACAGAGATAGAGAGATTAAGCTGCATGTCAACCTAAATATAAGAAAGAAAGACTTCAGTTTTTGAGAGTTCCTTCCATCCATCTAATAAATCACTTTATTCTTTGTCAATAAAGTGCGTGCTTTTTGACCCCCAAACGGATCAACATGTAGATTATTGGTGAATGAATGACATATCATATTACAGTATGTCAAAACCTCAACTCTTGTATGGTTTTTCTATAAAACACAATAATATATATTCCTCATGTAACATGTTACTGTTGGTTCTCATCTCATCGCATCTGTTGGGATGGTTATCTTGAAACTTATTGGTCACACGTGAAACTGATCAACAATAATAGCCTTTTTTTTTTTTTTTGCATGAGGTTCTTCTCATCAATAAAATAAAATACTAGAAGTCATACTCAACATTCATTACTGTTCTCCCTCCAGGTTATAGTAGTAATTACCATGTCAACTAGTACCGAAAATCGATTTTAATTTTAAATGTAGCAAATATTTGCAGATGCATGTCAACGTACTAGTACCAAAAAATGATTAAGCTGTTCCTTCCATGAATGAATATATATCATTCTTTCTTTCTTACTGACCACCACTTTATTATTTGTGCTTTTTAACCCCCACACGGATCGATATGTATCCAACCCCAAACAAGTACAATTAACAGAAGATTCTTGGGACGGACTCTCTTCACAGTGAGTATCCTATCATGTCATACATACTTTAACCTCAACTCTTGTACGGTTTTTCTATGCAACACAATATAATGACCAACCATGTTACAGTTGGGTGGGTTCAGGTCATATTTAAACATACCCATCTTGAAAGTAACTTAAATTTAAGCGGAAAAAGTTAAACTAATCCCATCAACATTATTCTTTCTTCTTTTAGCATGAGCTTCTTTTCATCAACAAAATAAAAAATTAAATCATATTCAACATTCATTAGTATTATATTCTTCCTCCATATTATAGTCATTACCAATGTTTTGAAACCCGGTTCAACCGGTTGACCGTTACTAAATGCAATGTGGTTTTGGTTTAAAACTTATGTTATCATTGAATTGTATGTATTTTGCACTGTATTATATGTTTTATGAACTTTCATAAATGAAAATGTCTCTATGGATTGAATTTTCACTTAGTATATTACACATTCCAGAAATTCAAAAATTAGGGTGTTGCTTAGGATTGAACTCTTCAATTCGTATGAATACCCGGAGATAATATACACACAAGTTACTGTAATGCTCTAATGTTTATAAACTTGACACTATTAAAAAGTCATGTGTCCATATCCTTTGATGAGCATATAAAAGCCAAGTCCAACCTTCTTGAAGCGGCAAAACTTCATGCTAACATAGGCAGTCCTTTTAATCTTGCATCTGCACATGCAATTTTTCAAAATAACTATTAAGAAGTTGAACTTGAACCTAACATCATCTATAGAACCGAGCACAAACCTTGGGATGATTATGTTGAATGTGCCCATGCCAATCACTAAGATAAGCTTTCCACATTGAATTCATATTAATGTTATTTTTAATATTTAGTTTGATTGTTTATTACCTCATATTTGACTAACATATTAAATTAGTATCATAAATCTAAGAAATACTTCTGCCATGCCATGCCAGATTAGATAAGCAGGAAAGTATCTTCAAAATCATAGAAACTCACAATCAAATCATCATCAAGTAATTTGTTGTTCCAAAAAAAAGATGTTTATCTTTCCATTTTAAAAGTAGATAGGACGGAGCGAACATAGTATCTCATTCCATTATCCATGATAAATTATGGTTTCTGTTTACAAATTATATTTTTCATAAGATGTGACATGAAAATCTATATGTTTAAATGATGGCCATCATAAATTACATTCAAACTTCAAAGTATGATTCAATGTACCAAAACAAATATATATTCTCATTTTATTTTATAAAGTAAATACGAAAGAAAGATTAGACCATAATATAGCTGGTGAAAGATTAGTTAATCACTTTCAAAAAATAAATCATTTTCTCTATAAAAGTAAGAAATATAAAACAACCTAAGTTGTTTTTCAATATTAACTTTTTTTATTTCAAATAAAGTTATTACAGTATTTGTGTGCTTGTCTTTGCTAATCGATAGAGTGTCTTCTGGACCATTGAGTTGTCATCTATTAAATAGAATCATTATCTTAACACCACACAAATTGAAACACATTCGTCGCATTTGTTTCCATTTATAGTACAAATCGACTTTATTACACTTTGAAAATTTTGATTAATTACTTGATTTGGAATAATAATTGGGACAATTATGATATGGACTATATTTTCTTGAATTTTCTCTCTAGATTAGATATTGTAAGTGACTATTTCTAAATACTGATGTATATATTTGTTCAAAAACTGAAATGTTACATACGTATACCTATAGAAGTATTTAAAACGTTAGTAAATACGTACAAGTATAGGTATACAACATAAAAGTGATAGGTGTGGTTAACAAGATATGATCACTCACATCATCCTTTTTGAGGAATACGATTCTCGAATTAAAGATACTTAAGCATACTATATATAGAAGAGATAATGATATCTCATCTGTTTTTAAAAGAATTTAATTTATAATTTTATATGTTACATTCATCACATATTAATTTCTCAAAGCCGAGATAAGTGAAGATATGACCATCTTAATTGTTTTCACTGAAACATGAATTTGGATGAAGCTAGATTATGAAACTAAATTATCTGTACAAATTTGAAAAGTCCAAGCTGTAGCTAGGTTAAATTTATAAAATCGAAAGTAAGTGTTTGAACAAGATAAGTATTGATATGATGGTCGCGTTCATTTCTTACTTTTGGTCCGCTATCAGTGGCGTAATTCATGGATTGATGCACAATATCTCTCTTTTGCCCGAGTCCTAAGAAAAAGCATTAAAAGGAAGTGGAGACGTATGCTAACAAAACACAAACACGACATATATTTGTGTCTATGCACTGGTGCACGCCTGTATGTGTTTTGTACATGTTTGTGTGTATATTGATGTGCGTCTGTATGTATTTGCACGCGTGTTAGCATATAGATAGATTTACACTTAACTCATATAAGATAGATACTTGAATGGAAAATGACTTTCTCTATGTCATATCTTGTTTATATATATATCTAGTCTTGAACAAGTAATCCGCCAAAACAAATACAAAGAAATTGTGTTTTTTCTTGCAGATTTTCAATTTTTTTTTTCTGAACGGTAGTTGAATACTTGAATGTGATCAATAGAATAGCTGACTGAAAAGGGTGTATAGAAAAGTTTCCATACTTAGAGAATTGTTAAGAGTACTGATTTAGCATATAGGCAAACTTGAGAAGCTAGCCAAGAGAGATGCGCACATAACAACATGTGTATTTTATTCTGAAAGGATTGAAAGTGCATAGATAGTTCGAAAAGCATGGATCACAAGTGGCAAGTGTCTCCCACTAAAAGATAGTTCGACAGCTTTGAAAGAATGTGCGTCTTCTAAAGGTGAGCTATCGGACACGACATTTGCAGTCCTACGCAGGGGCGGAACCACATAGCAATTTGGGGGGGCCGGTGCCCTCCATGGTTCGCCAAAAAATATCAATTTTTAGTATAAAAAAAGTTTTTTTTAAGACTATTTTATTAAAGTGCACCCCATTACAAAATTAAATTGCCCCCCACCTTAAGATCAAACAATGTAAAAAATCTTAGATCTCTATCTTAATCTAAAAAAATATCAGTTTTTAGTGTAAACAAAAAAATTTATGACCTTTTTATTAAAGTGCATTACGAATTTTATCAAAAAAAAAAAATTTTTGCCCCCCGCCCTCTAAAATCCTGGATCCGCCACTAGTCCTACGTACATATGATTATCGTGAATCTTTTATCCCTATCATTATATCTTTCCAGCGATCTAGAAACCTTTCGTTGTTAATTATGAAAAGATAGTTCCACAACTAGTTCAATCTATATGCTTTGTAAAGAATGTACGTGTGTAAATAATATATAATCTATCTGTATATCAATAAAAAAAAAATTGTTAATATATTAATTAGTTTAACATTTATGCATAGCTTAAACTTGACCAATACTTATGAGTTTTAGGGGTAATGAAAAATTGATGAGAATGTCATTAATTAGTTTACTTAGCTGTTTACTTGCAAGCAACATTGATATATCTCTTTCAGCACATACTAGTTATAATACCCGTGCACGCACGGGTTTTTTCATAAGAGTTTAATTATGTATTATTATCGATTAGAAAACAAAAAACTTAACATCTCTTAAGTAGGGGTTTTTTCATAAAAGTTTAATTATGTATTATTATCAATTAGAAAGCAAAAAACATAACATTTCTTAAGTAGGTTTACTTGGTTGATTAAAAATAGGATCAAAAAAATATACACAACTATTAAAAATCTATTCCTACATGAATTATATTCATAACCTCAAAGACATATTTCCTCACTATCAACTCGTTTTTTCATAAAAGTTTAATTATGTATTATTATCGATTAGAAAGCAAAAAACTTAACATCTCTTAAGTAGGTTTACTTGGTTGATTAAAAATAGGATCAAAAGAATATACACAACTATTAAAAATATATTCCTACATGAGTTATATTTATAACCTCAAAGACATATTTCCTCACTATTAACTCAAGCTTGTTCCAATTGCTAACCTTGAACTCAAGAACTTATCGACATTTAACAATGTTTATAAAAAAGACTATCAATTTTTGTGTTGTAATAATGCTTAGTTATATGTAACACAAATATATTATAGGTGTCGTTCTCAAGTCTTTTTACCATTGTTTACTCGCCGGTAGTTTCTGTTGCTCGAACAATGTAAGCCAAAAAAAAGTTTCGTCCAAATATTAGGAACTCCGGGATGGCAACAATGTGTAATATTGGAAGAACGATGTGGGCTCTTAATTTGTTTGCAGTTAAGGGACGCCATAGTCTTCAATGGATTGTAGGATGTGTATTTTTTCCGGCTTGTGTGTGTTGTATTATATTGATGAACCGAACATTCGTCCATTTGGCTTTCAATTTTTCCAACGACAGATTCTTAGCGTTTTTGGATCCATTCCGGTTTCCCAAAATTCTTCATCCAAAGACCGACTTGCTCACGCCCTTGGCTCTTGCCTCCCTAATTTGCAACCGTGCAAAATGAAGAAAACAATTAAAGAAATTATAATGGAGAATGAGTAACTGAAGAAAAAATGTTTACTTTTATAAAAAGCATATTCATTATTTTGTCGATTAGTTAGTGTATCAGTAGGAGCATGAAGATTGTGTGCAAAGGCATAGCTTCTAAGGGACAGTGTTGGCCCCTTTAAAGCTTGAGTAACAGTGTTGAAGTGATATTCCACATTCATGTCCTGTAATACAGCAATGGCAAGACAATGTAGGACTAATATTTATGCACAAGTTTTTTTTATTATGTATTAATATCTATTAATATTTTGTGAAGATTCTATGGATGAAAGATTTAACTTTTTTTAAGTAACATATATGTTGAGGTTGAGGTCGAGGTTGTTGTTTAACTTCAACTTTTGATATCATGTTGTACAAAATGTGTGAATTTAGTAGCACATAATGAACGTTGATGAAGTTATAATATACTTCGTAAAGATTTCTAAAATGTTTTTTCAGATATCCGTATATAAACTTTAATTAAGAATTACATGAGTAGTTGTTATAAGTACGATCACGTATATTTATTTTCATATCACAGCACCCGTGCATACCATTTGATACTTATATTCTCATTAATAATAATTTAGCCGAATATTCAAACATGTGTACGCATAGATTAAACTTTTAAAATAAAATAACCTGAGTCCTTATTTAACATATATAATAATTTTTTTAATGAATGAAAGTCCGAAACAAATATTTATCCTTAAAATATTTAGCATGTACTAAAACTAATTCATATGTTTACACCATTGTGTAGTTTTACTGGATGAAAGTTTAAAACTAATATTAGTAATCATGTAATTTTAAACAGAGTTTATAATATAAAGTTTAGAGAGTATAAAGTGTAAGGACGTTTGGTACGATGGAATGGAAAGCTGAGAAATGGAATGGAAAAGCATTCTCGTGTTTGTTTGTGTTGAGAATGGAATCGGTGAATCAATATTTGATTCTCTTTCCATTCTCCGCATTCTCTTAAAATAGTGAAGAATGGAGAGAATTGGTGAACAGAAGGGAAGGCATTCTATGGTTGATTCTTTCGCATAATAAAAAAATTAATTTCAATCATCGTCTTAAATTTTTTTTTTATTTTATTTTTTTATTTTTTTTATTTTTTTTTTTGAAATACAATAATTGATAGGTTATATCAAATCTTCGTATCAACGTTTGTATTTCAACATTTTCTTATAAAACCAGTTATTCAAATGCAAAAATCAGCTTTTTTTTTATTTATTTAAATGTTTGGGTTTCTTCAAAATTCACCACAACTATTATAAATAAATATTATTATAATTAATTTTCAATTGTGCCCGTTATTACGAATTGCACCCAACAAAAGATCCTCTAATATTGCTTTTGCGATTAATGGTTAATGTGGAAACGTAGAGGGGGGTGAATACGTTACCGTTTAAAAACTTTAGATCTTTAGTATCAAATCGCTTATGAAGCTTGTTATAATATGAAAGTTCCAATTATTGTTTGTGACTAATGTAAAGCATAGTAAACCATGTTGTCACACAAGCATTAACATCAAACCACATCACAAGCAATAGTATAGTGCAACTATAAAAGTAAAGAGATAAAGAAAGGAAAGTGCAAACCGAACACGATGATTTATAGTGGTTCGGTCACGGATCTCCTTTCCGCCCTACTCCACTCCCAGAGTACCCAACTCGAGAGTTACTTCACTAAATCAACAAGCTCCCTTCTTGGCGGAGAAAACCTTACAATAAATTAAACGCCGCTTACACTTTTTCCGGTACAAAGCTAAATACCGGTTTCTAGTTCGAGGTAGAACCAACCTAACGTCGCCTATACAATATTTCCGAAACTAAGCTAGATGTCGAGTTCTTTTACAAGGGTACAACCACTCCCAATATGTTTTATGGCCCAACATAATAAACCTTGTGTTTTATGGCACAAACACATAAACCATCTAATCTAGTTTGGTGAAAGTGTTGTTATGATGCAATGATGTTTACACTAATGATCCATGACACAAATGTCTAATGGATATGAATAACTACTTCTAAATGATCTTCCATTGATAGGAAGCCTTCATGATGAAGATCACAAGTTCCCTAAACTTGTTGTGATAGATCTTCACTTGTGGTGAGTGGGAATAGCTAGATCTCCAAGCTTTCCTTGGTTGATCAAGATGTAGAGTATGCTTACAACAAATATGAATGTTAGAAGCATTATGATCATGTGATGGTGAGGGTGATTAATGTATGTTTCTACATTGTTATCTACAGATCTAAATGATGCAAGAAGGGTAGAGAGAAAGTGTGTTGAAGGGATGAGTAAATGAGAAAACAATGGGCTTCTATTTATAGGCAAAAGGGAACAGGAGCGTCCACGGACCACGGTACCAAATAAAGGGTTCCGCCCTTTATGCATTTTGGTGCCGTGGGTGCCTGACAAGAAATCTAAAAATCTTTCTTCAAATCTTTTCAAGATTTTACCATATCTTACCAAGATCACATTTGATATATTGAGTGTCAATCTAACCAATATATTCAAGAGATCTTCCAAGGATTTCAAAGATGATGCATGCCATGATGTAACATGTATTTCCATTTTAGATTAAAATGTTTATCAAAGTAAACTTGTAAAATGTATTATGTAACTAGTTAATAAAATGTCTAGTTACCTTTTGAAATACTTGTGAATGCAAAATGTAAAATGAGGTTCTAAATAGAATGGTTAACCTATTAAAATACTTAGTGACTCTAAACGTATTTTAAACATTCTATATGATTTGTTAATGGGTTTGATCATAATGCCACATAACAAACATGTACGAACCTGTGTTGTAACATACGAGGACTTGAGACATCGAGAGGTGTTGAATGTATGTTGAGACAAATGTAATTACAAGTAACTTGTACATTTTACGTTATGTATTACAAGTTACATGTTTGTCATCAATCAAAACAAACGAGACTGTATAGATTAAATATCGTAATATTTGCACTAACAATCTCCCCCTTTTTGATGATGACAAATATATGTAAACGTAATATAAAGTAAAATGTAAAAGGTTACTTTTATCCTTACTACCTTTACATTACCTTCTCCGTTTACACTCTTCTCCCCCTTTTGTCGAAACAAAAAGGGCGTGTCCTTGGAGTTTAACTTTATTTCTCCCCAAAAAGGCTAGCTTGCATCATCCCTAGTGAAGTTAAATCGTCCACTTCAATCCGTCCCTTGTTTGGTAGCGGATCCATGGATCAAATAAAGAGGCTTAACCTACATCAAGGTTAGTTTTATGCAACAAAAATTATGAAAAAATATGAAAAGAAAAATGCATAGCAATGTTAGCCTATTTTCTCCACTTTTATCGAAGCACAAATGCTTGTTGAAAAGTGAGAATGATGCTAAATGCGTTCATGCTCCCCCTTGACGGTTGCTCCCCTTGTTTGAGGCGTCAGGGTATGATTAAAACCTACAAAACAAATATTAGTGCAAAACTATATTCGTCATTGGACGAGTAAGTGATATACAACAAAGTGTGTATAAGATGCATTCAAGTAATTTTGACGGAAGCTCCCATTGCTCTAGGGCGTCAAGATGAACCTTCAAAATAAATATTAGTATAATAGAAGCTTTGTCTTTAGACAAATATGTCATATACAACCAAGTGTATAGACGATGCAATATGAGTGCTTAAAGGATATTCCTCCTTGTTCTAGGATGTCAAGAAGCACCTAAAATAAGAAAAATAATTGATGCAAACTTCATCCTTAGATGAGTAAGTTATATACAATCGAGTGTATATGATGATGAACCTACAATGAAAAACATTAGTGCAATATATTTCATCTTTTCACAAAGAAAAATAAGATGTATATATGTGATAAATGATATAATCAAAGATCTCATGAAGTGTAGTCTCCTAATTACAATCATAAGAAAAGTGAGAATATAATATGATAAAGGCCTACAAAATAGTTCCTAGAAAGAAGATATGAAGTCTCCCACCGGGTGTGCCACTAGTGGTGCTAGTGTTGGTGTCGGTTTACTAGTAGGATTCATGTGGTGATGGTAGATGACTCGAGATTTACAAAAGTAAGTTTTCGCTAATCCATGGTGGTGATGATTAGTGAAAGTGGTGATGGAAGGTGGTGGTGATTAGGTAGGAAGCTATTAAGGAGTTAGAAACTCGTATGTATAGCAAATATAAAAATATGGACTCATGCAATCCTTTCGTCATGTCAAGTGACCAAAGCTAAGAAGAAAAAATATGAATGGACATTGCATTTCAATGATGCATAAGGGTTATGATTTGAATGATTTATTGATGCTAACAACCTATTGTTTTGAGCAAGTTCTCATATGCTTCAACCCAAGAGTAATCAATAATGTGTTCTATCTAAGAATATATAAAAGTGATAACATGAAGATAAATTCGTTCATTGATTGACACGAATTATAAAAATGACCTATTCTAGGTGACAATGGGAAAGGTAGTATTAGCATGGTTTTGACCGACATGGATGATTATCACTTTGAAAAGAAGTGAAGACAATATGGAAAATACTAATAATAATAATAATGAGTACCTATATGAGGATGAGAATGACATCATATAAGTGAGAGTTGGATGGACCAACGTGTTGGAAATGGTTGTTTTGATTAATATATTGTTTGCACTAACAATGACATGCATGATATATGTCAAGCGAGAAAAGGATAAGATCCTATGATGGTGTTCTAGATAGTGAAGTTGTAAGGTGCTAGTTTTAAGGAAAATCCTAGATTCGTTGATTGTGGAGATGAAGAAGTTTGTAAAACACATGATGTGTTTTTCACTTGATGAGGTATTGGTGCAAACTTGTGATATAAGGTTAAAAAGGTTGAACTAGTTGTGGTTTCGTGAACGGTTTTAGCTAAGTGGTGTTTACCTATGTGTTGGTATTTTAGAGTCTAAGAGACATAAATTTTGACAAAAGACAATTATGTGAATGGATTTCTCTCCCCTTAATTGGTGGACATCCAACATAATGTGCAATGTATCAAATAAGGAATGACAACAAAGTGTTTAGGAGGTTATTCGGGTTAACGAAAGAGGTGAGCTTAGTGATGTTTTTCTGGATGATGGTTAGCATACAATGAGCTTCATCCTTAAAGTCACGTACTTCTTCTCGATTAATACGAGATGATCGTATGATGAGGCATGTGGTTTCCTAATAGGAAGTGAAGAGGATTAGAGTATTGTTATAACTAAATAATGATGGAGATGATTTTTGAAAGCGGAAGCTTAAATTGAGATTTGGAAAGAGGTCGGTTGAAAGACGAAAATGCAAAGCCAACCCGCTAGAACTTAATTCTATATGCTTTTAAACTATATGCAAGTGTAGGGGTCCCATAAAGCATATTACTAATCTATGTAGCAATAAAGGGGATTATGCAAAATGAGCATATAAAAGTTAAAACCAAGTGAGATAACAAATAATTTGTTATCAACCTACAAAGAAAATTTGTTAGTGACAAAAGATGTTAACATGATAGAAATCAAATGATAACATATTATATAAGCAAAAACAACACATTGCACTTAGTAGACAAGAAATCACCACACAAGATAGCATCAAAACAATCATATTATGCAAGAATACGACTTTATTCAAGACATTTCATTATGAGATTGTTTTGTCGTTAGACTTAGGCACTTAAGCATACTTGGATATACAATAATCTATGTGATTAATTTGTAAGATAAAAAGGCTTCTAAAAGATTGTCATACCAAAAGCACTTTGACAGATTATATGCGCACACGTAGCAAACAAATAGTGTGACAAGAAGCAAAAGAGACAAGATGAAAGATTTATGCAAGCCATGTTTAAGACATAACAATTTGGAGCATGTATCATTTAGACCATCTTGTGCATAGATTTAAGGAATGTCAACAAAAGACAATAGCTTTCAAACATGGACACATCAATGACATATTATGAGTTCACAAATAACACATTAGTCATGTGAAACATTATATAGAGGACAAAATTTCTTCAACCTTAAATATCATGCAAATCATGTTTACGCTTAACATTAAGTGGCATAAAGCATCACAAAGACAAAAACTTTCTAGGGTTTACACATTTGACAATTAATCAAGTAGGTATCAAACACCAAGAAAATGTCAAGACAATTGATCATTTTAAACAAGAGCATGTATCATTTGGATGCATTACACATCGATGTAATAAATGCCAACTAATAGCTTTCAAACACAAATATATCATATCAAAATTATCACGTATCGGAATGCCATATTATGAGTTCATAAGTAACATGTTAATCATGCTAAAATAATTCAAAAGTAAGTATCATGCAAATAAAGTTTAGGTTTAAACGTTTAGTAGCATGAAACAAGAATACAAGCATTATGAAGATAAAACCGTACTAAGGTTTACACATTTGACTAGTTATCAAACACTAAGATAATGTCAAATCAACTTATCGTATCAAACAAGAACATGTAATCAACACATGTAAGTGCAATGCAAGTGGTTTTAAAAGAAAAGTCATATATACTACTTGTTTGATTAGTATTCCTAAGGCGAGGCAAACTATCAATGTTTTAACACTTACTTTAGGCAAGTATAGGAAAACAGATTTTTCAAGTTGGAGAATGAATATGAGACTATTACTAGCGGTGCTCAATTAAGGCTAAACACCGACCATTTTACGGGTGATTCCACATACCCAACTTCTCTTCAAGAAGCAATTCAACCGTTAGGTCAAATTGAGTTTCTAGTGCAATAGGTTCTCCAGTAGTCATTCTCATGTTAGAAAGATGGGAACTCCTACTTTTGCCTATTAAAGTGCATAAAAGATGATAGTTTACCAATACTTGGCTTAATGTGACACAACTAATATGCAATATAACTAAGGTGATGAAGACGTCATGTTATACACATGAATTTTAACAATGGTGTGTTTGATAAACAATGTTTTTGAATCTTGTGTTTAGAATCTAAAGTTGTTCAAATTACATAGCTAATTGTATGATCTAATGGATGACATCTTTTATGTTGAGTTGAAGTGTGTACTTTAAATGTGAATTGATCATCTAAGACTAGAGAATGGAATATGTTAAACTAAGAACGTTCTCAAGAGAGCTCTTTGGAATATTATTTAACAAGAATCTAAGTGAGGTTACCAACTTCAATAGATCTTGTGTATGCTCTAAAGATGTGTAGTTTTAACCTTGGATGTGCACAAGGTTTGAGCAAGGTTAGGTTATGATGTACGCTTGAAAGGAAATAGATACAAATAGTATCTTTCAACAAATGAGATTATCCCATGGGATAAAGTTATCATGCTTATGAAAATAAGTATGACAAGATGAATTGGATATGCTAGTTCATAGAACTTGTAGATGTTTGTTTCAAGATCATTTAGCCAATGAGGTGTAATGAAATCTCTTGTAACACAACTATTTATGTCGCAAGAGTGATGCATAGGATATACAATATCCTTTTAACAAAATGAAAGCTTAACGCATGAATCTTAGTCATAATGTTCTTCAAAACATCATGTTTTCCTAAATGAAGATATGAAGCCAAAGTGTTTGAATCGGATAGTCCCATCTAAATAAACTTGGTCTCAAGATTATATTCACTAGATGATGACAAGATGAATTCACTCGAGTTTCTTATGTATACTCCTCAAGAGTCATTGTTGCTTGGGGTGTATGATGTTGGCTTTGAGATTGCATTTTAACATATGTTGTTAAAATGTTGATTTGAGGTTTAACGAAATTCATGCAGAAGTTTAACGACAAAGTATTACTAATACTTTGATAATTTGTGAAGGTAGTACTACTTATACCTAGAGGAAATTGACAATAATTACCAAGAGCACCATGCTTATTTGATAGTTGAGGTTCTAGCCATAATGAATTATCTAAGTCCTTATATGTGGGAAATGATGGTTGAGTTTGTTCAAACGTGAATTTGATTCATTACAAGTGTTGGACATAAGGGCTCTTTGAGCAATACACTCAACGAATTCAAATGATGGTAAGGATGGTGGATTGGTTGATCTAGGTGGTAGGTCTTCTAGTGTGTCTAAATAAGGATGTGGTGATGTATGGGTTTCTTGTGCTATGGGAGTACTTAGGTTGATTATTTGTCCATAGATGTTGAACACAAAAGTACGGATACTAATTCTTATGGTTCATTGGTTGCTACAACTAGTGGGTGAAGTGCTTGAAGTTTTGGTTTTGTCTATGAAGCTTAGGGGCTGAGGTATAGGTTCACCTTGAAAGGGCACGTTTGATTTAAAGGATGCTCTTGGAAGTTCATGAGCAACATGCTTAATGGTGCCAAAAGATGGAAGAGGGATAGTAGGTGTCAAAGAGGGATAAGTGGCACATTGGGTTGTTTGTTTTGGATAAGTGTTTCAACATGTGTTGTTAAAATACTTGGGTGTTGATTTTTCGGATATGACTTTTAATGACTACAATCGTAAGTCGCATATACTTGAATATTTCGGATGAAATACTTAAGTTGTCAATCCTAATTTGTTGAGATTATAAAGCTTAGATTGAACTCAAGGATAACAAGACTTGATAGTATGTCTTTAACATACATGTGAGTTATGACTCTATGTAAATACTTATCGTCTTGAAGGATGACACATTATTTTCATGTTAACCAAGTGAGGCAATACATGTAGATACAAAACAATATCTATAGTCATATGATAGACTTGTGTATGATATCTTTGCAAATAATGAGTCCAGATTTGTTAGTCTCGGTAAGTCATCTAAGTCATCCGCAAACGGGTGAGGAGATGTTGGTGGTGTTGCACAAAGTTTGATAGAGACAAGCTTTGGAAACTTTGGTAGTGAAGGTGTTTTGGATGGTTGTGAAGTAGTCATAATGGTGGGTGATTTTGGTGGTGGAGTTGGAGTACTTAAGTTTAGAAAGTTCACATCTTGAATGGGTGATGAGATGTTGAGAGGTAATGAGTCTAAGGATGAAGAGTTCAAGTTAATGTAACAACAAGATCGAATGCTAATCCTAGTGGTTTTCTTAAGTGTCTTATTTGAGGTTAAAGATTTAGTCATTTTGACTTTGCTTTGAGAAATGCTAAGCTTAAGGAAAAGTAATAGTGAAGGTGTGAAAATGACCATCCTGAATGTGTCGATTTATGGAACTAAGGATTCATGCACTTGATGTTAATTCATACAAAGATAGTAGTTTCTAATGAGATGGAAGTGTCTAAGATCATGTCAAACATCCTAAGTTAATTCATTGAGGATGTGTTGAGTGAGATATGAAAGATAAGCATTAACAACTATCCTAGAAACGAAATTTGGTAAATTAGATTGTAGGATTTAGTAAAATACAACAACTTACCTGTAGGTTCCACGGCACCATTTCTTTACACATCCGGAACCCTTAAATTGGTGCCGCCTGGTCCGCCTGTACAGGTATGGCGGTACCAAAAGCTATAATGGGCGGAACCAAATATTTGGTGCCGTCTGCGTGGTGACCGAAATCTTCATGACCCATTTTTAAACTGTCGGGGACTTTTCGAAACCTGAAATTTTACTTAAAACATGTGACATTAATCATTTCTAGTTAGGAAAAGTCAATAACATATATACAAACATAGTGGAGCATAGACTTTGACCAAGGGCTAACGATTTTCACATATAAGTGAAAATGGGTAAATTTTGATAACACCCGTGTGTTATCCCCTGCATGAACCGGTTAGCATACATCAATGTTTTAAGTTAGTTTATCATCCTAGCGAAAACACATAAATAACATCATACAACATTGTTTTTGTCCTTGTACCAAACACTCTCTTAAAACCTTCATTTTTCAAAGTACTTGACTAATTTACTTAGTACTTATTGCTAAGTGAGTTATGACATTTCATAAGTTATGCGAGATGTTAGTATAACCTATGCAAATGAAGTGATCTAATTCTACGATGGTAAAACAATTTTACAACTTAGTGCACAAAATCTATCAAATAACCTATTGTGCATAAACAAGAAATCGTCAAACAAGCGAATAAATAACATGGCAAGATTGACACTTATATTATGCAAACAAACAAGTGTAAACAACAATTTGAAAAGTAAGCAAGCAACATATATGCAAACAACATAAACAAGTGGTCATTTAGCATAGCATAACAAGAAAGACACTTTTAGTCATTTTGCGTTTAAATATGACGATGTATACCAAGCTTGATTAGTTTCCTTTAAACATATTACCAAATTATTTAGTTTCAAAGGAAGTTGTATCAAAGTTCTAAGAATACCAACTTAAATTGCTTGATTCAAAATTTTGAGTTTTTATGTTAAAGCGAAACTCAATATTTTAGACATACTATAGTATTTGGTATATTTCACTTATTTAAAATTAGACTCAGGCCATGAGAGTATTTTTAAATGAAAGTAGACTCAATTCCTTTAAAATGATAGGTGGCTCGACTCGTACGGACTTACGGTTAATTAGTTATGATTTTTGAAGTTGCCCAAAAAGCATATCTGTACACACGGATTTCACGGAACCAAATAAAGGGATCCGCCCTTTATAAGATTTGGTGCCGTGGTCCTCTCGCAGATTCACCAAAACTTGTATTTGACATAGAGAAAACGTGTGTGACTTACTAGATTTCATAGTAAACATATAATACACATATTTAACAACATATTTACTTATGTAACTTATCTTAAACATTTACGGAGGTGATTTTTCAACTAAATTTATAGTTATCCCAAACACTCCTTTAAAATCATATTTCTTCGTAAAGTTTCTATAAGCACACAATACAATACTTACTAGTTCTTTCAACAAACTTTTATTTTATTTGTCAAGAAAACCTTCAAGCTTGTATACAAAGTTACATTTAACAACAAAATTTCTAAGTATAACAAGCAAAGCATTTTTCATATTATTTTTCGCTTCAATGGTAATTTGATACATGGATCGTACTCTATTTTAAAACCATTTGTTTTGAAAATAAGAGCTACATGGCTCTGATACCAATTGTGGAAACGTAGAGGGGGGATGAATACGTTACCGTTTAAAAACTTTAGATCTTTAGTATCAAATCGCTTATGAAGCTTGTTATAATATGAAAGTTCCAATTATTGTTTGTGACTAATGTAAAGCATAGTAAACCATGTTGTCACACAAGCATTAACATCAAACCACATCACAAGCAATAGTATAGTGCAACTATAAAAGTAAAGAGATAAAGAAAGGAAAGTGCAAACCGAACACGATGATTTATAGTGGTTCGGGCACGGATCTCCTTTCCGCCCTACTCCACTCCCCGAGTACCCAACTCGAGAGTTACTTCACTAAATCAACAAGCTCCCTTCTCGGCGGAGAAAACCTTACAATCGCGCTACACACTTTTTCCGGTATAAAGCTAAATACCGGGTTCTAGTTCGAGGTAGAACCAACCTAACGTCGCCTATACAATATTTCCGACACTAAGCTAGATGTCGAGTTCTTTTACAAGGGTACAACCACTCCCAATATGTTTTATGGCCCAACATAATAAACCTTGTGTTTTATGGCACAAACACATAAACCATCTAATCTAGTTTGGTGAAAGTGTTGTTATGATGCAATGATGTTTACACTAATGATCCATGACACAAATGTCTAATGGATATGAATAACTACTTCTAAATGAACTTCCATTGATAGGAAGCCTTCATGATGAAGATCACAAGTTCCCTAAACTTGTTGTGATAGATCTTCAGCTTGTGGTGAGTGGGAATGGCTAGATCTCCAAGCTTTCCTTGGTTGATCAAGATGTAGAGTATGCTTACAACAAATATGAATGTTAGAAGCATTATGATCATGTGATGGTGAGGGTGATTAATGTATGTTTCTACATTGTTATCTACAGATCTAAATGATGCAAGAAGGGTAGAGAGAAAGTGTGTTGAAGGGATGAGTAAATGAGAAAACAATGGGCTTCTATTTATAGGCAAAAGGGAACAGGAGCGTCCACGGACCACGGTACCAAATAAAGGGTTCCGCCCTTTATGCATTTTGGTGCCGTGGGTGCCTGACAAGAAATCTAAAAATCTTTCTTCAAATCTTTTCAAGATTTTACCATATCTTACCAAGATCACATTTGATATATTGAGTGTCAATCTAACCAATATATTCAAGAGATCTTCAAAGGATTTCAAAGATGATGCATGCCATGATGTAACATGTATTTCCATTTTAGATTAAAATGTTTATCAAAGTAAACTTGTAAAATGTATTATGTAACTAGTTAATAAAATGTCTAGTTACCTTTTGAAATACTTGTGAATGCAAAATGTAAAATGAGGTTCTAAATAGAATGGTTAAACTATTAAAATACTTAGTGACTCTAAACGTATTTTAAACATTCTATATGATTTGTTAATGGGTTTGATCATAATGCCACATAACAAACATGTACGAACATGTGTTGTAACATACGAGGACTTGAGACATCGAGAGGTGTTGAATGTATGTTGAGACAAATGTAATTACAAGTAACTTGTACATTTTACGTTATGTATTACAAGTTACATGTTTGTCATCAATCAAAACAAACGAGACTGTATAGATTAAATATCGTAATATTTGCACTAACAGTTAACATATACTAAGTGTATTTAAGGCAACAATTTAAATAATCATATTATTTTAATGATCATTTAGGTAATCGAATGTTTAAAAGAAAATTTTAAATGATAAAATTCATTTTTATTCATGTATATATACAATAACCAAACAAGAGAATGTTTTATATCACACGCATTCTTTATTTGTACCAAACAGTAGAATCGTTACTCTTTCTCAAACATGATTCACTTTTTTTACAATTCCATTCTCTATTACGATTCCATTCTATGGCATTCTCTCGTACCAAACGTGAGGGGTTATTTGTTTATTTTGTAAAATTAATGAAAAACATGGAAATTTATAAATTTACATTTAATTTTATATAATTTATTTATCATTTAACCACTAAAGTTTTATTAATTACCTCCACCTTTTTTAACTTTTTGTTTTCAGAAATTGGACACCTATATTTTTATGTGTTTTTTTCTCAACTAAATTTCTCCACCAAATATATTAAAGTTTGACCATAATCAATTCAATTTTGACTTTTTATTGACCAATCACATCGCTCGATTTTGCTTACGTGGCAAAATCGAGCTCTTTTATTGATCCAAATTTTTTTTTTCAATGAGAAGGGTTTTTCAAAAACACTCCGAAATGATGTAATTCTTTTATTATATAAAAGATTTGTGTTTAGAGATGAGAATAATACAAAGGCCCGAAACACAAACATGCAGCCCACAATAAATGGACAGAAACCCAAATACAAAGACCCAGAGCACAAACATGTATGAGTGGCCCATGTCCTAAACTGGTGTCGTTTTTTCTTCTGTATTTCTTCTCGGTGGAAATGGTCTGTCAAAGTTCGAACTTGGCTAGTTTAAATTTATAAGGCTCAAGCTTGAGCTTGCTTCTAGCCTTATGCTTTTAGCTTGAGCTCAGCTCGTAACATATTTTACAAGCTCGGGCTCGGCTAGAGGCGGCTCGTTTTGATAGTCCCAAACGAATTAAAACTCAAATCAAACTTGACTTGTTAAGTACCCAAGGTTCGAGCTTGTTTATTGATTTTAGCCCATTTATATATACATGTACATAATTACATATACAATTATGCATATGTTGATACAAAAGTTGGGCGTTCCTTATTTGGGTCCGATTCCGTATCAATTACGTCTTAATGCTTGAGACCTGCGTACTAAGAAAACAGAAAACACCGTTAGGCTTATCGTGGGATTGTTTCCCACGATTATCCTCCGGCGTGAGAGTAAGTAATCGGTTTGAGAGTATATTTAAGAATTAGGGTTCGTAGATCGTACCTTTAATGATGGTTCGGATATCCTTTATATACACATGAAACCCAAGTGATTTCGTGTTCCTCAAGAGTCGGCGTATCCCGCCTAAACCGGTCTTGAATACTTATCTCCCAAGATAAGAGATATCCGATATCATGAGCCATAAATAACTTCGGTTTGGGCCTTCGTGAGCCCAAATTGTTATCAGGTTAGCCCAGTCGTGCTGGGCTTGCTAGTAGCGGGTAATGGTCGGTCCGCGACCAATATAGACTATACGTCAGCATGTCCCCCCAGTCTAGTATGCGCAGTGACTAACTGCGGATGCTAGACTAATAACTGCAGCCAATAAAAACTGCAAAGCGTAGCCAAGAAGCCAAAAAAGGTTCCCGCCTTGAAAGATACACGTTGTATCTAGACATAATATTTAAAATGGATGCCTCGTAAATCGAGGGAAAGCAACTGTAACGACGTCACATCAAGTGATCTGAGCCACACATTGGAGATAGTGGGATCCACGTGTCATTCATCGCGTGTATGAGAAGACTTATATAACCATCGACCTTCCTTTCACTGTGATTATCACAGTAAAAACGTAATCCGCCATAGTTAACAAACCTTCAACTTGCAGCCCAGAAAACTACTATTCCAAAGGTAACCGCGCGTGCGCTTGTAAAAAACAATACCATGGTCAAACAATTATCTAATTTCACCTCCGATATAACTGAGGGCGAACTTCTAGAGTTCGCCTCCGATTATTACATTCCCCTCACGGTGCATCCGGAAGTTCCGGGTGCAACGGCGTCAATTGCGGACTTTCCTGAAGGGAAAATAGGGGTATCTGTACGCGGTTTTTTGAGTTCACGAATTAACGCGTGCCAATATCGTTATTCCTGAGCGACGTGTTAAACTACTACCGTCTGCATATATCCTAGCTGCACTGCATAGGTGCAGCTAAAATTACCAACTTCGAGGTTAATTGCCGATTACTGGCAATTAACCCGACTATCCACCTGTTCCGCGCGTTCTACCACACAACGTGGTCACACGGGTGGGTATCATTCGCTAAGCGCGCTGGGCGCCTTCAATGTTATACGGAAAAATTAGATGCGCTCAGGAATTGGAGAGAAACATTTTTCTGGGTAGACAACACGTGCTTCCCATCGCGTTTCGATTTCTACACCCAGGGTACACTGCTGAAGGATGAGTGCCCCCTCCCTGGATCGTATAATGCGGAGGATGCGGATACAATAAACACCAATCGCATCCCCGTCAATTCCTATCCTGAGGAATTTTTGGTGCATATGGGCATTAGCCGCAACTATTTTGGTAGTCCGGAGGAGGTTCCGTTGTGTGGGTGCATATGGGCGCGGATGGTCAGGGTGGGTGCTTGTCCTTTCGTATTCCATTGTGTTATATTACTGTAAGCGTTTGTCTTTCTTCTCTATGTACTTGTCGTAATCTATTTTTGTTGTTTGTTTGTTGTTGCGAAGAAATGGACCTATTCAGAGTCGTGCAACTAGCGAAGCCGCGCCAAGTTAATATAGGGACGCGCCCGCTGAGAGAGGGAGAAGAGCCCATTCTTGATGCTACAGCTGGCGCATTCTGGAAATGGGCTGGGAGAAGCAGGGCTAGCTCATCCGTCGACTGAAGCAACCCCACTGCAGAGCGTGCGAACCCTAGAGTACCTTCCCGAGCACGCCATCACAAGTAGCAGTGGCGGAGCACATGGAGGAAGAGGAGGAGGAGGAAGATCCATTGTTGAAGCACAAGAGATCACCTGGAGGGGAGGGCGCAAGCTCATCGAGGAAGAAGCGCCCCGTTATCCTAACGGTGGAATCATCATCAAGCGACGTTGCGTCGCCTCCTCCCTCTGCTGATACTGGCCCGCCAGTAAGTAATGTCGTCAAAGTTCTTTATGCGCATCTCCATTATGCGAGAATTAATAATTCCCTTTCTTGTGTGCGGTTTGAACAAATCTGCGAGTCGCCCCGAAATAGTCCCGCATTCGAGTTCTCCGGCCAAACGGCAAAAAAATGCTGAGCCATTGGCGGCGGGATGCGCCCATGGAACGCTTGTTGAGGAGTTGATTCTGCGGTCGCATCAAGCTTCACTAGTGGAAGCTAAAGGCTAAGGTTTCGGGGAAGGCAGCCCAAGCGCGCAAAAGGATCAAAAATTGCGTCGCTAGAGCTTAGCTGGCCGACGCCAAGGTTGAAGAGGGCTCGAACTGTGTGTATGCCCAAAAGCTAGGCGGAAGAAGATAGCGTGATGGGTCAAATAAGCCAAGAGCGTGCTTTGAGGCATCGAGGGTACAAGACTTTGTGTCTCACGGTCTGAAGTATCACGGAGAAGGGCAAGGAAGAGTTGACATCTCACCGTTGGAAAATTTTGGTGCCACTGTGAGCAATGCCATGGAAGCGCAGAAATAAAGTTCGCAAGCTTCACTGAGTATGATGAGGAGTTATATCCCCAACTCATGTCTACAATCACCGGCAGTGGCTCATTGGCCATGGTTTTGCGACTTCTGCGCTCAAGACTTGGAGTCGAAGGAAGTAGTGGACTGGGGAGTGGTTCAGCGCATTGGCGCGGGGTAAGGCAGTAGGCCGTTGAGGAGCTTCATGAGGCAAAGTTGTTGAAGGTACCTGCTGATAAGGTACCCCGGGTATAATGCGCAATCATATGATGAGCTGGTGGTACGCTATGGAGAAGATGAAGGCATTGGAGCTTCCCCATGATTTCTGAGTTAGAGCGCGACCAGGATTATCCGATAGGGGTTATTATGGAGGGGTTGACCTTAGCTCGGCATCGTGGTGAAGATGCGGAAGCGCAGCTGGACCATTTTCTGAAACCCGATGAATCTCAACTCCAAGTGCCAATATTTGCTCGCCCTAAGGATATCTTGAATCCATTCACTCTGGAGAAGGAAGTACCTTTAAAGCAAGTGCTGGAAGCGCATGCTACAAGACTTGCCAGAAAGGAAGGGATTAAAGGTAAGGCCATTTTGTGCGGTATCGGCGCAGCTCATCTCCCCAGATCTGACGGGATACCGGTTAACGTTGCCACGGTATCGCGCCAGGATTCCGACCTACTGAAGAAGCTGAATGAGGTTGGAGACGCTGCGAGTTGTGTAGGAAATTCGTCTCTTAGACGTTGTAATAGTATTTAGGTAGTAACTTGTAAAGTAAACATCACTTTGTAAGCACGCATGGTACTTAATGGAACATTATTTTTGTTGAATGGTGTTGCGACTTATAATATTTGCCCTTAGTTACTTGTCTTTCCATAAAAACGTGTGTATTGTCTAAGAAACAAACTATTGTATAAGCGCAGATAATATATGAAGTTCATACAAGTGTGTGAAATTCATGGTATACTTAAAACATAATCTCTAAGTATGATTTATCATAATCGTGGTACGGTCGCGATATGCACGTACGTCTTGTAAATATCATATCAAGGAGTCAAGTGTCTTGATTCCTAATTTGTTAAACGTGCACCGTATGCATTGTTGCGCACCGATGCGTGGGATGCGTCTGAGAACTTATTCCAACTTCTTGAGAACAAGGTGTTTAACAAGGATACATGATCCAATGTTGATGGGTTTGCAACCCTCTTACTCAACGAGTTATTTAGTAGGTTCACTCATCCTTTTACCATCGTAGGTTTATTAAGTGCATGCACGCCATGTAGGCAAGAGATAGAAAATGTTAAGACATAAGATATATGGAAATAACAAATTGAAATGTGTCGCGGAGTTAGCTAGAAACCGCGACATTTTATTAATACTTGCAAGTTTTTATGAAAAAAATAAATAAGACATTTCCCTAAGTAAAACAAAATATAAATACATGGATATTTATTGTGCACTTCACTAAAATGCAAGAGTGTCCGTGCGCTGGGCCGTAGCCATTCCTAGAGATAACATCGCTTAAGATTGCAAATATTCCACGTGCGCGGTAGTTCCTGACCTTCCATGTCTCGTAGCTTGTACGCGCCTGTTCCTAATGCTTCAGTGACCTCATAGGGTCCTTCCTACTTCGGTCCAAGTTTGCCTGTGTCTTCTGCGTGGCTCGCATCATTGGCGCGTATACAAAGTCACCGGTGCCAATGAAACAGTTCGCACTTTAGCATCATAGTATCCCTTCATTTTTGACTTCGACCTTGCTTCGCATATAGCTGCTCACTCGCGTCTTTCTTCCAACAGATCTAAGCCGATACGCCGCTCGTCATCATTGGTTGCAACATTGACTTCAAAGGTGCAAATAGTTGGCATCCCAATTTCGCTTTGGTATGACGGCCTCTGTCCCATAGACTAGAGAAAAGTGTCCCCATGCTAGTTTTGATTGAAGTACGGTCGCCACGTAACATGCGATAATTCTTCTACCCACCTTCCTTTGTGCTTGTCCAGACGTGCTTTAATTCCTTCGCCCAGACTTCGATTTGCACGCTCTACTAAGCCATTGGTTTGTGGATGTTTAACCGATGTGAAGTGTTGTGTGATATTCAACTTCTCATACCAGTCCTTGAAGGGGTTGTCACGAATTGTTTCCGTTGTCCGAGATGATTTCCCCAGGTAGTCCGAAGCGGCATACAATATTTTCCCAAACAAAGCATTTAACCTGATTGCCAGTAATTGTTACAACAGCTTTTGCTTCGATCCACTTGGTGAAGTAGTTTATGGCCACTATGAGGAACTTCAATCCTCCCTGCGCGGGAAGGGGCCCGCAATGTCGATACCCCACTTATAGAATGGCCATGGCGCCGTGATAGGCGTTAGCTCCTGTTGTGGTTGGCGCAGCGGGTCTATGAACCGGCAATCGCCGCATTTTCTTATTAATTCCCGCGTCACGCGGTTCATGGTGGGCCAATAGTATCGACCGTAAGGCCGCCACCATGGATCGTGGTCCCGAGTGCATGCCGCATGGCGGCATGGATTTCTCTGAGTACATAATTTGCTTGTAGGGGCCGACGCCGAGCCATGGTCAGAAAGGGCGTCGATATAGCACACCGTCGAAGTTCAAACCTCTGTGTTGTGCCGTATTCTTCGGGCTTCCTTCTATTCCCCGGGCAATGCGCCTTGCTTTTGAATTCTATTATTGGTGTCATCCACGTGGGACCTTCCTCCTATTACCGTGGATATTTCCATCTCCAGATGGATTTGCTTTTCAGCGTTTCCACCAACACCTGTTTTGACAGGTGTGCGAAGCTTGTGGATGCAATCTTGCTTAGTGCATCCGCCTTTCGATTTTCCCCTCGAGGAACCTGCTTGATGGTAAATCTGTCAAAGCCTTGGATTAGCGACTTGGTCTTGTCAAGGTATTGGATCATGTTTTCCTCTTTAGCCACGCACTCGCCCAACACATGGTTGGCTACTAGCCGGGAATCCACATTTGCTTCTGGTTGCGTACACCCATTCGAGCCGCAATGCGTAGTCCGCGATTAGGGCTTCATACTCTGCTTCATTGTTTGTCGCTGTGAATTCAAAACGCAGTGCGTAAGTGAACTCCATTCCTTCCGGATTTGTGAGGATGAGGCCTGCTCCTGACCCATCCACGCATGAAGATCCATCCGTGAACAAGATCCATGGGTCTTGTAGTTTATTCTTGCTTGGTGCCGGTGCATCATCAGTGTCTGGTTTTTCAACGATGAAATCTGCTAGTATCCGGCCTTTTATCGCAGTCGTGGTCTGTAGGAGATGTTGTGCTCACCTTGCTTGATTGGCTGGTCTGTGATTACTACTATGGGGTGCGCCTGGAAGTACCTGCGCAGCCGTTTGGCGGCGAACACTAACGCCAAGACCAACTTCTCCATTGTAATTAATCTCCGTTTTCTTCAGCGCTTTGCTTACAAAGTACGTGTGTTTGTCTTGAATTCCTATCCGTCCAGCATCCTGACCGCTCCATGAGTCGCAGATAAGTACATAATTAATTCTTCTCCGGTCGGGTGCGACTAGTGTGGGAAGCGTTGCCAGTGTTGTTTAAGCTGTGTAAAGGCTTCTTCGCCTCAGTAGTCCAAATGGAAATCTCCTTTTTATACACTTCTTGAGTGTTTTGAAGAGGGAGTGACTTGTCTGTGATTTGGACAAGAATCTATTTAGGCCAGCTTTTTTCCATTGAGAGATTGGACTTCCTTCGCGTCTTGCGGTGAGGGAAGTTCAATGACAACCTTAGTTTTTTCTGGCATGGTTTAATGCCGTCAGTTCTATCAGGTATCCGAGAAACATGCCTTCTATAGCGCCAAAAGTGCATTTCTTAGGATTTAGCTTCATGTTGATCTTTTTGAGAGTCCTAAATGTTTCCTCAATGTCGCGCACCAACTCATCCTCGGTATGGCTCTTTATAACCAAGTCGTCAACGTAAACCTCTAAGTTGGGCGGCCACCTGTTTTCGAATGCATTATCTACTAACCATAGGTGGCGCTGCGTTCTTCAAGCCAAATGGCATTTTGAGTAGAAGAGACGCCTTGGCTTGTACGAAAAGCCGTTTTCTCCTCATCTTCTTTAGCCATCTGGATTTGTTGGTATCCTTTGTATGCATCTAGGAAATATTTAAGTGGGTATCCACACAAAGACTCTACCTTCCAATCTATCTCCGGTAGTGGGAAACAGTCTTGTGGACATGCCTTGTTAAGATCTGTGAAGTCCACGCACATCCGCCAGCTACCGCCGCTCTTTTTTACCATTACTGGGTTGGAAAGCCAATCGTGATACTAGACTTCCCGCATGATACCTGCCTCCACAAGTTTATGTACCTCTACCAGAATTGCTTGCGCGCGCTCTGGAGCTTGACCGCGCTTCTTCTGGCGTATTGGTAAGTATCCTTATCGAATTCTCAGCTTGTGTTCTGTGATCGAGCGTGGTACTCCAGTCATGTGCTTTGGTTCCCATGCGAAGATATCCAAGTTCTTTTGCAGGAGTGCACATACGGCTGCCTTGCCCTTATCCGACAGCGATCCTCCGATCGATACTTCTTGTTCTGGGTACTCAGGGTGGATTGCAACCTTTAAGTTTGGAACTTTGGTTGCGTGTTCGGAATGGGTACCGCCTCACATGTAATCGTGTTACATTCTCTATGTGGTACAGTGGCGTTGTAGAGAGTGACAATACCACCTTCCATTGGGAATTTGAGCATCCAGGTGGTGGAACGGTAACGCGCATGGCGGATATCCCTGGTCTTCCAATAATGCCATTGTATGGCGAAGGGGATTTTATCACCATAAAATTCATCCAGACTGTCGCGGAGTGTTCTTTATTGCCCACACTGACTAGCAGGCGTATTTGCCCCATAGGCCATATCTTTTCTCCTCAGTAAAACTAGTCGTATTTGTCATGCCGTGCTTAACTGACTACGTATCTCAGTCGTAGTCGCGAAGCGTGTTAGTACATTATGTCCGCCGATGCTCCTCCATCAACATACATGCGGTGGATATCGTGATCCCCCGCATTAATTTCGATGGTGGCGGCTCTACCACGCTGTTCTGCGTTGTCTGGTGGGGTGGAAAGAGATTTCGCTTCCACGGGAAAATCTCCGGTGACCTTCGCTTGTTACCCCGCCATGATTGTATCATGTAGATGGTGTCGGCCTTATCTTTGGGTGCCTTTTTCTTATTTCCGGACTTTTGCTTATCTTTTCTCTCCTTGATGTTTTTAACCAAGTGGTCTAACCTGCCTTCCTTTACTAGTTTCTCGATTAGTTGGCGCAATTGGACACACTCATTGGTGGTGTGGCCCTTCTGTCCATGGTAGTCGCAATATCCGCTTCCCACGCGCCTATCTTCTGGTGTGCGCATCGGCGGGGGCCTAGGGAAGTTTGCGCCTTCGGTTGCGAATATCTCCTTTGGAGTTTTGGTTAGCGGTGTGTATTTGTCGCTATATCGTCCGCTCCCTTGGCGTCGGTAGTTTTTGTTATGGTTGCTACTCGTCGGTGGATTGTCTCGAGTGTTCTTGTGACCTATAGTTTTAGTAGCCTTTCCTCGCTATCCACCGTGGTGCTTCTCCTTGGATAAAGGACCTCGTCCATTTCATAAGTTCATCAAAGGACTGGGGGATCTTGTCATTTAACCTTTTATGAGTTACGGGTTATTGATCCCATTCATGAATCACGAGATTTTCAAGACTTCAGGGGCATGCTTTGACTTGTATGCACTCATCTTTGAAGCGCTCCACGTAGGCACTTGTGGATTCCCCCTGGCTCTGTTTTACTCTAGCGAGTTCGATAGGGTTTTTAGCACACTTTTTCCTTTGAGTGAAGTTTAGGCGAAACGCCTTCCGCAACTCTTTGAAGCCATCAATGCTTCTACGTGGAAGCTTACTGAACCAGTTTCATGTGTTTCCCACTAATGTGGAATTGAACATGTGGCACCACACAGGTTGTGGCCAGTTGATTCAAAAAATTTTAGGTGATCGTCAGGGTCACCCGTTCCATCATAGGTTTTCACATTGACGGGCATGCGCCTCCTTTTATTTTCTGAGAAGTCACTAATGCGCCGAGTGAACGCGTCAACCTTTGGCGATGCGGGGAAGGGACAAGTCTTCTCTCCTCCTGGTCGCATGATACCTTCCCCGGATTTCCAGTGTCCATCTCGCTATCCTCGTTGTCCGAGGAATCACCAGAACGTACTTTCTCTTTGTTGGCGCTTGCGCCGATCGTCTAAGGAGTCAGAGGATGAACTTCTTCTCTTTCGGCGCTTCCGCCCACTGTTTCCAGATTCTGAACTTAAAGAACTTCCACTTGGGGGGCGTCGTCCCCCAGTAGCCTGTCATGAACCTGCGGTTTCCAAGCCTATCATGGACACTGGTACGGCGTCCATCCTCGTCAGATTCTCCCAGATACTACAGGTCAGCTGCAGTATCATTCTCAACCCTCTTGCCAACTCTGGTAAACACTGGAGGCCTGCGGTTATCTTTCCCGCGCTTCTCCTTTTGAAGGCGGAGATGCCTCATACTCTGTGTCAAAGTTTAGTCGGGATTTCAAGCTCTGACTCGACCTCTTTTTTGCTTCCTCTTGCATGAGAGTGGCCAAGGTTTCGTAGTTTTGAGACACAAAGTCACTTGGCACTACTTCAGCGCAACCCACTTCTATGAGGGCATCTGTTTCCATGTCGGGCTCTCTTTTGAGAGAGTGCTGGTGTTTTGTGAGATCCTTTTCCAAAGAGGGAGTGGTAAAGAGATTACGTGGTGGCTCTTCCACATTGGTTGTTGTTGTGGTGGCATGGGTTGTCCCGTCGCTTTGTTCCAATTGTTGGAAGACCAGATCTGAACCTTGGTTTTAAGCCGCCTTGGTTGTTCCGAGAGGCTGTTTGAAGGTTGATCCGCCTTGCTTTGTTTCTTTCCCTTGCGGTCGGTATGCGATCGCCGATTTTGGTTTCCTTGTTTCGTCATTCTAGTTCTTAGTGTTAGGGTCCAACGGATGGCGCCACTTGTTGATACAAAAGTTGGGCGTTCCTTATTTGGGTCCGATTCCGTATCAATTACGTCTTAATGCTTGAGACCTGCGTACTAAGAAAACAGAAAACACCGTTAGGCTTACCGTGGGATTGTTTCCCACGATTATCCTCCGGCGTGAGTAAGTAATCGGTTTGAGAGTATATTTAAGAATTAGGGTTCGTAGATCGTACCTTTAATGATGGTTCGGATATCCTTTATATACACATGAAACCCAAGTGATTTCGTGTTCCTCAATAGTCGGAGTATCCCGCCTAAACCGGTCTTGAATACTTATCTCCCAAGATAAGAGATATCTGATATCATGAGCCATAAATAACTTCGGTCTGGGCCTTCGTGAGCCCAAATTGTTATCAGGTTAGCCCAGTCGTGCTGGGCTTGCTAGTAGCGGGTAATGGTCGGGTCCGTGACCCGAATATAGACTATACGTCATCAGCATATAAGAAATCTATACACATGTATGAAAACATATATTTCTTAGGATCACGAACCTAATCGAGCTTCAGGATGAAGCTAAGGCTCTAGCTTATTTATTTTTTATTTTGTTTGAAAGACAACTAACTATCTAACAATATTTACGCAACATTTGACTCAGGCAATGTCCTAAGGCTTGAACCCACTACCATTTGGTTGAGTAACATTTTCACACATGTGATACTATTAAGACACAAGAGCTTTGGTGCTCGAGCTCGTTTGTTAAATGAGCCCCTGGAAAGGTTCGAGCTCGTGTGAGCTCGACCCGTTTTGAGCTTTTGCCGAGTCGATCTTGAACATTTTACAAGCGGCTTGGCTCGTTTATGTCCTATATTTCTTCACAATATATCAATATTTGTCATGGTCTAGTAAAAAAAACATATCTTCTGCAAAAAAAATGTTACTTCTATTGTTTTAAAATTATTGTCAGGAGACAAAAATCACATAATTTAATAAAAATATGAAAACTAAAATTTTAAACCACTCAAATAGAATATTTCTCCATTAATTTTTTTTTTATTACATAAAATAGAAAAAGAACAATTGAGGAGAGTTATTTTGCATATCAAACTTTTCTTACATACCAAGGGACTCATCTCCACCATCCATCTAAAAAGAAATCAATGGCTGAGATTAAAAGCATTTTATTATTTCATATATTTTTTATAAATTTAAATATCTCTTAAACCGTTAATCGTTAAGTGAAAATATTTACACCATCATACAAGAGCATTTAATTATCTTTCTATAGCGGGCACTTTAATATACTTCGAAAAAGAAAAAAAAAAATCGTTTTTTTCACGTTTTTTCGTCTTTTTTACGTTACTTGAAATTTGAAAGAAAAAAATCATATATGATTAAACACTAATTTGAATATCACATGTGATATAGGCTATGTTTGGCGCGTGTAGATTGAAGTACAATAAGTAGTAAGCGATGCTTGATGCATGATGAAATCTGTAGTAGTTTGTTTAAAAAATATATTTGGTAACGTAACTGTAGCAGTAATTATAAATTGTAAAATTACGAAAATGGTCGTATACATATTAAAATAAAATAAATGATTAAACAAATGAGGGTATATATGTAATTTCATAAACTAAACGCTTGAAGCAACTGTGGAATGCTTAATCAAGAAGCATTTAGATTGGAGCGGTAAGACAATATTCTAACGCTTGTTGAGGTGTTGCCAAACAAGCTTTTCATCTATAATGCTTACCGCTTGTCGCTCCTAAACGCTTCCAAATGCTTGTTGCCAAACATGACCATAGTCTTAAATCATATATAATATGTGATATCACATGTGATATGATATGTATATCATATGTGATACTCCGTATTACACTAATATCACATATGATATTACATATCATATATGATATAACACTAATATCATGTATGATATAACACTAATATCACATGTGATATTCAAATTAGTGTTTAATCATATATGATTTTTAATGCAATTTCAAGTAACGTAATAAAACGAAAAAACTTAAAAAAAAACGTGAAAAATACGGAAAACAAATGTCGAAAGTATATCAAAGTGCCTATATCTATAGAAAGATAATTAAATTTTCGTCGCAATGATATATTTGTTTTCGCTTAAAGGATTAACGTTTGAAAGCTATTAATATTTGAAAAAAGAGGATGAAAGTGGGTTTTTTTAATTATTGGGATTAATTTCATCCATTAGATCAAATAAAAATGGATGATGGAGATTGATCCTTTGATATGTAAATAATATTTTGTCAAAATCTTAGTTTGAGATATCCAAAACAAAATATGGATTATAATTTTGACACGGATGAAGTATCAATAACTTGCAATAATTTCTCCATGGTAACCGTCGAGAATACATACATGAATACTAGAAGGGTACCCGCGCAATACGCCGGTGGGTAGCCGATAACTATTTTTGTGACGAGCAAATGTTTTTTATTTTAAACTTCCTTATTATAAAGTAGTAGATAAATGTTTTTCAAAAGTGGATAGTCTAAATTATTAATAGTGTAAATGGTAAACATTTTTATTTTTCAAATTTTAGCATTAAATTTGTGGTTTAACTATAGTGAGCTTTTCTTATAAACAATTCCATTAAAATGTATCATTATTGGAGGATGTTACATATGTATCATTATAAAGCATTTGAGACTTTTCTTATAAACAATTCCATTAAAATGTATCATTATTGGAGGGCGGTTACATATGGTTTTAATGAGAATTAAATTTTCAGATTTTACATTCATTTTCTACTTTTTCTTCTATAGTACTCCGTAATGTTTTTGGTTTTAAAATTTTAAAACTTCTTTTAATAGAAAGTCCCAAATGCTTTATAATGTAATATAGATTGGACATCAACTCTGAATTGGACATTGAATTTAAGGTATGAGAGACACTCTTTACACTTTTTAATATGGGCTCACTTTCTATTAGATCGATACGTCAGGGTATAATTAAATTTTGTACCATTTTTTGAAAGTTATAGGTTCTTGTCTCGTAAAAAACATATCTGCAAAAAACTCATATTTATATTTATATATAATGTTATTGTTAGAATGTATCATTCTACATCTTACGAGACCTTACGAACCCGTGCGATGCACCGACTGTGTTTTTGATTGAATATCTACGTGTTTTGTACGTAATATTTGTACAGATGTTTATATACCAAAGTTACGCCAATGTTTGTAATATAAGTTTTATATAATCAGTTATATGTAGTGTATTAAGTTATTTATTTTATTTTTTTATTTTGTTGAATAACTTTGTAATTTGTATTTGTGATCACGGATGAAGATTGTTGGTGACGTTATTTAATTACTTTTAATTGGGTTTCAGTGAAACAATGAAAATGATATTTAGGTTTTATCGTGATAGTATTTTGTACTCGGTTAATTCGTAGTATTAGATGGTTAAAAACCATGTCATGTAAGAACGACGGTTTGATCGGGGTTGGTTGCATTAAAGCATCAATTGACTTGTGTTGACGTAGTATTACATGAGTAAAATTGTATTTTATTTGGAGATTAAGCATTAATTTGATATGTTGTCATTGTCTGTTAAATAGTTGTGATAATGATACATAGATAGAGCCGATAATTTAAAAATACATTTGTTAATGAAGAAGATTTAAGAAAATAGTATGTTTTATCATAATAGGCAAACTTTGAGGGTTGATTTTGTTATATTGCAAAGTTTAATTGTAATTTTGAGGCATTTTCAAGTTGGAGGGTTTTATGTTGTATTGGCAAAGTTTATGTTAATTGCAGATTTGATGTTTCTGCATGGGAAGACGAACGAACCGTACGAATTAATAATCGATTTAATTTTTGCAATGATTAACTCTATTCAGTTACAATATATTTTCGCTATTTATATTGTGTTAGTGATGGTTTAGTTTCATTAGTCCCATTTAAGTTGTATCAACAATAGTCCATTTCTTACTTAACCACTATCAACTCATCAACTCAAAAATGTCTCAAAATCCTCTAATCAATGAATTGAAAGATGTGTGTGGGTCTGATAAGCTACACAACTACTTCAAGTTCTTATTAAGTCAAGAAGTTACAGAAGAAGAAGGGATGGTCATGTGGTTGAGGGAGCGATGGAATGAGCTGCGTAGAAAGATTGATAAGCACACCGAGAGAATGAGTGGGGTTTTTTCTCTTAATTTTGATAAAGAAGAATCTGTTGATGATACCTATGAGTGCCTTCATGAGGTTCAAGTGATGGAGCGTCGTTTGCTGGAGTCGCTTACGGCCATTTTGGTTGAAGTTCATGCTGTTATAACCAAAAAGCAGCATCATATTACAATCATGTAGAAGTACGATTAGGGCTACAGGAGAATGGTTGTTTAGGGTTTTTTAGGTTGGTCAATCGTGTAGGTAGTTTGGTTGCGTTTGAATGTGTTTTGCTTGCTTGTTGCTTGATGTTAAGATGGATATGTAAGATGTAATTATCTACTTATATAATGAATAAGATTTATGTTTTAAGGTCACAATCTTGTTTTTCTTTTTTTTTTTCTTTTTAATATAATTTATTTATAAACAGTTAACTTATTTTATCTCTCACACATAGGAAGAAAACACACATAAAAAACGCATATTGGTGAAATAGGTCTTTATAGCTATTTTAGGGGTTTCAGTTTGAAGTAACATAAATGAAATCAAACAATAAATAATCAAATTAAACGCTATCTTTAAGGGCTTGATTGTTTTATCATCACTACGAACATTGATTTGGGCGTTGATTAAGTCATTGAGGTATTGGTTTTTTATTTGTATGCTCATTGATTTTTTACATGGGATTTGAATTTGAGCGTTATTAGTTTAATGGGTGTGTTTAAAAAATTGTGGGTTTGTTTTACGTTGATTACTTGATGATGTTTTTGTGATTCGGATGGATTATTGGGAGGTTGTTTGATTCTTATTGTCTGCTTATAGATGTTTAAAGAGTGTTTGGGATTATTTTTTAATATAAGAAATAAGCATATCTGAGAGTGTTTTGGACTACAGTCCACTGTGCTTATAACATTTTTTTTGCAATTGAAATTAGCAAGTTGTGAATAAGATCTTCAACATAATAAGCTTCGGGTCATTCTCGATCATGAATAGGGCATTTCAACTTAAGATCAACCAAAGCATCTGTAATTTATAGATGCACGATTGAAAAAAGTTAAGTTTATCGGCGTTTGCATACCTTGATAAGGTTAAAAACTTATAAAGTAATATTAGCGAAACAGCTGTTTAGTATATAAGCTGTTTAAAGAAGCTTACCCGTGCTTCAAGTTCCAAATTGATTGAATTGCTGTTTGGATTAACATTAATAGAGTAAGTGGATTTGGTTGTTTATCTGAGTTCATTAGCAGATTTCCGGTTTTATTTGCTTATAATGCTAGAATTGTAACCTTTTATATTTTTATTTGGGATGTCAATAAGTGATTACGAATAAGAATTTTAGAGGTATTTGAGATTGAATAGTGATTAGATGACATATTTTAAACTTGTATTTATACTCAAATAAACTTACACGCATTTATTGAAACAGACAAAACTGCTTATGTGCTTGTAAATAGGAAACATTCAAGATTTAGTATTCAACATTTTTCTTAAAGCTGTAAGATGTCGATACCAATATTCACCTAATCATGCTTATCACTATCACTTCCATAAGCATCATCCATTTCTTCATGTGCTGAGTTATTGGTAGGAGATAAACACTACAACGGTATAGCATTTGTTGCTGTTTGGTTTGATAACGACAATACCAAACTCATGTTTTTCCTTTTTTGGTACTTAGATTTGGAATTACATGCTCTCAACATTTTTGTGGTTGTGGCAAGTTGTAAATCTGGGTTATCTTCCAGCCGCCTTTTTTCTTCCTTCAGCATTTTTATTATTTCTCCCTTGTCGTTTTCAGGTTGTGCACCTCCATTCTCAGCCTATAATGCAAAGAACATTGCAGTCAATACAGTTGTAACAAATAGATGTTATTTAGAGTTCAAAATAAAAGGTTAGTCTTAATTTATTTATAACCTGAAAATCGTTGATTAATGTTTTTAGACTCTTAAGCTTACGTTAAGGCCAACGCTTAATACCCACATCTCTACAGTTATATTTCAAAATAGATAAACCAACATTAAGCTCGTTTGCCGCTTTCCTTATCGTCATGTGAAAGTAGTGGCTGATTGTATCTTTGTTGTATGCCATGAGATTATGATATGGATAGTAGATATGTGAGTGTGAACAAACAACTGGAGCAGTGGAGGTGGAGGTTAGAGTGTGGCTTTTAAAAGCCTTACCAAGCCTTGTAGCTTCCTAGCAGTTACAAAAAGGTTTGTAACATTACTCATAAATTTAATTGATTGTATATTAATAAGGTGTGTTATTATTGTTATTGATATTTACTGACATATCATTTTTTTTCTTCATATTATGAAGTAAACCAATTTAAAAATTCGTTAAGTTTCACCTTTGGCCCTTATGTTGACATTGATGTTTATTAGCTTCTTATTTTGCATACAATTTAAAGGTTTAATAATTGAAAACTAATGTGACTTTCTATATGATCTAATCTGCAAAAGAATTATAAAATATGCTATCTTTACTATGTCGATGTATTACTCACAATTCGGGTAATATCTACAAAAAATAAAAAACCGAAACAAAAAATAATCGAAACGAATTTGTAACCGAACCAATTTGTCAAAAAAGGACCAAACCAAAGTTCAAATCCATATAAATGTATATATTTATATACATAAAAGACCATTGTAAAAAATTTATAGTATAAATTAAAACACTTTTCAAGCTTGAAAGATTTTTTTTTTTTTTAAATCTATACAATTAATTAAAAAAATACAAATTACGTCGGGTTAACCCGAAAACTAAACCTAAATTCAAATTGTTCGGTTAAATCCAATTTGAATTTTGGTTTGGTTGGGTTTTTGTTAAACAAAACTAAAATTAAAATAATAACCGAATTAACCGAATAAGAAATGGGTACGGGTTAACCCAATCGAATTAACGGAATCCAATCCATAACCAAACCCAGGATGTACTGAGTTTTGTATTCTCTAACAGAAATTAGAAATGGGTAAATGAGTATATTGTCCTATCATCATCATCATTCTCCTCCACTCCATTTCAGGCTCTGTCTTCTGACCGGACAACAACGTTTGTACAAGGTAAATAGACATTCCTATGGCTTATTTCATTTTTTGTGGCTTATTTTGAAACTTTTCATTCGTTACGACATAATAAACTTATATAAGCCGAAAAGTTTCCAAAAAAGTGACTTTATGAAACATAAGCCCAAAATCAAATAAGCCATAAGCCATCCTGAAACAAACACCCCCTTATTATTATTATTAACTTGTTAGTATAATTTGGACCGGGGAGGAGAAAGTCAGTATGAATTCTATATATGGCAAGTTACTTGTCATTCATATTAACTAGTAGTATCGAAATGCCCTAATAGGTAGCGCAATGCATACATGGGTTTAATATTTCTATTGCCATCACCAGTGGCGGAACTTGAACATTTTTTTTGGGGGGGGGGGGGGGGATTTATTTTGGGAGGGCCGAATCGGAGATTTGTTTGTAACGTCAATTAAATTACCTTTAAAACCTATAATATTTACACTAGCCTAGGTGCCGCAAATTTTAGGGGGGCCGGGACCCTCCCCTGTCCCTACATAGTTCCGCCCCTGGCCATCACCAATGTGAGAATTTCTCTTTGTTTTTGTTCGCTAAAAGCTAATGCAATGGTCAAATGGTTATTTACTCTTCAATCATCACGATAAACAACTCTTGCTCATACAATACTTACTCTATGCAACACACTCACTTTATGGTATCACTTAATACAGGATAAAAACTAATACCCCCATGGATTGGATTTCGTTATCTTAGATGACTAAAAAACGTTACTAGATGTTTGTGGAATATTTTTAGCCATGACTATGTACTGTCGCTGACAGTCAAAAACCTTCATCGCTTTTCAGAACTCTCACAGCCTCACTAATGGGGGCTCTGCGGCTTCCATCTCTGACATCCATTTTCACCGTCTCATCTGCACGCTCCTCCTTATTTCACCGGCGTAGCAACCAGCTCCATCTTCGGAAACTTACCTCTGCCACCGCCAAAAGTACTACTCCGGCGGTTGCTCCTGCTGAATCATCAAACCAGAAGCTTCCAGTTCAGGAACAAGGCATAACGCCTCGTTCACAGGATTTCAACGCGTGGTACCTTGATGTCATAGCCATGGCAGAGCTTGCTGATTACGGTCCTGTTCGTGGTACAATGGTTATTAGACCCTACGGATATGCAATTTGGGAAGCTATTCAGGTATCTCTTACGATTTTCTAGCTGTTTATTAATAAATTAAAAAGCCTAGATTTGTTCAACATTATCATCTTTTTGATGTTTGTATATTGTTCTGTAACTGATCTATTGATGCTAAAACATAGATGATATTTGTTAATGCGACTATGAGTTGTTGATTTTTGGTTTTATTTTGGCAGGACTATTTAAATGTTAAATTTAAGGAGACCGGACATAGTAACATGTATTTTCCACAGGTACCTATCAAGTTATTGTATTTGAGTGATTATTGAATGTCTGCTGGAGGTTATGTATTATTAATTGAGTGTGACTGTGACTGGCTGTAGTTTATACCGTATTCGTTTATAGAGAAAGAAGCCAGTCATGTGGAGGGTTTTAGCCCGGAATTGGCTCTTGTGACTGTTGGAGGAGGGAAAGAACTTGAAGAAAAACTTGTGGTATGATTCATATACTATATTAGTGGCTGATATATGCTTATGATTTCTGGATTTGTGTGATATAAATGAGATTTACGGATGTTAATTTAAGTTGGGTGAGTCAAGACATGAGTGTGACTTTGATTTTTGCATTTTGTGGGGCTCTTGCAGGTTCGACCTACTAGTGAAACCATTGTGAACCATATGTTTACGCAGTGGATTCATAGTTATCGTGATCTTCCTCTTATGATTAACCAGGTTCGCTTTTTTACTTCATGTCTTCTATTGTCAACATCTTTAAAGATTATTCATTTTCGTGTTTATTTCATAGTAATATATGCTTATGATTATTATTAGTGGGCCAATGTTACAAGATGGGAGATGCGTACCAAACCCTTTATTAGGACTCTCGAGTTTCTATGGCAGGAGGGGCATACTGCTCATGCTACTCCAGAGGAAGCAGAAAAAGAGGTTCGTATAAATCTATATATTTTATGTGGAAAAGATACAACTCAGATGCTTATCTCTCTAAAAGGTCTTTGCTGCTTAAATTACAGGCGATGCAGATGATTGACGTTTATACAAAATTTTCGTATGAAGAAGCTGCAATACCTGTAATACCAGGTCGAAAATCAAGGGTAGAGACATTTGCTGGAGCAGATAGAACTTATACAATTGAAGCTATGATGGGTGATCGTAAGGCCTTGCAGGCTGGAACCAGTCACAATCTAGGACAAAACTTTTCCCGTGCTTTTAGTACACAGGTTTGTTTCAAATTTATTAATGTTCATCACTTTACTTTGGTGCGAAATCTAGGAAATATGTACAAGAGGAAGGACTTAACTACTTTGATTGGAATTTTAAAAATTCTTTTATGTGGAGTTGGCTTTTCGAATAGATTCAATTGGAATCCAGTCTCTTATACAGAACCACAATGATTACTACTTCCACACCTGTTGACCCCAACTTGAAACTCTATCCATACAGTTTGCTGATGAAAATGGGCAAAGGCAGCATGTGTGGCAAACCTCCTGGGCTATAAGCACTCGATTTGTTGGTGGTATCATAATGACTCATGGAGATGATGCGGGATTAATGCTCCCCCCAAGGTTGGCATCTGTACAGGTATCACTCTTCAACCTATTGTGGAGGTCTCTTTGCTGGTCATCTGAGTTTGAATATAAAATTTGTTTATCCTGTCATATCGTCTAGGATTTCCCTTCTGCACTCTCCAGCATATTTTAGGTTCTTTGATGGATTGACATGCTCAGCGTTATATTGCATACTTTTAGCAGGGATATTGAAGTGTGTATGAATTTTCAGTATTTGTTAAGCTTATATTTCATTTACCTGAGTAGCTGCATATTGAAATTCTCTCATTATTGAAAGGTGGTGATTGTACCAATTTGGAAGAAAGCTAATGAGAAGAACGAAGTTCTTGATGCTGCATTGTCTATTAAAGATATTCTTCATGCTGCCGGCATTAAAGTAAAGCTAGATGATTCTGATCAAAGAACACCAGGATGGAAATTTAATTTCTGGGAAATGAAGGTGAGACATAAATGGAGTCTGAAGTAACTATCTTATCATCCTCTGTCACACATTAATTTGTATTTATTCTTAGTATAGTTTTTGGTCTGTTCTATAAGTTAAATATATTTTTTTTTGTGCAGGGAGTGCCTCTAAGGATTGAAATTGGTCCTCGTGATGTTTCAAGCAGGAGTGTGGTTGTATCTAGAAGAGATATTCCTGGAAAACCAGGGAAGGTTTTTGGAATATCTATGGAACCTTCAGTTCTTGTACCCTATGTCAAAGAAAAGCTCGATGAGATCCAGTTATCCCTTTTGAACAAAGCTATTGCTTTTCGAGATAGGTATAAAATCCAATCTTAGCTGCTTGTGTTCTTATGGGCAATATCGCAATTTACTATTTTTCTAATATTGTTCTATCACAAACTTGTGGACTAGAGGAGGTTAGTAAAAAAGGAGACGAGAGGGTGATAATTTCTTGTTGGTTTTCAATTGTCTGCTAAGTATATATTATGAGAAATGTTATAGGTGCATCTTCCAAAGGGGAATCATAATGCTATTGACTATTGAGTTCTTTTGCAGCAACATTGTGGATGTCACCTCATATGACGAGCTCAAAGAGGCAATATCACAGGGAAAATGGGCAAGGGGTCCATGGGTGGGAAGGTAGGTCGTTATCTTTTATACCAAAATTCACATGACATATGATCCAGACATAAGGGAATCTTTGACCCTGTTCAACGATGTACTTTAACTAGGGCCATAATGAAGTTACACGATCTTTCTAATTTTCATTCCCTTTTATTTACAAAAAAGATCTTGAACCTCTTCATAATTAAATTGTATTTTCGTTTGACAAACAAAAAGGTTTATGTTTTAACATGAAATAATACATTTTTAAATCTTAAAAGCTTTATCATTGTGGATGCCCTTAGTTACAACTTATAACTTGTATTGTTTGCTGTAAATATTGACGTGATCAACTCGAATTTACACCATATTCCTCTAATTTACAAATATTGATCGGTTTATTGTGCAAACATGGCACTACATTAGTATTCAATATTTTCTGAATTTATAGCATCAATCAGCCACTATTTTTTCCGCACAAGCTGTTACTTTTTGAAAGAACTTCTATAACATTAAAATCGCCCGTTTTTCTGCACATGTTTTTCATTTTTCTTTTTGACCTCCTGTTGCTTTTGTATAGTGATGAAGATGAATTAAAGATCAAAGAAGAAACAGGGGCAACCATTAGATGTTTTCCTTTCGAACAACCTCAAGGGCCAAAGAAGTGCCTGATGACCAGCAGTCCAGCAGAGGAAGTTGCTATTTTTGCTAAATCTTACTGATCATCAACCGTCCTATTTATAGTCAGGTTTTCATTCGACTTTTGACTCCTTCATTTTGTCCTTGATTTTGCAAAAGAAGATGTGTTATATACTTTTACTCATTAAAAGCATTGATGAGTGATATTTATTAGACTCTTGATGTATAAAGACAATACGGGCACCCTGTTCCGTCATATAGTGACATTGACCATTAGAAGGAACCTGATACCATCAAGATTTTGCAATTTATGGCATATGTTGACCCATCTACTGGTTCATCATTTTCTCATCGTAATGGTATTATTTCTCACAAATTCACGCCATCTTAATTGTTTCCCATAGGAACTTTTATTCACGTCATGTGTTTTTATCTGGATTTACGATTCTGCCCATAGGGTGCTAGGTATACAGTTGACGACAAGAGCCGTAATCTACATAGTTACTCTAGAGATGTGCTGGTATTGAGCATACGGCAGTTATACCCGAGAGTAAAAGTTAGATGAAAGTTCATAGTTTGGAGCTTTGAATCATTTATTCTTTTTGCTTAACTTTGATTTTTTGTTTTTTACAACTATATAGTCTGGGGAGTAGTTATATAAGATGAGCCAGACCTTGCACAAACTTGCTGAGTTTTGGTTATGAGGGGTATTTGGGTCATTTTTTGTATCTTTCATGTCCTTTTTTTTGTTGGGTCAAATACCATTTGGCCATCATACCCTCTTTTATGGGAAGAATGCAAACTACTATAGGTTTAAGCTTCGCTTTCTGTGAAAGAAATTGGTTTGGTTTAGCTATTAATTTCTAGACGTTGGTCACTATGCTGTACAGTTCGCGTCAGTCTCTGAATACACCAAACAGTTTCTGGTTTTACATTATACAGTAATAATTATATCTGTTCTCTATGCTTCTAGTGCTCGTAAAATTGGAAACTGTTGCCTGCTCTATTGATGGTGATTCAGTATTTTAATAAGAACCTGCATCTTAATACATGTCTACTGATCCAGTCTTTCAGGTAATGTGTAAAATATTTATAAGATTACCAAAAATGTGATGTTTTTGCCAAAACTTTTACTGAACTTGTAACCATGATTAAGATTTTTCTGTATATACTAGAATCCAATTGAGACATGATAAAAAGACGAGATTACTAATTTCCCTTTTAACATAGCTGTTTTCAAACAGCAAAATAACACGTGTTTATGAAATTAGCATATAAGTTACAATTTCATCGTGGGATTGATCTCTACTCTGTACATCGAGTGAGGATTACAAGTAGGCAGGGTGTTATTACAAATCTCTAATCAATCACAAACGAAACAAGAAGAAACCAGAGACCTTTTCTTGATCACATATTTACAGTGATATACAGCTAACACAGTAAAAGCCACACGTAATTGTTTCTTTTATCTTCACCAGTTGAAGCCGATGGATTCCAAATGAAGATTCTTAGCCTCTTTTGATGAACGTATCTTGAATGTCTCATCTTTCCTGGCCCACAGACCTGAACTCCCACATCTGATCCTTTTCTGCTGTTCTCCATTAATATACCTGCAATCATCAAGAACCAAACATTGATCATTAAGATTAATGCAAATATCTCATTATCAATTTATTATGCAACTTTTAGCGCAAAGGGAATCAAAAACTTACTCTTAAGATCAGGCCTGTGGCCAAAATGAACCTTAGTAGTTTCAACAACAGATTGGTTAGCAAAGCTTTCAGTCTCTCCAACTTCAGATAACTCCCAAGTTTTGCACCCTTGTGGCTTCCCTATTGTCGTTGTCCTTTTGCCAGAGAAACACAAAACTAGTAGCCAAGAAAACACTAGCACAAACAAAGAGCATGTCCCATAAAGTTTTGAATGTGTAGTTGTAGGTTGAAGGAACTCCAACGAGTTCTTTAGGGTAAATGTCGTATCTTATCAGAATCCCCAAGAAAATGAGAAACACGATGAACGATGAGGATATAATTACACATAACCACAACCAACTGTTGGGTCCAAGTGGTGCTGCAATGGGTGAATTGGATAGGTTTGGCTTGAACCATATTATTCAAAGAGGTTTCTTGGTGTTTTCAAGAGTTTTTTTGTTGTTCTGTTTCTTCTAGTGATGTAGGCTTCTATTTGGAGATTTATCTGAGAAAGATCTAAAGGGGTACCATTTGATGTTAGTGGAAGTAAAAGGTCGAGCATGGAGAGATCCGTCTTGTTTTTGAACACGCAAATGGGGAGAACACTTGTTCGGATGTTGTAGTTTTTATCAGCTTGTTGTGCCCTTCGGAAGATAAGCTCTCGGATAATGGAGATGAAAGGAGTGATACCACTCATCAGCACTAGATTCTTGTATATAACTACAAATAAATAGAAACATAAGTGAGTTTCAGAATTGAGAGGCACACATGAGAAATGGAGGATTTCTTTCATAATTTTGAAGTTTTTTTTTGCTTGATTATATATACGTCTAAATAACCTTATAAATTGTGGTGAAGTAGGCGGTCCTTCCACGGAGACTTGAAGACAATCAACGGGAGAACCGTTGTCTTGGTAAAGCTTGTGAGACCCAAATTCCTTGGGACTTGATCACAATGATGAGTGTATCAGGTTCCGTGTTAGCATTAGAAGTCACTGTAAATGGAGGCCACTGTAACTTTGAGATCAATGGAACCAACCACAAACAATATGCTTGTTGGGTTATACTCCAATCCTGCAAAATAAGCTCAACATAAATCAGCACCTCTTAATTTCCGATTTGTATAGGCCAACTTACTAAAAAGATTTTGGGTCATAATGTTACCAGCAATCTTAGAAAAGGTAAGTTCAAGAGCATCACAAGGCAAGAGTCGGGCAGCAATGAGCCTAACGTTTGTTAGTGATTGTAAGAATCGCAAGTATCAGTCTATGAGGAAGAGGAAAATCCGAGGAAGATTCAAGCAGAAGTAGGCTATTCCGACATGAATTCTGTAATAGTTGACTAATTACTCGGTAACATTTTCTTCTATTTTACATCATCTACAAATTACAAAAGAGAAAAAGATTAAATATAATGAAGAATATAACATCTATATGAAGTTCATGTTATAACTTTATAGATGCAGGACATGTTTTGTTAAAAAATCATCTATTTCATGTATGAAAATTTTAGACTCTTAACTAAAAAATTATGAATAATTGTTTAGTGTTGGTGGGTTGAAATCAAGCACAGGGACAGGGTAGTTTGCAAGACATGCCATCAAACCCTTCTACTTCAAGTGCTTTTCTTTCTTTAAAACCTCTTTTTTCATTTCTTGATTTTCATTCAAACCTTCAAATCATTAACATGACTTCTCGATACACAAATGTTTTATCGCTTCTCGTTGCCATGTTAGCTACCTCACATTTTCTATCATCAAACCTAGAATATGTCAAGTTTTTCATCCAGGAATATGACATTATTCCATTGTCACCAGTATTGATCGTTACAAACCAATATGCAGCTTGGTTAGATGGTCGCCATCACCATCACCATCATAACAAAAAAGCCAAAATTTTCGACATATGTGATGATTTTCCTCGTGATTCTCTACCTCCGGATACTAACACCACAACCACATTTTGTGTTGATCGTAATGGATGTTGTAATTTTACTACAATCCAGTCTGCAATCGATGCAGTCGTGACCCTTAATCCTAAGAGAACTTTGATATGGATCAATAACGGCATATACTTGTAAGTTGTTCGTCTCTTATCTAATTTTATTATACATGGTAGTATATATGTGTATACATGCCATGACTATCACATATGAACTTACTCGTTACGTTGGATTTTAATTAAGTGAAAAGGTAATAATCCCCAAGGCAAAACCAAATATAACATTTCAAGGGCAAGGCTATACTTCAACGGCGATTGTCTGGAATGACACGGCCAATTCTGCGCATGGCACATTTTACAGTGCCTCCGTGCAAGTGTTTTCTACGAATTTTGTAGCTAAGAACATTAGTTTCATGGTAGGCATGGCTAAAACTTAATAATCTTGAGTAACAAATGTGTTGGACACACAGAAAGATGACGTACTTTTTGAAATGTATTTGATGCTAGAATGTGGCTCCGATACCTAAGCCAGGAGACGTTGGAGCACAAGCTGTGGCGATTAGAGTAGGAGGAGATCAAGCTTCATTTTGGGGGTGTGGATTTTTTGGAGCCCAGGATACTCTTCATGATGATAGAGGTCGACATTACTTCAAGGAGTGTTATATTCAAGGATCAATTGACTTTATTTTCGGCAATGCCAAGTCATTGTATGAGGTAAGATAATTAAGACTTTTTTTTTTTTGGCAACTATTTGAACTTTTTAAGAAATATGCATGATCACGCAACAAATTCATAAATCCGGATGTGAGACATAGTCAACAAACTCCTAAAGTAACCCCTGAAAGAATTTTAGAATTATGTTGAGAAATAAAATAACATGATTATGGATGAAAGCAATAATTACAATGACTTTGCAAAAAGTTGGATAGCCTTTTACGAAAATAGTAATGAGACTAGTAGTAATGGTGATCAAATGCCTTTCCTATTTCAGCGTCAACTCATCTTCTTTTTTTAAGACTAAATGCATGAATTACTGTCCGTAATGATGACCAAATGCATAACCAAACCCTTTTTCAACTAAAAATGTTTAGATGTGCATTTGGACGCACATTTTCAACTAAAAAATGTTTAGCTGTGCATTGGAACCCAAAGGGGACGCTCTCGTTGGAGGTCTCGTACTGGGGCATGGTCGACCTCCTATTACGACTAGCCTAACAATACACATAACTGAATTTTTAACTACTATAGTTTGCTTACTCACGCAATTAATCAATATATACTATCATAGCAACGATGTAAGTACATGTATCAAAAAACGAGTGAAAATTGTTAACAAGTTAACTTATTAACGCATTTGAAAATTGATGATCATGTGTTTTCTTTTAACGGCAACTGACTATCGTGTGTACCTTCTAAGATGTTATTCTCTTACTAAACCTTTGTGCACCAATACTTTTTGTAATTGATTATTAATTAGCTATCACAATAAGTTTAGCATGTGATATGTCTGATAAGGAGCTTTTAACGGCGTTTAAAAGCATTTAAAATTAATTAAAAGTTGGCATGAGAGAAGCGAAAAAACTTTTTTCTCATTCCAAAAACGCTATCTGAAGAAGCGTTTAGTGTTAGCTTTTAACTTTTATGTTATTTTACACTCTATAAGATACAACATAAACAAACTTTTTGTATAAAACAAACAAATACCGGTAATAGCAACGACAACTCCTACTGGTAATTGCTATTACTAATTTTGCCAAAAATACCTTATATATTAACGAGTTTTGATAACATAATAACTTCCTCTGATTCAATCTAAACATCAATATACCTAAAATACAAGTTTTAAATGCATTATATATAATGTAGTTAAAGCGTGTTTTGAGTAAATATAGCATTGTGGTGTTTATGGGTAAATATGAAAATGCCCTTATTAATAATTCTTAAAATGTTTTCTAGGATTGTCAATTGATCTCAATGGCACCGCCAGTGCCACTAGGACAGAAACTCATAAACGGAGCAGTTACTGCACACGGAAGAGCATCCGCAGATGAAGACAGTGGCTTTGCATTTGTGAGATGCAACCTTGGTGGCACAGGAAGGATATGGTTAGGTCGTGCATGGAGGCCTTTCTCAAAAGTTGTTTTTGCTTACACATTTATGTCTGACATAGTTGCTCCTGAAGGCTGGAATGATTTCAATGACCCTACCAGAGATCAGTAAGTTTTATTTTCATCTAAATTTTTCATCTAAATTGCAACTTTTTTTTAAAGGCAAATTTTAAGTGAAGATATGAGTAAACAATACTACTTAAAATCATATTGATTGTAGGAGTATATTTTATGGAGAGTACATGTGCATGGGTGGAGGAGCAAATACATCAATGAGAGCTCCATATGCCCAAAAGCTTAATGACACTCAAGCCTCTTTGTTTCTTAATGCTTCTTTTATTAATGCCGACCAATGGTTACAATCACAATTGTAAACAAACGTACACAAATTTGTATATACACATGTATCTTTATTCTTTATACAAAGAGTATATATCTTAAATTCTTAATATACCCATTGTATGCTTCATCTTTCTTTACCACCTTTATGTGTTATTGTTGATTTTTTTACAGTTAATCTATTTTAAAAGAGCAATGCTACATCCACAAATAGTTTACAAAATAATACATTCATGTGACATTCGTGATGTATCTTTTAGTAGAAAATATACATTTTTTTTTTACTATTTTCAGAAAAAATAAAGAACACATTTTAACACACACAAAGTTGGATTTACATAAAATACACATACTCACTCGAGGTTTGAAGAAATATATATTATGCTAAGAATGTGAAATTGGTAAGCTCGAGTTTTAAATATGGGATTGGTCCAACTCTACACACTTTCATTAGTCCAAAACTAAGGCTTAGGAAACATTGTATACAACTTTCTCCATCGTTATACGAGTGAGCTTATGTTCTTTCTTGATGTTCACAATTGATGGCGTTTGGATTAGCTTATTTTTGTGCTTTATTAGGGGATGCTTGTGCTAACTCATAACCTTATGCTCCTTCTGGAGCTTGGAGAGATTTTACCCAGGGTTCGAGTCTCGCAAGAAACAAAAAATTTAGGTTTTCCTCCTAGTGCGAAGCCGTGGGTTTTAAGGTTTCCTTTCGCGGATCTCTCCTAGTAGTTCTGGTCCTGAGACTTGCGCATTTAGATGGTTTAACTCAAGGGTCGGATTTCAATTATGGTATTGTTCTAAAAAAAAACTTATAACATTATGCAAAATTTGAAAGCTAATAGTCTAATATGCTCAAATTTGGACTTAGGCTCTTACCAACTTTATCTTATATCATATTCATATTGATTAAAAAAAACAAAAAAAACACAAAAAAACAAAAACAAAAAACTAAGGGTGTGTTTGTTTTCCTACTTTGGGATGGGTTTGTTTTTGACATGACATTAAATCTTTGTTTGTTTAAAAAGATGGGGTTTGAAAATGGGACTCAAGCCCACAATCGAGGGAATACTCATGCCTGACCTTGAGCATGGTTACGCCAGTAGTACACTTCTAACACTTTTTTTTCCTTTCATTCACTTAATTATGTACTTTGTAGTGGGTCCATTTATTATTTATACTATTTTAATCTAAAATAAATATAAATCTCAACCTCAATTTATATCTAATATACAAAACAAACAACTTTAATACAATTCAAATCCAAATCTAAATCCAAATTCAAATCCTAATCCAAATCCTAATCCTAAACCTAACTACAAACCAAACGGGCCCTAATACTAATAGTTTTTCATATGTAAAAAGTGGTTTTAAAGTTTAGCCTTTTTTCTTTTTTTTTTTTTTTTCTTTTTTTTAGTTTTGCGTATTTGACACACTTTTAGTATTGTACTCTTTCACCTTATTGGGTTAAATTCCCCCATCTTATACATTGAGCCATAAACATAATCTTTGAAATAGTAATTTTGCGGGTATAAACGATTCAAAAATTGCAATCGTAAACTTCAACCAGACCGAGTAATTCATGCTTTGTAACACCCCTATCTTAAGATAAACTATATATGAATATGTTTCTTAAGATAACCTAACCATTTTGACTAGCAAAATGTAACATCTTGATTTTTCATTTTCTTATTTTTTTGAAAATATAGTGTAAAGATCTATTATTTAAGTCAAGAGCAGAACTAATAGGGTAACTAGTAGATGCTAAGTCATCCTTAATCAGCCCACTTAATTTATTAGTTATATAGCCCATGAGCTAATTTCTTAACAATATTTGCAATTAGACCCCTTTATTTCCATTGAAATTTTGAATAACTTAACAATCAGATACAATATCAAAATGAATTTACTTGTCAAGTTATTCTTGTAACAACTCGAAAATTTCACGTTAATTTATTCAAAACATAAACATTTTTATCCAAAATCGCGTACAATTTTGAACTTTAAATATAACCATTAGGTTATCCTGCGCGCAACGAAAACAGGCTATGAACATTTTTTTATCACATTAGGTTAATTTCTAGTCCACTTATAATCAATATATGGAATTTTAAAACTCAATTTCAAATGTTACCAAGTATACCCTAATGTTTTACAAGTCTAAACTCGCGTTTTAAGCATTTTTTCTTATACAAGAACTTAACCTATACATGCACCGCGTTTTCAAAGACTTTTAAAAAAATACATTTTTGTAAAAGCCAACTTATTTCCCTCCCCCTTTGACCATAAAATCGTCCCTTGATTATTTAACACTTTCAGTTTTAGACTTAACATACATTTAACACCAACCGACAATAGACTAGGTCCAGTCTACACATTATATGCCTTTTAGGTTCCTAAAAATCATATTTGAAAGTCACATTTCGCTTTTTCATTTTCACGTAAACTTCGTACGTTTTACATTTTACGCTATTTAACCTACGTTTTTAGGTTTTAACAACGTTTACGCGCTCCGTTAAACTTATCACTCATTTAATATACTTTTATAGAGTATATTAATAAATTTTAACATTTCCTACAAGTTTCATATTTTTACGATACTCGGTTTTAAGTTTCGTGATTTAAATTAACGTTAATAATTACCAGGACCAAACGACACTCCGTAAAACACAACCTCCTCATTGTGCCCTATGTGGCGTTTTTTATGGCTAACCAAGGCACTTGGCTTTGTTAGATTACATCTTACATAGGATCATTACAATTGTTATAACTTACTAGTTAAGTCTTACAAAATATTTTAAGTTTAACCTCCTCATTACACTATAAGACTTCACTTCTCATCCAAAGACCAATAAAAACTCATAACATCTTTCTTTTCTCTCATTAAAAATGCCCCATCCTTAATTACTAAGCAATCCATTCCCTTTTCATGTTACAAGTTCTATATCATTGTTAAAGCTCTTGTCAAGCTTTACATGATCCTAGTTATAAGTTTCTTCATTCATTGGCTAGATTGCAAGCTACACAAAAGATCAAGATCTTTCATAAGTCCTAACACAAGATCATAAGTGCACAAGAGGTGTTGAAGGATTCCAAGGGTGGAATTTGTTCTAGTTCTTAGTCCTTTGTTCTTAATTCCTTTTTGATTAAGGCCAAAAGTTGTAAGATAAAATCATGATCATGATCATCATCCTCATTTCTATGATTTTATACTTGTTATTTCATGCTATATATGTTAGTTATATTGATCATGTTGTATATAATCCTCAAAACAAGTAAACATGTATAGAAACTTGCTTATGATTTTATGTGAAAGTTTATGCTATTAAACTAGTAAATCAAGTAAAGTATGTTAGTTATTATCACCAAAATTTGAACACAAGAACATGGATTATATTTGTAGTTGAATAGGAAAACAAAACAAAAACATAGTCTTTTTAATCATGTCAAAAGAGTTTGTAAGATAAAAAGTTATGGTTAGAATAAGATTTTTAAAGAACATTTAATAAAAAGTTTTTTGTCCGGAATTTAAACCACGATTTTTTTCTGGTCCTAATTAGCAAAGTATAAAAAATAAAAGTTGTCCAGAATGATGTTTTACATAAAAAAAACATGGGAATGTTAGACTTAAAAAGCAAAACAAGGGCAGTTTGCCTCCGAGATTTATAAAAACTGATTTTGACGCAAAAGTTATATTGTTACAAGTTTAAGTAGTTTTAAGCCATGTATTTTCCAAAGCATTAGTAACTTACAAACTTGACATATCTAGTGAAAATGTAACATACAAAATATTCATAAACTTTCCTAAGTTTATTGAACCTATTGAAATAATGTTTTTCATAATTAACTAGATATATGAAAATCGGTTTCGACTAAATTCATAATTTATAAAGTTATAAACTCTTGAAGTTTTTTATAACTTGTGTAAATGAGAAAACTTGTTTAAAATCCTTTGACAGACATAAACCAATTAAATTCATAAACCATGTGACCATTTTAACACTTATGTCATATAATCAAACAAGCAAAATATACATTTTAGATATTAAGTACTACGTTACTAGGGAGTTTCACGTGAGGGGCCTTTTCGGGGTCGTATTAACGAGTTGTTGGATTTACGATTTAAATTTTTCTAGCTCCTCATACGTTTATTACATGACCTCTGGATATTGATGGCCCAAATAGTAGTATGATATTTAACTAAACACGTTTTATAAACTAAACCGTTTCTATAAACGACATACATAACCAACCATGTACAACATCATGATCAATATAATATATTATATAGACTCGTTTTTATTTCCACATCGTTATTACAAAACATAAGATACAATATCATATTCTAGGTTGCACGTAGAGGTTTCCCGGCTTATCCATCGATTCCATTATATACTTGATATCATCTATTCACAGTGAGTTCATAGCCTCACTTTCTATTGTTTAATTGTTTTACAAACCCGTGGGGGGGATACATGCTATTTTTACGCGAACACAAATGATTTGAAACTATATGCTTATATGAATGATTTATTATACATGCTATTTTACATGAACACAAACATTTGAAACTATCTGCTATCCGCCTATTATTTGCACTAGGTAACACGAGGTCTCCCGTTAGGTATAACGACATATTACCTATTAGGACCACCATTAGAACGATTATACCAATTTCTGTTGGTACAAGGTTAACCATTAGGTTAATCAGAATGATTATGCCAATTTCTATTGGTACGAGGTCAACCAGAACGATTATGCCAATTTCTATTGGTACGAGGTCTCCCGCTAGGTATAGCGACATATTACCTATTAGGGACACCACTGAAACGATAACGCCAATTTCTATTAGTACGAGGTTAACCCTGAGGTTAACCATTACGATTATGTCAGAACGATTTTGCCAATTTCTATTAATACGAGGACTCCCATTAGGTATAACGACATATTACCTATTAGGGCAACCATTAAAACGAATATACCGATTTCTATTGGTACGAGGTTAACTAGAACGATTATGTCAATTTCTGTTGGTACGATTTTAACCATTAGATATAACGACGAATTACGAGCTTAGTGCAATAACAATAATTGTTTTGTTTTCAAACTATGCGTGTATAACAACGTAACCTACAATATACTAATTAAACAACGAAATATTGTGTTTAACAATTTAGTTATAAACCTATAGATTTCACTCAACCTTTGTGTTGACTATTTTAACCATGTTTATCTCAGGTTCATAAGGCACGAGGCTGGCAAGGAGGGGCACGTATACTCAAGAAGGCTATAAATTATTTTATCATTCAAAAAGCATAAAAAGTTTTATGTTAATGTATTATGTAATCATGGAACCACTGGACCTTATTTTTGTAAACTCTGATATTTAAAGAAATCGAATGATAATCCTTTTAAAATGACTCAATTTGAGTTTTTTTCTATTGTTATAACTGTCATACCGTCGAGTAACACCCAGTTTGATTTCCGTTGCATTCACGAAATTGGGGGTGTTATAATTCTTTTCTAATTTAACTTAGTTCCTAATTATTTGTGTTATTAAGTTAAATCATGAGTTAAAAAATATAAACTCATTTTTTAGCGATATTTATTGTTATAATTTTTGCGTTAAGTTCGGTCACCCTTAACTTCAAATCTTGGCTTCGCCCTTGGTTTAAGTGGAGTAAATAATAAAGTTGTTGTTCCCTTTAATTTGGTTATAATTAACTACAAGTTAATCTATCCAAGCTCCATGGCTTAGCAATGTTGTTTGAAAAAACAATTGTGTAGAAAACTAGAAGGGGGGTTGAATAGTTTACCAATTAAAAACTTTGTTTTGAAACTTATTTAAAGATCAATTGATATTGATCTTAGATATGTTAATGAAATATGCAAGCAATATGCAAAGAATAAATAAGGAAAGAAATGATCAAACCACAACAAGTTGTTTATAGTGGTTCGGTCTACAAGGACTCTTTTTCCTTTCCCTACTCCACTCCCCGAGTCTCACACTCGAGAGTTTAACTTCACTAGTCAACAAGCTCCTTTCACCGGCGGAGAAAACCTTTACACTTCGCTTACACTATTTCCGACACTAAGCTAGATGTCGAGTTCTTTCCAAGGGTGCAACCACTCCCACACACAATGTATTTTGAGGACTAAAATACTAACCACTCACACTCATAAGATTATGATGGTTTAATAAAAAAATGAAGTATGAATCAACACAAGATCATACAACACTAAACAAACAAGACTTCCAACTTCTCGTTTGAAGCTTGAATGTGACTTGATCTTCTTGCTACAAAAAGAGATCACTAATATGATATGAAACTGAGTTAGAAAGGTTAGAGAGAATATATGTAAGAGAGTATGATAGAAAGGGATGAAAAAACTACTTGGTTTGGCTTTGCTATTTATAGCCAAAACCATCAGCAGCATCCACGGACCGCGGACCCTAAAAGGGTTCTACCCGTTGTGGATTTGGGTGCGCCAGGTATGACAGCAAGATATCAAGATCTTGCCAAAGTCAACCATATCTATGTAAGATTGTGTAAGATATGAAGAGTAAAAATCCACACAAAATATCTAATGAAATCTTCCAATGATTTCCATGATGCATCACATGATGTCATGTGTTGTTTTTCTATTTTAGAAATATGTAAATACATATGTAATGTTTAGTTTTTAAGAAATCAAAACATTCTAAAAACTACTATCATACATATGTTAGACTCATATTAAGATATGATTGGTCACAATGTAAATGCTTGAATGATGAATATATTGTTTGAAAAAGCTTGTTTAATATCTATTAAACTTGACAAGCTTTGAGCTTTATACAAATTAAATTTACTTTTGTCGTTAACAAAACTTAGGTAAAGATCAAAAATATAAAAATAAGTTTAATGACGATATTTGTACTAATAATCTCCCTTTTTGTTGAGGAAAAAATATAAATTTTATTTTTATAAAGGATGCAAAGTTTGTGCAAGAGTTATAAAAATATTAGTTTTAGAACTTGAAAAGGAAATGATAATGTAAGTGTATGATGTTTGACTTTTTCAGAAAGTCAAAGTATTCACTAGTTGATGCATGATGTTGACTTTTTCAGAAAAGTCAAGTATTACCAATGAAGTATCATGTTTGACTTTTTCAGAAAGTTAATGTACGCAGTTTGACTTTTTCAGAAAAGTCAAATATAAACAAGTTCTGTATTTTTTCCCCCTTTTTGTCTCAACAAAAAGAAGAGGCGATGCGGAATGTAATGAGTCCGAGCCATTATCTCCCCCTTGATCAAAGCTCCCCCTAAATTGGGTGCTTAATGGGAAGATACAGGATTGTGAAAATAAAGCAAAAAAATGTTAGTAATAATGATCATTCACAAGCATTTCCAAACACTATGTAAAGGCACCAACAATATAAAAAACACCATTCATTAGTTAAAAATTTTCATGAATAAAGATCATGAAAAGAGAACACAATGATATGTTTTAGTACAAGAAAAAGAAAATAATCCTAAGAAAAGAAAAAAAAAACTTGGAGATGCTAATCTATGACCATTCTAATGAGATGGTGGATGAGAAAGAGCGTTGAGGCGCTCAAGGATGTGATTGAGGATGAACCTCATTTCCTCTTGGAAGTCATGGACCATAACTCGGGTCCTATCAACAGTTTGGGTCGTTTGCTCACAAGTTGAGCAACCATGCCTAGGGGGGTAGTATGTTTGGGGAGGTTGTGGTGGTGGAATGGTAGATGTGTTGGTGTTGGTGGGGATGTTTGGGGTGGTCATGATGGAGGCTAGCAAAGCATTTTGCATTTTCATAGTCTCACTAAGGTGAGAATCCACCATGCCTTTGAATTGGTGGAGGTTGTGGAGTTCCGCTTGAATCTCCTCTCTTGTGGGATTAGCATCCCACATGAACTCTCAGTCCTCTAAGTGAGGGGACATTGATGTGGGGAGTGATTAGTCCCCATACAAAGGACCATGGATGTCTTTGTGGATGGGGTGGAAGAGAAGAGGTTTTGGCCCTAATGGGGCGTTTGGGTCAAAAGATGACCTAGGTGACTCATGAGCAATCCGCTCAATTATGCCAAAGGAAGGCAATGGTGGTGGATGATTTGGCCTAGGAGGCAAGTCATCCAATTCCTCCAAGAAAGGATTTGGAGAAGTGGGTGGTGTGGAAAATAGCTCCATAGGAATGAGAGTTGGAGACTTTGGTGGTGAGGGTGTTTTGGATGTTTGGATTGGTGCCGGTGGAGGTGAAGTTGGTGTTTTTGTAGGTGGTGGAGTGGTGATCACAATTGGTGATTGAGTAGGTGTAGCCAAGGTAAGGCTTGTATCATCTCGGATGGGAGATGAGATTGTGAGTGGAGAAGACTCGGATGAGGAGCTTAAGTTTACGAAGCAACAAGGCCTCACGCTAATTCTAGCGGTTTTCTTGCAAGGTTTAGGAGAGGATTTTGTCCTTTTGACTTTGTGTTTTTCTTTGCTAGATGATGGTAAGAATGAAGAAGGTGTGAGGATGATCATGGTAAAACCTCTCAATTTATAGAAGTGAAAAAATTATGGAGAAATGTGTTTGATTTGATGTTAAACCATTGAAGAGATGAGGTTCTTAATGATTTGGAAGTGGGTTAAATGCTAGCCATATCACCCAAGTCAAGCCATACAAGAGAGATGGAGTGAAGAAGCAAAGATTTGCAATAAATGAGTTCTAATGAGTGGAATTTCCTAACAATCAGATTACCCACGGATTTCAAGGTACCAAAAATTTGGTTCCTTTTTATGCCAAAGGGGCTCCTTGGGTGAATTTTCAAATTTTTGAATTTGGGGGAAATGGATTTCTTATATGCCTAAGTGAATTATACTAGTTCTAATAAGGGTATAAAATAGTTAAGATTGACCTACAAGCAATGGATGGTAATTTGGAAGACGAAAAAGAATCGAAATTCAGAAAGTTACCTGGAGGATCCACGGCACCAAAATTTTACACGGACGGACCCCTAAAAAGGGTGCCGTCTGGTCCGCCTGTACAGGTACGGCGGTACCATTTTTCATAACAGACGGTACCCAAACACGTTGGTGCCGTTGATAGCCGTGCAGTGCAGAAAACTTCACAGAGGTGTTATTTTTAGGTGTCGGGGACTTTTTCGAAACCTGAATTTTTTCTCAAAACATGTGACACTAAACATTTCTAGTTAGGAAAAGTAAATAACACATGTTCAAACATAATGGAGCATGGATTTTGAGGATGATGATGATGATGATGATGGAGTAGGAGGTTTTGCTCTCTTGCCTTTTGTCTTAACAACTCGTGCATCACTCAAGGGCACAAAGATGTGAGGGATGAGCTCATAGTGAAGGTGCATCCCTTTTGGGCTTGGTGGAATTGGTGCAAAGGATCTATAGAGACGGGTGAGAAGCATCCCGTATGGGAGAGCAACCGATCCTTGTGTTGGAATATCAATCATTCTCCTAGCAATGTAGTAGGCAATGAAGTTGAATGGTTGACAGGTGGACAAGTTGTAGAGCATATGGCAAAGACAAGCATTGATGTGATCCTATTTCTATGGTGCTAATGACATTGGCTCTAAGTAGTTCTTCCCATTTTCTAAATTCGGGCTTAAGTTCATTTAGCTCCATTCCATATGGGTCTCGGTTCACTTCTTTTCCTTTTCGGGTAACTCGGGTTGTATCTCCCCTTGGGATAAATAGGTGCTCACGGATGACATCCTTATCTGCTAAAGGTGTTTGGTAGGGAGAAGTGCGGTCATTGATTGCATCAAGAACGGTGAGTGACCACTTATCCGAGTAGACACAAGTCCCTCGGTTGGGAATTCCTAACACTTGAGCAAAGTTGGCTAAGGTGATAGTGTAGTCGTTTTGATTGATTTTAAACCTAAGACAAAACTCATCATCATCTTCATCACTAAAGCCGGTCACACTAGCATAGAACTCTAACACAAACCTAGGACAAATTGGTTCATCGATGTCAAGAAGATAATCGAATTGAATGGCGGCTAGTTCTTCACGGAGATTGGTATTTTCAATGAAAGATGGGTGAATGGTTCTACCTTCATGAAAATACCTTGACTCTAGACTCTTAAATATTTCTACTTGTTCCTTGAAAAGTCCTTTGGTTTTGTGATGTTTGGGAATATAGCCAAGGGTGTCCTTGTGATCATAGAATCTTGCGGCTACCATGGTTATTCCTAAGAGTAAGAATTAACATGTTAAAAATGAGAATAAACTTTAACGTTTTGGTTCTAGTGTGTGCCTATATGAAAACGATTTGGAGTTGCGGTTATCTCGACTCATTTTATGCACAAAAATGGTTTTAGTGGGGTGTTTGGCAAATACCATGAGATAACCCAAATGCTCCTAATTCAATTTGGCTTCATTTGAATATACCCGGGAAGCATATTAGTATGCAATACCTTTAGTATTCAAGAGCATGCAAGTGATGAAAGTCTAACGTTTCTATTTGTATTAACAATGAAAAAATTGTTTTCCTATAAGTGAGAAGTTTTTCAAAATTTTGACATGGGGTGTTTGGTTATTTGAATAAGGCCTTATAGTCATTATCTATTGATTAGTGGGAAGCATGATTTGTTTATGCAATATGATAAAGTAGTACCTAATTTCAATGACTAGTTATGCAATTTGCCAATTGAATTCATATTTAGTATAAAAGCATACATAAAACCTCATGTGATGATATGTAATGGTTTTGTGCATAAATAAGAATCCTAGACTCAGAATTAAGAGATAAAATGTAGTTAGGATACTTACAATGATGTTATCTTCAGTGATTAGTGAGTGGGAAGGTGTCAATAATGAGCTTGGTTTGATGTTTACACGTTTTGGTAAAGTGGTTTTGAGGAAGAAGATGTTTTGTAGGTAGTAGTTTTGCTTCTGTAGACACCACGGACCAGACGGTACCAAGTTTTTGGTTCCGTCCGTGTTGTCGTTTGGTGTCGTGGCTACAGTAGCAGATACAAAACAAAGTTGTTTTGCTTTAACTATTCTAATGTTTTGGGCTATGTTTATCCTACATGTTTGGTTCCATTAACCCTAAACCAAGTCTAAGAAGATTAAAAGGTTCTCGTTTAAGAGGCTTAGTTAAGATGTCGGCAATGTTGTCTTCGGAGGATACTTTTTTGATTGAGATGTTTCCTTTTTGAACATTGTCGCGAAGAAAGTGATGACGGATTTCAATATGCTTTGTACGAGCATGTTGAACGGGATTCTTGCTAAGATCGATGGCTCCTTTGTTGTCGCAAAGTATTACAATGTCGTTGAGATGAATTCCGTAATCTACGAGAGCTTTCTTCATCCAAAGAGCTTGTTGACATGCTTTTCCGGCTGAGACGTACTCGGCTTCAGTAGTTGAGATGGCTAAAGCCGTTTGCTTCTTTGCAAAGCATGAGGTGAGACAATGTCCAACAATAGTGCAAATACCACTTGTACTTTTTCTATCGACATAATCACCGGCATGATCCGAGTCGGCATACACTATGGTTTCTACAACCGTTCCTTTGGGATACCATAATCCTAAACACGTTGTTCCCTTAATGTATCTAAAAATCCTTTTTAAGGCTTCTAAGTGTGATGCCTTTGGGTTTTCTTGAAAGCGAGCACATAGACAAACACTAAACATAATGCCGGGTCTACTAGCCGTAAGATAGAGTAGGCTACCAATCATTCCTCTATATTTAGTGTTATCTACGGATTCACCTTCTTCGTCCTTGGTGAGTTTAGTGTCCGAAGACATGGATGTTTTAGTTGGTTTGGAATCTTCAAGACCAAATTTCTTAAGCATGTCTTTTATATATTTAGATTGGTTAAAAACTATGCCATCTTCTAGTTGTTTAATTTGAATTCCTAGAAAGAAATTTAATTCACCCATCAAACTCATTCAAAAACTCGGTGCATGATTTAGAGAAATCATCACATAATTCGTGACAAGTTGATCCGAATATAATGTCATCAACGTATATTTGAACAATGATAATATGTGATTCTTTTTCTTGGTAAAAAGAGTATTATCTACTAATCCCATAGTGTATTTGTTATCAATAAGAAAATCTTAAGTCGGTCGTACCAAGCTTTTGGTGCTTGCTTAAGAACGTATAATGCTTTCTTGAGTTTGAAGACATGATGTGGTTTCTCAAAGTCGGTAAAAACCGAGTGTTGAGCAACATACACTTCTTCGTTAATAAACCCATTAAGAAAAGCGCTTTTAACATCCATTTGAAATAATTTAAAGTCATGAGCACATGCATAAGCAAGTAATATTCTAATAGATTCGAGTCTAGCTACAGGTGCATAAGTTTCATCATAGTCAATCCCCTCTTGTTGATTATAACCTTGTGCAACAAGCCTAGATTGTTTCAGATACTACACCATTTTCATCCATTTTATTTCGAAAGACCCATTTCGTTCCAATTATAGTTTGATCTTTAGGTTTTGGAACTAATTCCAAACATCATTTCTAACGAATTGGTTTAACTCTTCTTGCATGGCAATTACCCATGATTCATCTTTTATTGCTTCATTTATGTTTTCGGTTCAATGGTGGATACAAAACAAAAAATAATACTTTGATTTTGGGCTTTGATCTTAAGGTTCTTTGATTAAGTTGTCCTATGACCCCTGTCTAAAGGAGACTTTTAGATTCTTTGATATTTACAATTTCTTTATTTAATGGTTCATCTTCCTTGTTATTATTAATTATTTCTTGACTTTCTATCATTTGACTTTCAACTAAGTCATCATCTACCAAAGGTGATGTCTTAGAGGGAGGTGGACTTTCGTCGAATGTTATGTTCAACGATTCCTCGACTATCATTGTTTCTTTGTTTAGGACATTGTAAGCTTTACTAGTTTGAGAATAACCAAGAAATACACCTTCATAAGACTTTGGTCAAACTTGGTGAGATAATCTTTAGTATTAAGAATAAAGCATTTACAACCAAAGACTCTAAAATATCCTAAAGTTGGCTTTTTACTTTTATAAAGCTCATATGGTGTTTTGTTTAGGAAAGGACGAATTAAGACTCTATTTAAAATATATGTAGAAGTGTCAACCGCGTTACACCAAAACTTTTGAGGAATGTTTTGTTCATTAAGCATTTTTCTACTCATTTCTTGAATTGTTCTATTTTTACGTTCTACCACTCCATTTGATTGAGGTGTTCGTGGAGCCGAAAAGTTATGTGTTATACCATTTGTATCACAAAAGTTTCCAAATTGAGTTTCGTTGTCAAATTCACGACCATGATCCGTTCGGATCGACATAATTTTAACACCTTGTTGATTTTGAATTTTCTTGCTAAGAATTTCAAATTTATCAAAAGCTTCATTTTTAGTTTTTAAAAACAACGTCCAAGTAAATCTTGAGTAATCATCTACTATGACCAAAGTGTATAAGTTGCCTCCGTAGCTTCTTATAGCGGATGGACCAAACAAGTCCATATGAATAATTCTTGGACACCATATTTTTAAACTTATGACTACTATGGGTTTGTTTACCAATTTTGCAAGCGTCGCAAAAGTGTTGGTCATATTTTAGTTTTGGTAAATTTCTAACTAGCTCTTTTGAAGATAGGTTTTGTATAAGTCTCATATTAGCGTGACCTAAGCGTCTATGCCAAAGAGATGAGCTATCATCTAACGTTGTTAGGCAAAGTTTGTCATTAGATATTTTATCTATTTTCATGACGTATATGTTATTTTTCCTAACTCCTTTAGCTATGGTGATACTATCTTTTAGTATTTTACTACGATTTTCATCAAATAGTACTTTATACTTTTTATCACATAATTGGCTAATACTAAGTAGATTAAATCCTAACCTATCTACATGAGCAACATTTTCAATAGTTAGGGATTTATGAGCGATCGTACCTTTGCCAATGATTTTGCTTTTGAGATTGCTACCAAAAGTGACATTACCTCCGTCATACTCTTGGTATGATGAGAAGAGACTTTTGTGGCCCGTCATGTGTCGTGAGCATCCACTATCTTTTATCCATTCATCAGGTTCCAATCCAACTTTCAAGCATACTTAAGAAGCAAATAACTCAAGCATTTGGTCCCCAATATCTCATGGGTCCGTTTGGGGTAAACATACCATTTATTTGATTCATGTATGGAAACGATGGGTAAGGGTTCCATGACATGTAATCTGGAGTTTGATATGGTCTAGGAAAGTTTTGATTTAACGTTGTGTTGGTAGTTGGGTTGTACGTTGTGGTTTCTCTTAGGAAAGGGGCGTTTGGCAAAAGGTGTTTTATGTCGTTGTTGAGTATTTTTTGATCTAAATTCATTTTTTGCAAGTACTACTCCTGATGTAACAGCTGGTTTTAGTTTAACACTATCCTTAGTTTTCTTTGTTACTTTGACAAATTCACTACGGTCCGTATCACAAACATTATGTCCTGCTGAAGTACCCACGACACCATTTGGTTCAACGGACGGAACCCTTATTTTGGGTCCGTCTGGTCCGTGCTGTACTGCAGCAGTTTTGACAGTTTGTTCGTCCTTTTCGGCCGTTTTGTTTTGACTCTTTGGAATTAATACCTCATTAAATCCTAGCCCATTCATATCTCCTGGTGTTTTATGTATTTTAACTATTTCATCGGCAAGTGCGATGTTTTTGTTAAACCTTTTAAATTTAGAATTTTGTTCGATTAGAACATCTTGTGTGAGCTTTAGTTTTTCTATTTCAAGATTAAGCTCTTGACATGATTTACAACCATCGTCATTTGCTTTTCCTTTTTCAAGTCGTTTTGCTTTTTTTTAACTCATAAACTTCATTTTCCAAAAATTTATTTTTGTTTTTAAAAAATTATTTTTAGTTATGATTTTTAGACTTAGCTCACACAATTGATTATATTATTTTTGCAAGGTGTCATCATCAATAGAAGAATAAGAAGAGTCGGAAAGTACCTCGTTTGACTCATGTGCCATTAGAGCGATTTCTTCCTTGCTTGATTCTTCATCGTCTTCACTATCACTCAAAGCACCACTTATAAAGGCCCGTTGAGTTTTGATTTTAGGTGGCTTGGGACATTCTCCTATGAGATGACTTGCATCACCACATCTAAAACACTTTCTTTCACCTTTACCCTTTTGTCATCCCGATCTTTTCGGAATGGCTTCTTTTCTTCTCGAGGTTGTCTTATAAACTTTCCTCTTCTTCTAAAGAACTTCTTAAATCTCTAACGGCCATGGCATACTCCTCATCTTCACTACCGGAGCAAGATTCGTCATCATCACTTGATTCCGCCTTGCTTTTAGAGCAACGGATTTGATCTTCTCCCTTCTTCCTTTGATGATCTCCGAATCTTTCTCCATCACCATTTCGTGTACTTTGAGGTTACCGATTAGCTCGTCTAGTGACATTATTGAGAGATCTTTTTGTTAGGAATTAGAAATTCCAAGTATTAAAGAGTCGGTCACCTCAAGTATATGTAATCGTTAGAAAGCTCGTAGTCACAGTACTTTTATGTTAAGTAGTATTTAGTTTAGTAACACCGTGGAGGACGGACGGGTCTTTACCCACTGTATGCCTGATCCACAGCCCGTTGTGTGGCGTTTTATTGTAAGACTATAAATACTCTCTACCTTCCAAGGTAGAGAGTTGGAGCTTATAATAAGAATTTTCTTTCTCTCACTAAAGTTCCCTAAACCTCTAACTTTCTCTCTCTAGAATTCCACTTATACGCCTACTTTGTGTTATGGTTTGATGTGTATGTGAAATCCAATATCCTAAAATTGGTATCAAGAGCCATGGTTAGATCATATCTTACACATCTTTGGATTTCTAGTGGTTTTTAGGTGGTTTTGAGTTTGAAAAAGTTTAGTGGTTTTTGCATCATTTGGGTGATTCTTGTGTAAAGCTTGGATTTTGTTAGTACTTTTGTGTTTAGAATCATCACAAGTGTTTAGGTTTCATTTGGTAAGCTTGAATCATCTTGGTTGGGTTGTTTTTGGATTGAAAAGTCGTGTTTGTGAAGTTTTCTAGCTAGCGACTTGATCTACGGATAGCTTTTCTTGCTAGCGACTTGCTTTACATTTTGGTAGCGAGTTGCAGTTGGTGGAGTTAGCGACTTAGGCCTAGCGACTTGCCTAGTGAGAAAAGCCGACGACAAGCAGTACAAGTAGTGGAATCTCCACTACGGGTAGCGACTTGGTGGAAGTTAGCGACTTGTACTTTATATGTTAGCAACTTGGTGTTAGCGAGTTGGTACCTAGCGAGTTGCTATTTAGCGACTTGGTGCTTAGCGAATTGCTGCCAAAATTTTGTTAGCGACTTGGATTGTAGCGAGTTGTTACATAACGACTTGGAACTTTAGCGACTTAGCACTTAGCGACTTGGTTCACAATTTTCCTAGCGACTTGAGTGATTTCCTTTAAATACGGTTTACTCTTGATTCAGTAAAATCCCGTGAAAGAATCTATTTCCCGGTTTAATCATAGAGTTATAAAATCTCGTTTAACTTGTCATCTGTTCTACCAACGTTCCGACAATCATCTCCACTGTTGCCGAGGATGTTCAAGCAGCTGGTTCAGACACTCGTCCACCCATGCTGGACAGAACTGACTATGACTCTTGGGCTCAACGAATCAGATTGTACTGTCTTGGAAAAGAAAAAGGGGTTAACATTCTCAAATCCATTGATGAAGGACCTTACCGAGTTGAAACTACTAGAGATATACTTGATATTGCTGAAGATGGAACTTTGATTTAGGAATGGCAGACCAAAGATGTATGATGAGCTTGACGATAAGGAAAAAAGAGATTCGATGCAGATATCCGAGCTTCCAACATTATACTGCAAGGTCTACCAAAGGACATCTACAAGCTTATCAATCACAACACCGAGGCAAAGCTGTATAGGATAATGTCAAGATGCTTCTTTCTGGTTCTGAGCTAAATGTTGAAGAGCGAATCACAGCTGTATTATGAATTTGAGCACTTCAAGATGAAACCAAATGAAAGTGTCTATGAGTACTATGTGAGATTTCATAAGCTGGTGAATGACATGAGGAACATCAGAATGACTATGCCTAACATTCAGCTGAACTCAGAATTTGTAAACAACATGAATCCCGAATGGCAAAAATTGTTACTTCTTTGGTGAAGCTCCTAAAGGATTGAAGAATACAACTATGAGCAGCATATGCCTTCTTCTTCAGAATGAGAGACATGCCATGTTTGAAAAGAGGATTCTTGAACAATTCAAAACAAATCCAGAAGAGACAAGCTCATCAAATGATTCAACTGCCTTCTACTCAAACATTGGGATTACCACTAAAGCTTCACAAGTTATACCCATGGGTGATGGAACTCACAAACTCATTCCCGATCCAAAGTTCAAACAAGCTGATGCTGATGCACACGTGGGTAACTTCATTAATCAACTGGCTCTCTGGATTAGTCAAAACATGAACTCTCTCCCACAAACCAACAACCACCTCAGAACAGCTTCTAACCCACACAATCAAGCTACTGTCAGAGATGGGAAAATTGTTGTGCAACCAGTTCAGGAAAGACAGTATGATCAAGGAAGAGGAGGAGCTGGTAGAGGTTATGTTGGTAATCAGAATCGAGGAAGAAATGGAAATCAAGGTCAAACTAAGCCGATCAAATGCTATAACTGTGGTGGTGAGGGATACATTGCAAGGAACTGCACATCTCCAAAACGTCCACAGAATGCTGATTACTTTAGAGATAAGATGTTGCTTGTACAAGCTCAGGATAATGGTGCTGCGTTAGATGAAGAGGAGTTATTGTTTCTTGCTGAGGGCAATGTCAAGACCTATGATGCAGATGTGGATGAGCAGCCAATTCAGGAGATAGGTCACAATCATCAGAACGCCTTTCAAGTCGCTGATTGTGATGCATACGACTCTGATGTGGATGATGGACCTACTGCACACACAATTTTTATGGCTAGCATTTCTCCAATGGTTTCTCCCAAGGTCTCTTCTTCACCATAAGCTGGCCCATTGATTGGTGCTGAACAGTCAAGTTTATCACACAAGCTAACCACTTGTGAATGGTCAACCGTAATAAAATAAATTCAAACTATCCAAAACCAATGCAATTAAGACTGAGAGTATAGTGTTTCCACTGGTCGCTAAGTCCCAATGAGGATTAATGTTTAACACTTTCAAATGTCGAATAATCACTAAGGATAGTGATCAGTAAGGATTTTGATGGATAATTACACTACTGATTGAATTAAGCATGGATACGTAATTGTAAAGCACAACAATCGATAAGATAAACGTAAATACGTGCGTTTAATAAACTACGAAACGCACAAAATAAAAAGTGAAGTTAAAGAAATAAAAGACATAAAAATATGAAAATGATATTTTTGGAATCCTAAAAATAAAATAAAATTATTGGAAAAAGAATATTATTTTTATAACTATTTATTTAATTATTATTAATTAAAAACTATTTTAAACTATTTAATAATAACCTAAAATATAATAAAATATGAAATAAAGCTAGAAAATTGAAATTATGATTTAGAAAAATCTAAAATATTATAAAACTTATTTTAAAACTAAAATTATATTTTTTACACTTTTTATCTATTTATTATTAATTAATTACTATTTAAAATACACTTAAATAAAAGAAAATATAAAATTAACTAGAAAATTAAAATTTTAACTTAGAAAAATCTAGAATATTATAAAACTAATTTTAAAACTAAAAAGATATTTTTATGTTTTTTAATTTATTTATTATTAATTATTTAATACTTTTAATATTTTTATCTATTCTAATAAATACTAAACAAGATGAGAAAATTCCAAACTTTTTCTAAAAATATCCTATGGTGACAGAAAACTAATAAAATTATAAAAACAGAATTTGCTTAATAATAAGCTGAAAAGAAAAATTAAAAGCTAATTCTATTAAATAAACGCTATCACTATATTTAAAATGATGTTTTTGTGATTTTTATTTTTGAAAACTATTTAACTACTTAAAATAAGAAACTTTTATGAAAACAAAAATTTTGAAACTTGAAAATAAGCTGTTTAAGAGCTTAAAGCTCAACAAAGGTAATTTATGAGCTTATTTGATGTTTATAAGCTCAAACAAGTTTACAAGCTTGAAACAAAGGCTGAAATAAGATGTAATAAGCTAAAACTACTCAAATGAAACTAAAAAATGCAAATATCAACACTGATAAGCTATTTATAAGCTAATAAGCACTTATTAGATACCCTTGTACCAAAAAAGCATGTGGAGTTTTTTGTAGGGCAATTTAAGCTAAGGAAATAAGCTCAAAAGCTCAAAACAAAACTGAGTCAAAAGTCGGGTTGGTGGTCTATCCAAAAAGTCCAAGCTCACTTACTATGGTTCACAAATGAGCTTGTGAAGAGCTTGAGAAAAAGCTTGTTAGCACTGGGTATTCAGTGTAAACAAGAAAATGGGACAAAGAAAGCTATATGCCCCTAGCAAATAAGCTACAAAATGGAAAACAAACTTGAAACCTTAAGCTAGCTAGGTTAGCTTCACAAAAAGCCAAATTTCACAAGCTATGGGTAACTAGAGAGCTTTTTACAAGCTTTTGAAAATGGTAGTGAACTGTGCAAGTAATGCACATTTGAAATAGGGTCTGAAATAAGCTAATAGATAAGCTATTAAATAAGCTATTTAGAAATTATAAAAATACTAGGTTAAGGCTAAGCAACTATATTTTGATATCCCAAAAGCTCAAATATTGAAAGCTAATGTGTAGTCCTATAAAAATTAATCTATTTTATTCAAAAACCACTAATACTGAAATTTTGACTTTTTATTAAAACCAAATAAGTTGACTAAAATGAACTTTGGATTGATCCTAAGCACTGATTATGATGTATTAAGGTATATTAAGACTTATTTGATCAATATTATCAACTTATAAGCATGAAAACGAGATCATGAAACATAAAAATCCAACAGTTAATGATCAAGGTGTGATCAAAGGATATTTTGACTTTTTTAACAAATGAACACTGTTTTTCTTTGTTTTACTAAGCTATTTAGACCAAATGTGATAAACAACAACCAATAACACTGTCTTGAACACCCTTTAACTTAGTTAAACAAGCTAATCCAAACAAAATTCTTATTGAGACTGTTTTGAAGATTTTCAATTGATTCCAAAGATTAAAACCATGAAATTGATTGCAGACCTTATATAATCATTTACTAAGACTAAAGAAACATTAAACAAAAACAATAACAACATTTAAACTAAGAAATGACAATTATACTAAATTAACTGTTAAATTAAAAATTTGCTAACTATAAATTAAAGAGAACAAGCAACTGGTTTTAATGCTTAATTATAATTAACTAATACTAATGAACATGAAGACACAGAGATTGAAGCTTATAAATGTCTTACACAGTGAAATGCCAAAATGGATTAAAAGGCTTACAAATTGGATCCAAGCACAAGACTGAGAACTGAGGCACACAAACACAACCTAAAGCTTCCCAATAAGAACTAAACCCAAGGGCAACCTTTATTAACCTCGCTCCAGCTTTTTGATAACCTTCCATTAATTTTTTATTTTTATCTAATTTTTTTGGTATTTTTGGTATTTTTCTCTTTTTGCTACTAGACTGATTTTAAGGGTTTCTAAAAGCTTAGATAAGCTTTATAGGAGCTTATGTGGGCTTATCAGTCCTTAATAACAACTAACAACAACATTTGATTAACATGAGATTTTGAACTTAAAATTGCACAAACTGGAAATATGCTTTAAACTTGAAATTGATACTTGAAAAAGTTTAACAATACACTGAAATTGCTAGAAACAGTATTTGAAAGCTTAATATTACACTGGAAATTTGAAAAATAATTAAAACGACATACATAAAACTAAATTAAGCTAGATATTATCCACACTGCTTCTTCCTTCCTTTATAATGATCATTTAGAGCTTTGTGTCGACATCTGAATCTTTCCCACCTCTCTTGAGCCATTGGATCTCTCTGAATCATTAGAACCATCCATTTGGAGTTTTGGCGCCAAAAAAGTCATGAGCAGGTATTTGCAATTAAAGAACTTTGGAGGATGTGGAGGTGGAGGGGGGTGGTTAAACAAGTGGTGATATGAGGTGGAAAGGTGGAAATGAGAAACCATGGTGGTTTGATGGGTCACTGGTTTTGGCGCGAATGGTGTGAGAGGGATGTACAGTGACGGAGGTATTTGACTTTTGTTGACCGATGGATATTAGTAGACGGGGGGTTCATTTGGGTATTTGAACGGGTTCAAAATAGATGTGGACTGGCTCAAGGGTCTAGGGGTCAAGGTTCAAGGTTAAAGTTTAGTGGGTTTGGGCTTGTGTTGGGTTTGGGCCAGCTATTTGAGTGGGCTTGTGTTTAATATAGGATCCGGTTTGGATTTGTATACACAAGGACCATTTATGCAATTCTAGAAAACTTGAGGGGCTGAACCTGCCAACTTTCCAAAGTTATCACAAGGGCTTAAATTATAACATGTAAATAGTACAAGGGTATAATTTGATAGTTTTCCATTTTTTAAATACCCAAGGACTATTTTTTACATTTTTCAAAGTTTAGGGACTAAAGTTGTCATTTTGTAATCTTTAAATTTCATGAACCAATTTTGACAACTCAAGAATCCCTAGGGACTTTAAATGATATTTTTCTTTATTTTGATTTACCAGGGACTGTTTTTGACAACTTTTGAAACTTGGGGGACTAAAACTGCCAATTATGCAAACTTGATACGTTTTTCACCTGATTTTGGTATTTTTGCATTTAAAACACATAAAACACTTATTTGTGATATTTTTATCATTTTGATGCATTTCTGAGTGTTTTTAGATGTTTTTGCAGTCTAGATGGTACAAAAATGATGAGTATTTAGACACTCATCAATCCCCCACACTAAGATATTGCTAGTCCCTAGCAATGTTTTGAGAAAAATTAATGGATTTCATCTCTTTACCAAAATCCATTACTTCTGGAGTAGCCAATTGTTTTAGTTCAAGTAAGAACTTTGGTACAATGATAACCAAATGATTTTGAGCAAATCACCAGCTTTCAACGGTTTTGATTTGTCTTTACCGTAAACCGCTTTGCTTCGACTAGCCAACTCTTAGATAAATTATCAATATTATCTTTGGTGAGTCGATACCAATTATGGCTTTCCAACCTTTACCACAAGCCATAAACTTGCGGCTAGCCAACTTTTCACTAATTAAAGATATGGTGAAATAACACCATATAATTTTGGGCAAATTGCAAGCCGTAAACGGATTTGAGATATCTTTACCAAGAGCCGTTTGCTCCTGGATTAGCCAATCCTTATGTGGGTTAGACATGGCGGATCGATACCATTTGCCGAGTAAGTGAAAACACTTACTCCAAAAAAAAAATTTTGCCAAAAATGGGGGAATTTGGTGGTATAATTACATGATAAAATTCGTGAGAATTCCCCCCCACACTAGAAATGAATATTGCCCTCAATATTCAAAGTACCGGCTGTTATGCCGAAACATAGAACAAAAAAGGAAATACTACGGCCATTATTTTGTTTTTGATATATACACATTTTTTTTAGAGAGTACTTATATACAACAAATGGGCAACTCCCCACACTAGGGTGGTAGAAAGTAGAAAGAAGTCAGAAATATGGGTGAAAACCCATATGGTGTGCTACTATTTTTGATTACCGAGTCACTAGCTTGACTCGATCCCCGCATTCATTGGTTCATGGGGAAAGTTTGTAATTCCGGGACAATCACAGGGGGAATGTCCTCTCCAAAGTAATGCTTCAATCGATGACCATTCATTTTAAAATTTGGACCATCGGGTTGAGATAACTCAATAGTACCATAAGGATAAACCTTAGCAATAGTAAATGGACCAGACTAACGGGACTTGAGCTTTCCCGAGAATATCTTCAATCTTGAATTGAAAAGAAGGACTCGATCACCAACGTTGAAAACGCGTTTCTTGATTTTGGAGTCATGAATCTTCTTTGTCTTTTGTTTGTAGATCAAAGAGTTCTCGTATGCTTGATCACGGAGTTCATTTAATTCATTCATTTGAACTTTTCGTGATCACCAATGTTCAATATCGAAATTGGCATGTTTTAAGGCCCAAGATGCTTTGTGCTCAAGCTCAATCGCATGACATGCCTTCCGCATATCACAGCTTGTATGGAGTACACCATTGGTGTTTTATAAGCTGCACGGAAGGCCCAGTGCGCCATCCAGCTTTATCCGACCAGATGCACGATTTTCGCATCGTCCCTTTCAAGAATTCTTTTATACCACGGTTGGAAACTTCCACTTGCCCACTTGTTTGGGGTGGTACGCAGTAGAGAGACGGTGGGTTACACCATACTTTTGCATGACTCTATCAAATTGGTCATTGCATAAATGTGTACCACGATCACTGATTATAGCTCATGGAGTTCCAAACCTAGCAAAAAGAGATTTTAAAAATTTCACAACAACTCGGCCATCATTGGTAGGTAAAGCTTTCGCTTCAACCCATTTTGACAAATAGTCAACAACCACAAGTATGTATTTGTTTCCTCGAGATGATGGAAATGGCCCCATAAAGTCAATGCCCCTGATGTCAAAGATCTCACACACTTGAATGGCGCGCATTTCATTTCTTTGAGAGATATTTCCGTGACGCAAGCGCCAGTGTTTTGACAAATTCGTAGGCATCCTTGTAAATCGTAGGCCAATAAAACCCGGAATCAAACACCTTTTGGCGGTGTAATTTGGACTATGATGTCCCCCCTGTGGTCCAAAGCATGGCAAGCTTTGAGAATTTCAATAGCTTCCGTCCATAAACACACCGCCGGATGACTTGATCCGCACAGATTTTGAATAAGTATGGGTCGTCCCAGAAGTAATGTTTAACATCCTTGAAGAATTTGTTCTTCTGGTGGGTCGACATCCCTTTCACTATGAAGTTACCCGCATGGTAATTTGCGAAGTCAAGAAACCATGGGGTAGTAGAGTTCCACCTAAAAGAAACCGCATTTAGTGTCTCGAGAGGAAATGTTTCATTTATTTCCTTTTTCTCGAAAACATCTTGGTGAGGGTTTTCTAACGGGACAGATGATCAGCAGCCGTGTTCTCAGTCTTTTTATCAATGCATAATGATATCAAATTCTTTAGGAGGAGAACCCAACGAGCAATCTCGCTTTGCATCTTGTTTTGCAAAAAGATATTTGAGAGCCGAGTGATCCGTATACACCACGCATTTGGTCAAGATTAGGTACGGCCAAAACTTCTCAAATGCATACACCACGGCTAGTAGCTCTTTTTCTGTAGTGGTGTAATGGGTTTGAGCTTCAATCATAGTCTACTTGCGAGTGGATAGGTGAAAATGCTTAGATCTACGTTTCCCCTAGGGTCGCAATCCGATAGCAAAATCACTTGCATCGCACATGAGCTCAAAAGGTAAATCCCAATCGGGAGCAACGAGAATGGTGCTTCAGAAGCTTTTTCTTTAATATTTCAAAAGCTTTGATGCACTCAGGTGAGAAGATAAAAGGAGCATCTTTTTCAAGAAGATGGGTCATAGGCCATTTTGAAAAGTCTTGTATGAATCTACGATAAAAACCGGCATGACCTAAAAACTCCTAATACCTTTAACGGTAGTAGGATGAGGTAATTTAGCAATAACATCGACTTTTGCTCTATCAACCTCAATCCCGCTTTTGGAAATCTTATGGCCAAGGACTATGCCTTTTTGACCATAAAGTGGCTCTTCTCCCAATTTAGACAAAGATTGGTGTCTTCACACCGCTTAAGCATTTTTTCTAAATAGGAGAGACATGTTTGAAACGAGTCCCCAATGACCGAGAAGTCATCCATAAACACCTCCATTGTTTCCCGATCATGTCGTGGAAAATGGCCATCATACATCGTTGGAACGCCAGAGCATTACATAGGCCAAAAGGCATACGCCTCAGGCAAAAGTTCCGTATGGGCAGTGTGAATGTGGTCTTCTTGATCCCGTGGATCAATGGGGATCTGAAAATAACCCGAGAAACCATCAAGGAAACAATAGTATTCGCTCCCTCAAGTAATCTCTCAAGCATTTGGTCCATGAAGGGTAGAGGAAAATGGTCTTTTCGGGTGCCATTCAACTTACGATGGTCAATGCAAACACGCCATCCCGTAACCAATCGAGTTGGAATTAACTCGCTTTCTTCATTTGTGACAACAGTTATGCCACCCTTTTCAGGAACACAATGAATTGGGCTAACCCAAGGACTATCTCGAGATCGGAATTAATCCCGCATCAAGAAGTTTGATAACCTCCTGTTTGATAACATCATGGATTTTTGATTCACCTTCTCGATGTTGAACTGCTGGTTTGAAGTCATCCTCCATCAAGATTTTGTGAGTACAAAATTCATGGTTGATACCCTTAATGTCGGAGAGTTTCCAAGCAATTGCTTGCTTGTGTGACTTCAAGACCTTTATGAGAGCAATTTTCATCTTTACTCATATCTCGAGCAATAATGACGGGTAATTTATCATCACCCTCAAGAAATGCATACCCGAGATGAGGTGGTAAGTCCTTAAGTTCGATTTCAGAAATTCTTCAGCTTTCTCAACTGACTTGACTTCCTTGTTATGAAGCTCGACGGGAGGGAGTGGAGATGGATCATCATTAAGCAACTTCTCAATGAGAAGTATGTCCCCTCGATGTCGATGGGAGCGTGATCAATTTCCCATGGAACATAATCACTAGACAAGTATGCTTCAATCTCTTCCAAGATGAAGTCACTTTCCTCAAATGGAGTGAGAGAAGGAGTAGAATTGGCGATGATGGTTTGAGATGAATGAGTGAGATTATCACTCGAAGAATTATGATCATAACCAAGAACTTCTTGAGAGTACTCTTCGGAAGCAACATCAATGATATCTATTCGGTTAACCGACTCATAATCATAGTTTGTGGAGTACCTCGAAGTTTGATCAAGGTTAAAGGTGACAGCTTCATTACCCACACGTAGTGTGATTTCTTGCTCAAATACATCAATGAGAGCACGGCCCGCTCTCAGGAATCCTCGTCCAACAATGAGAGGAACCCGTGGATCAGCATCGAAATCAACAACTACAAAGTCACCTGGAAAATGGAACTTTCCTACTTTTACAAATACGCCTCGCAATGCCAAGTGGACGGATATTGTACGACCGCAAGCTCGAGAGTCATGCATGTAGGAATAAGGTCCTAAGAGAAAGTTTCTTCCATATCGAATGAGGCATCGATTGATGCTTGCACCAAGATCCGCTAAGGCAAAGCATTCAACCATTCCCCGAAATACACAAGGTAAGAGAAATTTTCCAGATCTCCAAGCTTTTCTCGAAGCTTCTTCAAGATAACAGCAGAGCAGTTCTCGTTAAAAGGAGTTTTAGCCATTTCAAACAGCTTTTCCTTGTTGCTTAACATGTGTTTGAGAGTTGATGCAAACTTGGGCATCAGATGATAGCATCCACAAAGCTTATGTCAAAATGTAGTTCTTGGAAAATTTGAAAAATTTTTTCCATTTGATGACTGGCTTTTTCGCGGAGCTTTTGCTCATTCAAACGTGATGGGTAAGGAATAGAATATTTGGATTTGGGGTTTTCAACAGAGCTACCGAGGTTCAAAACAACTCCCGGATTGGATTTGGGTTTCTGGACAACTTGAGGTTGGACATCGTTGGTACCTCCGTTATTAGTAGGAAGTTCCTTGTCCTTTGTAGCCTCATGTTCACTTTCCACTACCTTCGGGAGAGAAGAAGAAGAGGTAGTAGGAATAGCGGGTCCATTGTATGAAACACCACTTCGGGTTGTGATCGCCTTTGCATCGCCCCTCGGTTAGCGATCGTGTTGCTCGGAAGTTTTCCTGAGCCCGAGGGTTGATCATTTAAAGACTTCTTAAGATCGGCAATCTGACTAACCAACAACCTGTTCATTTCATCTTGGGATTTCATGAATTGTTTCAATAACTCATCGATGATGGTCCGCTTGGAACAATGGCTTGAGTTTGATAGGAAAATTCCGCCTCTATTACTCGATTAGGGCCTTGATTTTGAAAATTTCCTTGATTATGATTCATGTTCCCATGAAATTGATTCCCTCGATTGAAATTGTTTTGATTAAGATTTCCTTGATGTTGGAAACCTTGATTTGGTCCGGAATAGAAATTACCTTGGTTTTGATAACCTTGGTTCATTCTAGGTTGGTTCTCGATTCCGGTTTTGCATGTTAGATTCTCGCTAAAACCGGTGGTCCCTGATAAGTATTAGCACGGTAGTTTGGTTCATTTTGAGGACGGTATTGATTACCTCCTTGATGTGAAGTACCGGCTATAGCATTGGCTTCAAACGGACTACCATCGGTGGCGCGACATTTGTAGTATGCATGAGGGCCACCACAAGTAACACAGACTTCGACTTTCTTCACTTCACCATGTGATGGTGTCTGTGTGAAAGTGACTTTCTTTTGGTTAGCAAGAACCAAAGCTCTAACAATATCTCGTGAGTTTATCAATCTTAGCATCGGTGCTAGATGTACTCACGTGAGATGAAGTAGAAGGTCCCGCATTAGATCAGACCTGATATGTTTTGTTCGGAAAGGATGGACCTGGGACTTGTTTTCAATGATTTGCAAGGCTTCTTTTGTGGTCTTGCTCAAGAAATTACCTCCCGCGGAGGCATTTAAAGAGTCTTGGTTAGTCCGTTCAAACCATTGTAGAAAGTATCCATTTGCATTAACTCGTAAAACCATGATGTGACACTTATGAGCAATTTTGTAACGATCCCATGCCTCCCCTAATGATTCATCAAATCTTTGAGAAAATTTCATTATCTCATTCTTAAGACTTGTAGTTCGGGATGGAGGATAGAATTCGCTAACAAATTTGGTGACTAGATCTTCCATGTCTCAATGGAACGAGGGGTTGTTTCTCAAGCCAATTTCGGCTTGTCCTCTAGAGAGAATGGGAACATAAGAAGCTTAATTGCTTCATGTGGGACATTCTTGTATTTGATGGTAGATGCAATCTTGTTAAACCATCGAATATGTGCATGAGGATCATCCCGCCCAAAACCATAAAATTGGCTTTGGGTTACAAGATTAAGCAACCCGGTTTTGAGCTCAAAGGTATCAGCCACGATGTATGCTGGACAATAATGGCATCCCCGTAACCCTCGATGGGTGCTTGGAGAAGCTCATTCATCGGTTTGTCTTCCGCCATTACGACAGGGGGTGGTGGTACTAGACGTTCCTCGGCCACGGCTGAAGGAGCGTAACGCCCTCTACGCCACGTGGAATATTTGCAAGCTCGAAAGTGGACTTGTAGAGTGGAAGAACGAAGCATGCACTAAGTTTAAAAATCAAATTTCAAAACAAATGCGAGGCAAAACGACAAGTGAACTTAACCAATAATCACAAATGAAATGGCTTTTTTGAAAAAGGTACACCAAATCACAAGGACACAAAGGCAAGTTTTAAATCTTTTGTTCAGGAACTTATTAATGGTCACACCCCCAGTTGGTAGGTGTACTGCCTTGATTTGCGGTGGTTGATTTTATGTATTTATTAAGTTCCACTAAAAAGACGTAGGTATGGATATGTGCTAAGGGTTTAAAAACTTTTGGAAAATATTTTTGATATCGCCTCGCTTTAACCAAATCGTATTCTTAAGAATCACCTTAAAGGAAACACAAGCTAGAAAAACGTTACGATTCATTGTTTTGTTTTTTATATATATTTTTTTGGTGTTGTTAACACTTTAGGAAAAGTGTTAATGACTTTTTGATACTTTAAAAAACCCATGCACAAAAGGTGGTATATATGCAAGTACGGGTCTGAGAATGCTTAAAACACGCTTAAAGCCTCCCCGGCAGCGGCGCCAAAATTTGATTGGTGCCGAACAAGAAAGTTTATCACACAAGCTAACCACTTGTGAATGGTCAACCGTAATAAAATTCAAACTGCTCTAAAACCAATGCAATTTAAGATCCGAGAGTATAGTGTTTCCATGTGGTCGCAAGTCCCACGGAGGATGGATGGTGTTTAACACTTTCAGATGTCGAATAATCACTAAGGATAGTGATCAGTAAGGATTTTGATGGATAATTACACTACTGATTGATTGGAATTGATATGGATACATAATTGTAAAGCACAACAATCAGATAAGATAAACGTAAATACGCACGCTTAATAAACTACGTAAAACGCATAAAAATAAAAAGTGAGTTTAAAGAAATAAAAGACCTACAAATATGAAAATGATATTTTTGGAATCCTAAAAATAAAATAAAATTATTGGAAAAAGAATATTATTTTTATAACTATTTATTTAATTATTATTAATTAAAAACTATTTTAAACTATTTAATAATAACCTAAAATATAATAAAATATGAAATAAAGCTAGAAAATTGAAATTATGATTTAGAAAAATCTAAAATATTATAAAACTTATTTTAAAACTAAAAATATATTTTTACACTTTTTATCTATTTATTATTAATTAATTACTATTTAAAATACACTTAAATAAAAGAAAATATAAAATTAACCTGGAAAATTAAAATTTTAACTTGGAAAAATCTAGAATATTATAAAACTAATTTTAAAACTAAAAAGATATTTTTTATGTTTTTTTTTATTTATTTATTATTAATTATTTAATACTTTTAACTTTTTATCTATTCTAATAAATACTAAACAAGATGAGAAAATTCTGAAACTTTTTCTAAAAATATCCTATGGTGACAGAAAACTAATAAAATTATAAAAACAGAATTTGCTTAATAATAAGCTGAAAAGAAAAATTAAAAAGCTAATTTCTATTAAATAAACGCTATCACTATTTTAAAAATGATGTTTTTGTGATTTTTATTTTTGAAAACTATTTAACTACTTAAAATAAGAAACTTTTATGAAAACAAAAATTTTGAAACTTGAAAATAAGTCATGCTTAAGAGCTTAAAAGCTCAACAAGGTACTTATGAGCTTATTTGATGTTTATAAGCTCAAACAAGTTTACAAGCTTGAAACAAAGGCTGAAATAAGATGTAATAAGCTAAAACTACTCAAATGAAACTAAAAAATGCAAATATCAACACTGATAAGCTATTTATAAGCTAATAAGCACTTATTAGATACCCTTGTACCAAACAGCCATGTGGAGTTTTTGTAGGGCAATTTAAGCTAAGGAAATAAGCTCAAAAGCTCAAAACAAAAACTGAGTCAAAAAGTCGGTTGGTGGTCTATCCAAAAAGTCCAAGCTCACTTACTATGGTTCACAAATGAGCTTGTGAAGAGCTTGAGAAAAAGCTTGTTAGCACTGGTATTCAAGTAAACAAGAAAATGGCCAAAGAAAAAGCTATATGCTCTAGCAAATAAGCTACAAAATGGAAAAATAAACTTGAAACCTTAAGCTAGCTAGGTTAGCTTCACAAAAAGCCAAATTTCACAAGCTATGGGTAACTAGAGAGCTTTTTACAAGCTTTTGAAAATGGTAGTGAAACCGTACGTAATGTGCACAGCACATTTTTGAAATAGGTCCGAAATAAGCTAATAGATAAGCTATTAAATAAGCTATTTAGAAATTATAAAAATACTAGGTTAAGGCTAAGCAACTATATTTTGATATCCCAAAAGCTCAAATATTGAAAGCTAATGTAGTCCTATAAAATTAATTAATCTATTTTATTCAAAACCACTAATAATGAATTTTGACTTTTTATTAAAACCAAATAAGTTGACTAAAATGAACTTTGGATTGATCCTAAGCACTGATTATGATGTATTAAGGTATATTAAGACTTATTTGATCAATATTATCAACTTATAAGCATGAAAACGAGATCATGAAACATAAAAATCCAACAGTTAATGATCAAGGTGTGATCAAAGGATATTTTGACTTTTTTAACAAATGAACACTGTTTTTCTTTGTTTTACTAAGCTATTTAGACCAAATGTGATAAACAACAACCAATAACACTGTCTTGAACACCCTTTAACTTAGTTAAACAAGCTAATCCAAACAGTTTTATTGAGACTGTTTTGAAAATTTTCAATTGATTCCAAAGATCAAGACCATGAAATTGATTGCAGACCTTATATAATCATTTACTAAGACTAAAGAAACATTAAACAAAAACAATAACAACATTTAAACTAAGAAATGACAATTATACTAAATTAACTGTTAAATTAAAAATTTTGCTAACTATAAATTAAAGAGAACAAGCAACTGGTTTTAATGCTTAATTATAATTAACTAATACTAATGAACATGAAGACACAGAGATTGAAGCTTATAAATGTCTTACACAGTGAAATGCCAAAATGGATTAAAAGGCTTACAAATTGGATCCAAGCACAAGACTGAGAACTGAGGCACACAAACACAACCTAAAGCTTCCCAATAAGCACTAAACCCAAGGGCAATCCTTTATTAACCCTGCTCCAGCTTTTTGATAACCTTCCATTGATTTTTTTATTTTTATCTAATTTTTTTGGTATTTTTGGTATTTTTCTCTTTTTGCTACTAGACTGATTTTAAGGGTTTCTAAAAGCTTAGATAAGCTTTATAGGAGCTTATGTGGGCTTATCAGTCCTTAATAACAACTAACAACAACATTTGATTAACATGAGATTTTGAACTTAAAATTGCACAAACTGGAAATATGCTTTAAACTTGAAATTGATACTTGAAAAAGTTTAACAATACACTGAAATTGCTAGAAACAGTATTTGAAAGCTTAATATTACACTGGAAATTTGAAAAATAATTAAAACGACATAAGTAAACTAAAATTACTCTAGATATTATCCACACTGCTTCTTCCTTCCTTTATAATGATCATTTAGAGCTTTGTGTCGACATCTGAATCTTTCCCACCTCTCTTGAGCCATTGGATCTCTCTGAATCATGGTTGTCAGGATCCCGATCCTGATCTTAGGATCTTACGATTTTACGAGAAGTGACGCAAAGCAAAACGATAATCGATCTTACATAGGATCTTTGCAGGCTTAAGATCTTATAGGATCCCGATCTTTACCATACGATCTTGCGATCTAATCCGATCCGATCTTACTTTTATTGGATTATAAACTAAAAAACTACAAATTTATGGGTTGTTTGTTTGTAGAATTCAAAAAATAACATGTTAATCTTTTTAAACATTTTATAATCATAATTTAGGACAACATTTATATGAAACATTTATAGTATTTTATGGTTATAATGTATTAGAATTTGTAGATTTGTTTAAAATTACATAAACTATTAAGAAATAACATTAGAGTAGGATCTTAAGATCCCGATCCGATCTACTTATCACGATCTTGTAAAAGATTTAAAACGATCTTGGTAAGATCTCATCTTGACAACCTTGCTCGAATCATTAGAACCATCCAAGAGGTGCCTATTTGGCTTCAAAAAAGTCATGAGCGTATATTTGCAATTAAAGAACTTTGGAGGATGGAGGTGGAGGGGTGGTTAAACAAGTGGTGATATGAGGTGGAAAGGTGGAAATGAGAAACCATGGTGGTTTGATGGGTCGGTTTTGGCGCCTTAATGGTGGAAAGGGATGTACAAAGGACGGGGTATTTGACTTTTTGTTGATCGATGGATATAGTAGATCTGGGTTCATTCGGGGTATTTGAACGGGTTCAAAATAGATGGACTGCCTGGGTCGCTCAAGGTAGGGGTCAAGGTTCAAGGTTAAAGTTGAAGGGTTTGGGCTTGTGTTGGGTTTGGGCCACCTATTTTGAGGGCTTGTGTTTAATATAGATCCGGGTGATTTGTATACACAAGGACCTCTTAAATTATAAATTCTAGCAAACTTGAGGGGTCGAACTCCGCCAACTTTCCAAAGTTATCACAAGGGCTTAAATTATAAATGTGTAAATAGTACAAGGGTATAATTTGATAGTTTTCCATTTTTAAATAAATTCAAGGACTATTTTTTACATTTTTCAAAGTTTAGGGACTAAAGTTGTCATTTTGTAATCTTTAAATTTCAAGAACCAATTTTGACAACTCAAGAATCCCTAGGGACTTTAAATGATATTTTTCTTTATTTTGATTTACCAGGGACTGTTTTTGACAACTTTTGAAACTTGGGGGACTAAAACTGCCAATTATGCAAACTTGATACGCTTTTCACCTGATTTTGGTATTTTTGCATTTAAAACACATAAAACACTTATTTGTGATATTTTTATCATTTTGATGCATTTCTGAGTGTTTTCAGATGTTTTTGCAGTCTAGATGGTACAAAAATGATGAGTATTTAGACACTCATCACCCATCCAAAGACAAACTAATCTCAGAGGTATTAAAACTATACGATGATGCTGATGTACAAAAGATGCATGACAAAGTACAATCAACTGAAACTATTGAATCAAATATTGAAAACATGGGTAATATCAATGTTGTCCCATATGATCAATATGTGAAACAAAGTGAAAGTGAAATTGTTTCAAGTGATGCATCTTCGCAAGTAACAATGACTATGTTTTTTATGAATACACATGTGCCCCCGATGATGCCGTTATCTCTGCATGAATGCCTATAAAGAACGTGTTGCTATTTATGAACAACGCAAAATTTGAGTTGACAACCCAAGTGAGCAGAAATGGATGACCAAATGCGCATAAACTATTAGAAAAATTAGGTTTAGAGAAGAAGTATTAAAACAAGAGTTAAACTCCTTACAAGAAAACTTTCAAAAACCGCTAAGCAAAACAAGAACTTCAAAAAAATGTTAAAATGCTTAAGCAAGAATTTAGTGCTAAGGAATCAAAATTTTTGAATGATTTTTCTAATCTAAAAACCTTGAAAAACAAGCTTGAAAATAAGTTGTACGCACAAGGAAACACCATTCAGACCGCCACATGATTACTAAGCATAGAGTCCTGCTTTATAAGCATAGCATTCCCCTTATTGAGGAACCAAATCCAGAGGTCATTAAAAAAGGCTAGAAATGCTCATAAGGTTCTTTATGATGGCAAGGAAATCCTTAAACCTAGACAGAAACCTAGTTATACTGAGTACAGAGGAAGATAAGAAATCAGATGAAATCACTAAGGAAAAGTTAAACAAGAAACTAGCTGATCCAAAATGTAAAGAAAAGAAAGTAATCATCACACCCCATGATTACAAAAAGAAGAATTGGATTGCCTTAAACAAGTTTAAGCCTCGTGACATTGTTAACTCCCTCTAACAAGTGTTGAAAATGGATTTAGATAAGCGTAAAGCTAAAAAATATTGTTGAAACCAACCCCCCTTTGGAAAAAGCCTAGAGCGCACGTGTATCCTCCAAATAAACCAATGCATCTAGTTCCTAGAACAATTGCCACTAAAAGCAAGACCTTAATCATTCAATATGTTATCTTTCAACTATTTGTTGATTTTGAGAAAACTTGCAAGAAAAGGATCACACCCACTGGTATAACAAGGAGAAAGAGGTTTTGAACAAACTAAAGAATGTTATTTAATCCAAGTCATCCCTTTCTTTAAACAACTAAAAGATCACTTTGAGAGTCTTAAAAAAGGGAATGAATTCGCATTATTAAAGAAAAATGGAAAAGGAATTTGATGCTATGATAGTTGAGGTTAGTGACTATGAGCGAGCATTAAAATATAATGTGATTGAAAGGAAGAACTTGCATACAATGAATGAGAATATGATTTCTGAATGTATTGCTCAAGATGTGTTTTTCAATGCTACAACTTGTTCTATTAATGCTTCTCAATTTCATGAATTATCTCAAGGCCCGAAAGTCTCCCATGACCGTGTCATTGAGCTTGAAAAAACTAATTCTAAATTAACTGAGAAAATTGAACTGGATGATCACGTGCACTAATTTGTTAAACGCTGGGATTTTCTAAACTAGAGGTCGAAGCATTTTAATTTACAACTAAAATATCAACATCTTAAAGAAAATGTCAAACTTCAAATATCAAGACATCCTCAGATGCTCCAGAAGTTTGATGCGCTTTTTCAAATTAACAAACGCGGATGAACGATTCAAGCTCATTAAAACGACGAAGTTGAAAGCTCAAATCTCTCAATTAAAGGGTCAAAGAACAATATGACAAAGCCCCATGCCTTCCTCCTTTAGATTCTCAGAATTTTTAAACTTTTCATCTTCAAAACTTAGTTAATGTCTTACAAAAGGAAACGGAGTTTCTAGAAGAAAATGAAAAAGTTAAACGCATTACTTTAAAGAGTTATATGATTCAATAAGTCACCCAGGACCAAAACAACGAAAAAATAACGCTGCCTTTAAGGAAATTGAGAATTGAGAAGTCGTGGAAATGGGAACTACCACTTGTTTTCAATAAGAATGTTGTCTCAAAGTCACCCTTAGATTGCAAATACACGGTGACAGTTAAATATATTCCTCCTCATCTTAGGAATAATGAACATGCTTTTCATGACTATTGTGCTCACCTTAAGGATAGTCTAGAATGTCTCCGTGAGATTGTCGAAGAGGATTTCATTAACAAACCTCTTTGTTAGTGAAATTAGGTTTGCTTGCCTCAGCCAAAACCATCTCAAGAGTTGCTAGAATGTGTAATTGCAACATGTCCCAAATCCTTAACCTTAGGTGCAAAAAGGCAAAGCTGTGATGCCTTGTTCTATGCCTATGTCGGCCTTAAAACCATTCTAGGCCCAGCTTTAAGAAAGTATACATCAATGTGTCGCCTAGTAATACGATCCTTGCACGCCTAGTTCAGAATGCAAAAGTAGATCAACCAACTAATGTTCCCATAATTCCCTACGTGAGGTAATCAATGACATTAAAGCTTAAAGGTGTCAAAGTCTCAAGACAATACAAGGAATGATAGGACCTCAGTTAAAAATTGTGCATTGGAAGAGAGTAGAAGACCAACCTAGGAACTTTGAGCTTGAGTTGAATAAAACTAATCTAAGTTGATTCTGTGTATTTAGTACAAACGCTTAATGACGCTAGGCCACACACACCTCGCATTCTGAAAGATCTAGCACTCACGGATCGTTAGTGTTGCCTATGTAATCATAAGCAAACTAATAGAAAATCTCTACAACTCGTGTTCTAAAGCTGAATGTAAAACACAAGTCAGTATCACTAAGAACACTTAGATCCTCTATGGATCCTTTTTATTCACCTAAACTCTATGTTTCGGATTGTTATTTTATTACAAACTATATGGTTCCTTTTATATACCGGAACCCTAATCTCTACTACCCAAACCATAAACATCTTGCATGCATTTAATGTCTAATACATTAAACAACTATAGAGTAGTACAATACCCATGTCGATCTTGGGCAGCTTAAAAGATAATAATGAGTTTAGCATTTAATTCATAAGGCGATGCTGATCCTAGCGTCACTTTCACTCGCCAGTGAACATGGCAACGCCAGGCTCTTTTCAAGAGAAACCTTCGGCAAGAATGACAGCCAGAGTCCTACTTTCACATACTCCCAACAATCCTCCCTAAACCGAATTTGATGGGTTAAGTTCCGCCTTACCTTGATAGATCTTAGAGACTTCGCTATTTCAGAGGATTGTTTCTCAAACATCGAGCAAAGAACCAAAACCAAATCATTCTTATGATGAGCAAATTTTTGAAACGCCGTGTCTTTGCAGCAACACATGACATAATGTACATCAATACTTATCAATTGCATACTATTCTCATCACATCCGTGTGTGTTAACATCTGTGAGAGGTGAATCATTGAAAATAATGGATTTGATGTCTCTTTACCATTAGCCATTACCATCGAGTAGCCGTGATGTTTAAGTTCATAAACTATGGTACATTGATAACCATCTCGATTTATGAGCAACCAAAGAACTATATAAACGATTTGAGGTGTCTTTACCAGAAAGCCGCTGTTTCCGTGACTAGTCAATTCTTAGAATTGGTGAATTGATAACCAAATATGAGATATTGCCTTTACCACAATCCATATACGCAGGGCTAGCCAATTCTTTTGATTCCAAAAGGAATGGACCATGGTGAATTGAGGACCATACAACTCTCAGCAATTAAGCATGGGTGGTTGCTGACCCTATGATTTTGAGCAAACCATTACAGCCTATCAACGATTTGACATGTCTTTACCAAAGCTGTAACCTTTGGACTAGCCAACTCTTTGATACACACAAGGTATATCCGTGAGTTAAACCATCAACTAAATACAATAAATCTGCAAAAGAAAGTTTTTAATCTAAGAAATTAACAATACAAGAGCTACAAAGTAAAACAAAATAAGACCAAATACAACTCTTCTGAGGCATATGCCTCCCTCGAAGCCTATGTGTGACAACCCGTATTTCGTGTCATTTCTCACACCGATTTATGCCTCATTATTTCAACATTTATCGTAAACTTGGTTTATTGTTCCAAATTGCCGTAACCTTTATGGTTTAGCGGCAATTCATGATCATAACATCAATGACATTTCATATGGACTATGATTAGTCTACATTTCATTGACATCATTTGCATCATATTAGTCCATTCATGACATTTCATTTCACAATTAACTAGTAATTTTTATACTAAATAAACGTTATCACAAGTGAGTTATTATTTTGAATATTTAACTGTTACTTTCAAAAAAATGATCCCACATATTTTTATACTTACATTTAGTTTATAAAAACTATATTTGAGTTTAACTAGTGTTTGAATTTATTTTGAATATAAATCGTAAATTTATATTATTACGACGCTTTTTCTTAAAAACTACTCCGGTAATTATTTATCACTCAAATTTCACAAGGAATGTATTTTACAATTTTTATTATCTCATTACATTCTATTTTGATCTATTAACAATTACTTTTACCTAAAAAATTTCCATTTACCTACTTGTACATTTCTACACATTTATTTTACACAATATATACAAGTAATAAAAAAAAAATAAAAAAAAATAATAATAATTTTGACAAACACCTCCCTCAAAACCGCCAATGGGGAGGGTTGTAATTAATGTTGGAAAAGCTTGCTTGATTGTTTATATTCTACACTCTAAAGAAAAGTTCACTATTTCTCATTCATTCAATCACAAAAATAATACAAGTTAGTAGTTTTCTCTTGGTTTTTTTCATCCTCAAAACCGCCTCCAAGAGTTCTCCAAGGGATCATCATCAAAATTTTTCAAGTGTTATACAATCTAGTTAATACTCTTTATTAGATCTTGAAATAAAAATCTAGAGTATTTAAGTTTAACCTTGGTTCTTATCACCTCATCATAATACTAGTAAGCATGTTTCTTTCATATTTCATGTTTCCTTTTCATTTCATATGTATCTTTTCATTTGGAGCAAGTATGCACATATGTGATTTATACCATTTTATTTCATGATTTTGTTATTTATATCATGGTCATCCATAATATACATATTCTTTTTTGGTCTTGATGATGATTAGGAACCCATGACACCCTAAGAAGGTGTATGGTAGATTAGATTAGTTTTGGAGTTGATTTGAAGGGATTAGAATAGGTTTTGTCCGAGAAAACTATTTTCGATAAGTATTAAAATGTTCTGTCCTTGTTTCATTTTTCTGGAAAACCGACAGTTGGTACGAAACTTTGGCCTTGATTTTTAGAAAATATACTTTAAAACTAATCCGCGGGTCATTGAACTGAGATTAAAACGGAGTTATAACAACGGCCGGTGAATTTTTAAAGTTTGACGCATCTAAATGTATAGTTTTTCTCGAAATTTCAGCATGCTGTTTTTAGTTTGTCCGAAGTAAAACGAGCCTAAGCTTCACAAATTATTTCGACTTGTCAAAAATATATTAGTATACTTTGATACGGGTTAAGGACGATATAATGTAGAAAACGGATTTGAAACTACTAAGATATACACGCTTTCATAAACTTGCCGTGAACTATTATTTTAGAAAAACTATATTATTTTTAATGGTGATAAGTGTTACGGTAACTAAAATCGCCATATTTAACCCCTATTATTATCTTTATGTTCAGACCTTTTGGACTAAAATTAACTGAACTTTAGATATCGATACAACTCTTCCGAAACCGCTTGAAGCCGTTTTCAACGATCGACTTTACACCATTTTAATACTTAATTAGTTTTCCAAAAGCCATTTTTGTTAATTTCATGAAAATTCGGCCTAACATTGTTTTACTACTAAAAAGTGATAATTTCACTATAACACATAAAACCATTGTAGGATGACATTTGACGAAAAAAACTTGTAATGATTTTGATTGGTCAAGACGCCAAATCCAGTATTTTTTCGACGACAAGTAATATTTTTCAAAACTCAGAATGGTATAAATAACATACGAAATGCATGCATAACATTACATTGCAACTCATTACATATCATATCATTTATAATAGGTCATTTTCAGATTCACTTATATTTCGCTGTATCCACTTTTGTCATCGTAATCATTGCAACAGTGAGTTTCATAAATCCCTACTTTTACTTGCTTTCATAACTCGTTGGGGAGATACATGCTCAAACTGCTTTCATTTACTTTCACAAGTACTTTTAACTTTTATAAGGATTACCGTGAGTTTTCATAGCCCCATTTTCAATTGTTTGAAACTATTTTGGGGGAGATACATGTTCGACTATTTTCACAAGTACTTTATATTATTAAGGATAATTTCTATCATGATCACCATTGTTTTAAAACCGAATGTTGTACTATATTAATTGTTCTTGTTTATGTGCTATAGTTCTACGTCAGATAATGTTCTATATCGCTGACTAATGATACGTCAGATAATGTTCTAAATCGCTTGACTATCGATATATATTGATCTCGAAAGTGCTATTGATTATGTGCTATTGTTCTACGCCGAAAGTTATGCTATTGATTATGTGCTATTGTTCTAATGTCGAAAGTTAAGTGCTATTGATTATGCTATTGTTCTACGCCGAAGTTAGGTACTATTGTGAATTCATTTGATCTATGTGGTTGAATATAAACTACATATATTTTCGGCAATGGTTGTGAACACAGAAAAAGGTAAAAGTTGTATGTAATTTGGAACTGAAAGTGGGATTTTACAATGCCTTTGTCGTGATAAACGCATTTCGACAATATCAAGTCATGCACTATTTTTGTGAATTCATTTGACGATTTCGCTTGAACATAAACTATGCATATTTCGCAAATGGTTGTGAACACACTGTGTTGCAAGTTTTGTATGGGCTGGACTTGAACTCAGTGATTTACAATGCCTTTGCTACATAATCATTTTGATAGTCTTTACATTTCAACGACATAAATGCCTTTGCAAGATAAACGATTTGAAAGGTTTTTACATTTCAACACAAACTCTATGAACTCACTCAACCTTTGTGTTGACATTTTAGCATGTTTTATCTCGTGTATCTAAGGCTTTCACTTCATGGCATGCATTTGGACACATCATGGAGTCGGTGACGACGCCGCCTCAATCGGGGTTTTATAAACTTTAAAACATCGCTTGGGTTTGTAACAAACTTATTTCCTTAATGTTGATTTTCATTTGAGACCTACTTTGTAAACTCTGATTGTTTTATTAAATCAAACGATGTATTTTCCAAACCACACTTTTAGGTCGTCAATATAACTGTGATTGTGATGCTATGACGTCAATCTCCCCAGAAATTCCATTCACAAGAAAACGTAATTTGGGGGTGTGATGATTGGATCGAAGCCGTTATAGAGAACTAGATTGCATCATTGACCCTAGACTATAACTACATTATCATAGCATCTCATCATTTCATCATAAGTGCATGTTCACTCTACATGCGGTTTATACGCATATTTTTTCGAAGTTATTTACTTTCATTTCATATCGACCGCCACATGGATGCCTTTAAATACCCATCCCATTATCCTTTCCTCATACTCCAATGTGGAGAATGCCCCGGCTATCCCTATCACAATTTTTGCACCGCTGACTTAACACCAAACATCATATGAGTCGATTAGTCCAAGCATTGCATAGTTATTCCTAAATTATACATAGCTTGATCACCTATGTCTAATCTGTGAAGAATCATGCAATGAAGGGAGTAGTAGGCTTATATGTGTGCAATTCCGCAGAATCGAGCCAAATTTCAAAAGATTTTTAAACCACTTGTTTCCGCTTGATCCATGTGACGCTTCTTGTTTGATGAGTTGCAAAAGATCGAAGCTAGAAACAAGTTGTTACCTAAACCGATTTAGCCTAATCGTATGACAGCTCTTGTTTGATGAGTTGTGGGATTAAGTAAAAATCGGTTACCAAAAAGTCTTTTGAGGGTTTTTGCTCGAATGGGAAAAGTTTGCCACATCAAACCCTAAAACCCGATAGACTAACACTAACCTAATTCAGTGGACCTAATTCCTTTTGATGGGCTTAATGTGACAACTGTACTGTGTCATTTCATTACCCATTTATGCCTCACTATTTCAACATTTATCGTAAACTTGGCTTGTTCCAAATTGCAGAACCTTATGGTTTAGCGGCGAATCCATGATCATAACATCACGAACATTTCATATGGACTAAGTTTAGTCTACATTTCATTGACATCATTTGCATCATATTAGTCCATTCATGACATTTCATTTCACAATTAACGCGTAATTTTTATATTAAATAAACGTATCGCTATGAGTTATTATTTTGAATATTTAACCGCTACTTTCAAAATGATCCCGACATATTTTTATACTTACATTTAGTTTATAAAACTATATTTTGAGTTTAACTAGTGTTTGGAATTTATTTTGAATATAAATCGTTAAATTTATATTATTACGACTTTTTTAAAACTACCGTAATTATTTTATCACTCAAATTTTACAAGGTATTTTACAATTTTTATTATCTCATTACATTCTATTTTGATCTATTAACAATTACTTTTACCTAAAAATTTTCCATTTACCTTTACTTGTACATTTCCTACACATTTACTTACACAATATATACAAGTAATAAAAAAAATAAAAAAAATAATAATATTTGACAAACACCTCCCCTAAAACCGCCAAGTGGGGAGGGTTGTATTAATGTTGGAAAAAGTTTTCTTGATTGTTTATATCTACACTCTAAAGAAAAAAAGTTCACTATTTCTCATTCATTCAATCACAAAATAATACAAGTTAGTAGTTTTCTCTGGTTCTTTTCTTCTATCAAACCGCCTCCAAGAGTTCTCCAAGGGATCATCATCAAAATTTTTCTCAAGTGTTTATACAATCTAGTTAATACTCTTTATTAGATTTTGAAATAAAAATCTAGAGTATTTAAGTTTAACCTTGGTTCTTATCACCTCATCATAATACTAGTAAGCATGTTTCTTTCATATTTCATGTTTCCTTTTCATTTCATATGTATCTTTTCATTTGGAGCAAGTATGCATGATATGTGATTTATACCATTTTATTTCATGATTTTAGAGTTATTTATATACTATGGTCATCCTATAAATATTCCCATGGTATTCTTTGGTCTTGATGATGATTAGGAACCCATGACACCCTAAGAAGGTGTATGGTAGGATTAGATTAGTTTTGGAGTTGATTTGAAGGGATTAGAATAGGTTTTGTCCGAGAAAAACTATTTTCGATAAGTATTAAAAAGGTTCTGTCCTTGTTTCGATTTTCTGGAAAAACCGACAGTTGGTACAAAACTTTGGCCTTGATATTTAGAAAATATACTTTAAAACTAATCATGGGTCGCTTGAACGGATTAAAACGGAGTTATAACGGAAGCGGGTGAATTTTTTAAAGTTTGACGAATCTAAATGTATATCAAATTTCAGCATGTCGTTTTTTAGTTTGTCCGAGTCAAAAACGAGCCTTAAGCTTCACAAATTATTTCGACTTGTCAAAAATATATTAGTATACTCTTTTGATACTAAGCGGACGATATAACGTGAAAACGGATTTGAAAACGATAAGATACACGCTTTTCATAAACTTGCCGTAACTATTATTTTAGAAAAACTATATTATTTTCAATGCAGATAAGTGTTACCGTAACCAAAATCGCCATATTTAAACCCCTATTATCTTTATTTCGAGACCTTTTTGACTAAAACTTCTTTAATCAAACTTTAGATATCGATACAACCTTCCAAAACCGCCGAAGTTCGTTTCTCTAACGATCGACTTAATAATTCATTTTAATACTAACTAGTTTTCCAAAGCCATTTTGTTAATTTCATGAAAATTCCAATCTACATTGTTTTACCATCTAAAAGTGATAATTTCACTATAAATCATTACAAAACCATTGTAGGATGACATTTTGACGCGAAAAATTGTAATGTGATTTTTGATTGGTCAAGACGTCAAACGAGTATTTTTTTCGACGACAAGTAATATTTTTCAAAACTCGTAAATGGTATAAATAACATACGAAATGCATGCATAACATTACATTGCAACTCATTACATATCATATCATTCATAATAGGTCATTTTCAGATTCACGCTATATTTCGGTGTATCCACTTTTGTCATCGTAATCATTGCAACAAAGAGTTTCATGGCCCCTACTTTTACTTGCTTTCATAACTGCTTTGGGGAGATACATGCTCAAACTCAAGCTTATTTACTTTCACAAGTACTTAACTTATAAGGATTACTGTGAGTTTTCATAGCCCCATTTCAATTGTTTGAAACTATTTTGGGGAGATATGTTCGACTATTTTTTTTTCACAAGTACTTTATATTATTAAGGATAATTTCTATCATGATCACCATTGTTTTAAAAACCGAATGTTGTACTATATTAATTGTTCTTTGTTATGTGCTATGTTCCACGTCAGATAATGTTCTATATCACATTCATCGACACGTCAGATAGTTCTAAATCGCTTGACTAATGATATATATTGGATTCGAAAAGTTATTGATTATGTGCTATTGTTCACGCCGAAGTTAAGTGCTATTGATATATGTGCTATTGTTCTACGCCGAAGTTAAGTGCGCTGATTATGTGCTATTGTTCTACGCCGAGTTAGGTACTATTGTGAATTCATTTGACGATGTGTGGTTGAATATAAACTACATATACATTTTTCGCAATGGTTGTAACACACGTGTTGCAAGTTTTGTATGGCTGGACTTGGAACCGAAAGTGATTTACAATGCCTTTGCCGCATAAACCATTGATACATTAGTCATGCACTATTTTGTGAATTCATTTGACGATTGCTTGAACATAAACTATGCATATTCTCGGTAGTGGGTTGTGAACACTGTGTTGCAAGTTTTGTATGGGCGGACTTGGAACTGAAAGTGATTTACAATGCCTTTGCTACATAATCCATTTTGATAGTCTTACATTTCAACGATTTACAATGCCTTTGCCGCATAAACGATTTTGAAAGGCTTTACATTTCAACACAAACTCTATGAACTCACTCAACCTTTGTGTTGACACTTAGCATGTTTATCTCGTGTAAGGCTTTCACTTCATGGCATGCATTTGGACACATCATGGAGTCGCGGTGACCACGCCGCCTCACCGGGTTTTATAAACTTTAAAACATCGCTATTTGTAAACAAACTTATTTCCTCAAGACAAGTTGATTTTCATTTAGGACCTACTTTGTAAACTCTGATTGTTTTATTAAATCAAACGATGTATTTTCCAAACTATTGACTTTAGGTCGCTCAATATAACCGTGATTGTGATGCTATGACAAGCCAATCCCGTGAATTCCATTCACGCAAAACAGTAATTTGGGGTGTGACAGATGGCATCGAGTTTCGCTATAGAGAGAACTAGGTTGCACCATTGACCCTAGACTATAACTACATTATCATAGCATCTCATCATTTCATCATAAGTGCATGTTCACTCTACATGCGGTTTATATGCTATTATTTTTTCGAAGTTATTTACTATTTCATATCGACCGTCACATGGATGCCCTTAAATACCCATCCCATTATCCTTTCCTCATACTCCAATGTGGAGAATGCCCTGTCATTCCCTATCACAATTTTTGCATCGTTGACTTAACACCAAACATCATATGAGTCGATTAGTCCAAGCATTGCATAAAGTTACTCCAAATTATACATAGCCTCGATCACCTATGTCTAATTCAGAAGAATCATGCAATGAAGGAGTAGTAGGCTTATATGTAAAGCACCTGAATCGAGCCAAATTTTCAAAAGATTTTTAAACCACTTGTTCCAGCTTGATCCGCTGGACGTTTTTGTTTGATGAGTTGCAAAGATCGAAGCTAAAACAAGTTGTTACCTAAACCGATTTAGCCTAATCGATGACGCTCTTGTTTGATGAGTTGTGTGGATTAAGTAAAATCGTTACCAAAAGTCTTTTTGAGGGTTTTGCTCGTGAATGGAAAGTTTGCCACATCAAACCCTAAACCCGATAGACTAATTTAACTGAATTCGGACTGAATTCCTTTGGATGGGCTAATGTGACAACCGCATTCTCAAAGTCATTTTAATAACGATTTATGCCTCACTATTTCAACATTTATCGTGAAACTTGGTTTACTTGTTCCAAATTCGCAGAATCCTTATGGTTACAAGCGAATTCATGATCATAACATCACGAATATTTCATATGGACTAAGATTAGTCTACATTTCATTGACATCATTTGCATCATATTAGTCCATTCATGACATTTCATTTCACAATTAACGCCGTATTTTATACTAAATAAACGTTATCGCTGCGGAGTTATTATTTTGAATATTTAACTGCTACTTTCAAAATGATCCCTATATTTTTATACTTACATTTAGTTTATAAAACTATATTTTGAGTTTAACTAGTGTTTGAATTTATTTTGAATATAAACTAAATTTATATATATTACGACGCTTTAAAAACTACCGGTAATTATTTTATCACTCAAATTTCACAAGGAATGTATTTTACAATTTTTATTATCTCATTACATTCTATTTTGATCTATTAACAATTACTTTTACCTAAAAATTTCCATTTACCTTTACTTGTACATTTCCTACACATTTACTTACACAATATATACAAGTAATAAAAAAAAAATAAAAAAAAATAATAATAATTTTGACAAACACCTCCCCTAAAACCGCCAAGTGGGAGGGTTGCAACATGTTGGAAAAAGTTTGCTTCTTGATTGTTTATATCTACACTCTAAAAGAAAAGTTCACTCATTTCTCATTCATTCAATCACAAAAATAATACAAGTTAGTTAGTAGTTTTCTCTTGGTTCTTCATCCTCAAACCGCCCAAGATTCTCCAAGGATCATCAAAATTTTTCTCAAGTGTTTATATAAATCTAGTTAATACTCTTTATTAGATTTTGAAATAAAAATCTAGAGTATTTAAGTTTAACCTTGGTTCTTATCACCTCATCATAATACTAGTAAGCATGTTTCTTTCATATTTCATGTTTCCTTTTCATTTCATATGTATCTTTTCATTTGGAGCAAGTATGCATGATATGTGATTTATACCATTTTATTTCATGATTTTAGAGTTATTTATATACTATGGTCATCCTATAAATATTCCCATGGTATTCTTTTGGTCTTGATGGTGTCTAGGAACCCATGACACCCTAAGAAGGTGTATGGTAGGATTAGATTAGTTTGGAGTTGATTTGAAGAGATTATAAAAGGTTTCCCGGAAAAACTATTTTCGATAAGTATTAAAAGGTTCTGTCCTTGTTTCGATCTGAAAACCCATTGGTAGCAAAAACTTTGGCCTTGATATTTAGAAAATATACTTTTAAAAACCAATCCGTACCGCTGAACGGATTAAACGGAGTTATAACGAAGTCGGTGAATTTTTAAAGTTTGATCTAATTTAAATGTATAGTTTTCTGAATTTCAAAGATGTCGCTTTTAGTTTGTCCGAGTCAAAAACGAGCCTTAAGCTTCACAAATTATTTCGACTTGTCAAAAATATATTAGTATACTTTGATACGGCTAAGGACGATATACGAGAAAACGGATTTGAAACTTTAAGATATACACACGCCATAAACTTGCCGTAACTATTATTTTTAGAAAACTATATTATTTTCACGAGATAAGTGTTACGTAACTAAAATCGCCATATTTAAACCCATTATCTTTATGTTCGAGACCTTTTGGACTAAAAACTTCTGAACCAAACTTTAGATATCGATACAAACCTCCAAACCGCCGAAGTTCGTTCTCTAACGATCGACGACACTATTTACCTAATTAGTTTTCCAAAAGCCATTTTTGTTAATTTCATGAAAATTCATTTTACATTGTTTTACTTACCTAAAAGTGATAATTTCACCATAAATCATTACAAAACCATTGTAGGATGACATTTTGACGTAAAAACTTGTAATGTGATTTTTGATTGGTCAAGACGCCAAACGAGTATTTTTTTCACGCATAAGTAATATTTTTCAAACCGTAAATGGTATAAATAACATTTAAAATGCATGCATAACAATACATTGCAACTCATTACATATCATATCATTCATAATAGGTCATTTTCGATTCACGCTATATTTCGCTGTATCCACTTGTCATCAGAATCATTGCAACAAAGCAGTTTCATGGCCCCTACTTTTACTTGCTTCATAACTGCTTTGAGGGAGATACATGCTCAAACTGTTTTCATTTACTTTCACAAGTACTTTAACTTTTATAAGGATTACCGTGAGTTTTCATAGCCCCATTTTCAATTGTTTGAAACTATTTTGGGGGAGATACATGTTCAACTATTTTTCACAAGTACTTTATATTATTATGAATAATTTCTATCATGATCACCATTGTTTTAAAACCGAATGTTGTACTATATTAATTGTTCTTGTTTATGTGCTTATGTTCTACGTCGTGATATGTTCTATATCATTGACTACCGATACGTCAGATATCGTTCTAAATCGATTGACCACCGATATATATTGATCCGAGTGCTATTGATTATGTGCTATTGTTCTACGTCAGAAGTTAAGTGCTATTGATTATGTGCTTGTTCTACGCCGAAGTTAAGTGCTATTGATTATGTGCTATTGTTCTACGTCAAGTTAGGTACTATTGTGAATTCATTTGACGATGTGTGGTTGAATATAAACTACATATACATTTCTCAAGCAATGGGTTGTGAAACAATACTGTGTTGCAAGTTTTGTATATGGACTTGAACCGAAAGTGGATTTACAATGCCTTTGCTGCTTAAACGATTTCGATACATTGAGTCATGCACTATTTTGTGAATTCATTTGACGATTTCAAGTTGAACATAAACTATGCATATTCTCGGCAAGGTTGTGAACACACAAAGTTGCAAGTTTTGTATGGGCGTAAATTTGAACTCGAGGGATTTACAATGCCTTTGCTACATAATCTATTTTGATAGTCTTTACATTTCAACGATTTACAATGCCTTTGCCTGATAAACCATTTTGAAAGGCTTTACATTTCAACACAAACTCTATGAACTCACTCAACCTTTGTGTTGACACTTTTAGCATGTTTTATCTCGTATCTAAGGCTTTCACTTCATGGCATGCATTTGGACACATCATGGAGTCGCGGGTGACCACATTGCCTCACCGGGTTTTATAAACTTTAAAACATCGTTTGGCTTTGTAAAAACTTATTTCTCGCACACAAGTTGATTTTTTTCATTTGGGACCTACTTTGTAAACTCTGATTGTTTTATTAAATCAAACGATGTATTTTCAAACGACACTTTAGGTCGTTCAATATAACTGTGATTGTGATGCTATGACAGTCAATCCCCAGGAATTCCATTCCGCTGCAAAACAGGTAATTTGGGGGTGTGACACTATGCCTCCCCTTAAACTAGGCAGTTAAGGGTTAAGCATCCCAATATTGACCACTAGGTGTTGAAACCTTGGTCCATCAAGCTTTAGTTAACGTGATCTTCCACATTATCATCTCAGATGAATTTTAGCCACATTTATCAAATGTTTTTCATATGCATCTCTTTATAAAGTGGTGTCCGATTTCAATATGTTTGGTTCTACCGTGAAAAAACTGGATTTTTTGACAATGCATATGGTACTGACATCAATAAAAAGAGTTGTGTTCATGAAGTTATACCCATAGTCCAAAGAACTAGTTTTTGGATCCATAGTATTGCTCACTAGTTGAAGCTTGCGCAAGAACATACTCGCCAAGAGTTGAGGTAGCCACAACGCTGTTTCGCACCGCCACGATCAATCTTCCAAGGAATTGACAACCTCCGCCAGGATCTCCTATCCAGATTGCATCAAAGATAATCAATGGCCACTATATGCTTCAACTTAAAGGAGACTCTTGGGTACCAAAGGCCTAAAAGAGGTTGGCCTTTGAGGTACTTAAAGATCTTCTTGACTGCATTGAGATGGGAAGTAAGTGGAGTGACTTGATGTCGAAAGCACACTTACAAAGAAAGGGTAATATCGTGCCTTGAAGTCATAGACATTAATGAACCAATCATAGATTCGTGATAAATGAACATTCACGTGTAGATCCGATCATTGTTGGCTTTTGTTTTTGAGCTTCATAGGGTGTTGTGGCGCCTCGAACCTTCCATGCCGTAATTTCTTCAACATAATGTCCTCACATATTTATCCCGACCGATAAATATCCCATCCTGTCAGCCGAACTTGGAGACCCAAAAAGAAAGTGAGCTCTCCCATGGCACTATCTCAAATTCTCCCTTCATTAGATCCTCTACTCCCTACACCAAGCTTCTTTAGTGGATCCAAAAATGATGTCATCCACATACACTTGCACAAGTATGATATATGTCGAAGTTCTTCTTCTAAAAGAGTTTTATCAATGGCACCTCTATGTACATGCTTCGTAAGAAATGATGAAAGCTCAGCATACCAGCCCTTGGTGCCCGGATGAAGTCCATAGAGAGCTTTAACGACTTTGTAAACATGATTAGGATGATCCTGGTCTTCAAATCCTTTGGGTTGTGTGACATAAACTTCCTCTTCAATCTCTCCATACATAAAGGCACCTTTAACATCCATCTGATATAACATGAAGCCCATGTAAGAGGCATATGCCAAGCAAATTCGAATGGCCTCTACTCTAGCAACAAAAACTTCATCATAGTCAATCCCTTCCTTTCCAGAACCTTGAGCTACTAATCTTGCTTTGTTCTAATCACCACACCCCGCATCTCTTTTGATTTTCGTAATCCATTTAGTTCCAATAGCATATTTCCCATCTAGTAAAGGTACCAAGATCCAAACTTGTTGGTTCTGAAACTGCTGCATTTCGCCTTGCATTGCCTCAATCCACCTTGAGAGACACCGTTGGTTCTACTTGAAAGAAAACATGCAAAACGTGACAATGCTTGTAGTTTGTGTGATTGTCTCTTTGGTCGATTTGAGACATAGGAAAGAAAAGCAACCTGTCCAAATTTAAGGCTAGAGATAGCCTTTCGAGTTCTAACAGAGCTAGAATGTTCCAATGATATTGATTGAGGGTGAGAAAAGTTGATCTCTTTAGTAGCAAAGGGGCTTGACTTCAATGGTAGGTTCAAGATTCTCCACAGCTTGGTACAAAAGTTGTGTCATAGGAAGGTGAGGAGAAAATGCCTGATTAGTTGATGATTTCCAAGATCCTGAAGGACTTGGAAAGTTTAGTATACGGTTCCCCAAAGTCTGTGGAACTCTAGTAGGTAGGAGTAGAACAGACGAAGCTGCCAGATTTGATGACGATGGGAGAGATCGCGATCGTTGTCACAGAAAATGGTTTCCTTAACGACGTTCTCATTTGCAAGTCTACCACCTTTTCAAATTTTCAAGCTTAGTCTGAAATTCTGAGTCTCAAGCCTGTGTCCTCAAAGATAGTGTGATTCATCTTCACGCCAGCTAAGTATCTCTTGAAGAGTTACCTCCAACATTGTTAGGGGAGAGAAGGCACAAGTATGGATGTTCATCATCTTCAAATTCACTTCAGAGTCAAAGATCCAAGGTACCGCATTGTTAGTGGGATATTCTTGAGAGCCCGCACTTTGGTTAGCCATATGTCTAGTATACCCGTGATAATCGCTAGGTAGTCGAGGTCAAAAGACCATACATGACCCTCGTCTTGAACGCTGGGCTTATCCTCCGTGTATCTCGTGTTCAACGCCTCTCAATCTTCTTGGAAGATAAGTTGTACACTCTATAAGCCTTGCATAGCTGAATAACCCACAATATAGCCATCACGTACTTTCATCTAATCCCCAACGGATCACTAGTGTTTAGAATGGTCACTTGACAACCAAAAGGTTTGAGGTAATGAATGACATGAACCTTCCCAAAGAGAAGTTCATATGGTGTCTTGAGGTGAGGTCTAGTAATGGAGACCCCGTAGCACATAGCAAGTCGCAGCCAACGCCTTCAATCCAAAACATATAAGGGTTGGAGTCTGCAAGCATAGATCTTGGCAAACAATCAGGTCCTATTCTTTCTTTCTCACCACCCCATTTTGTTATGGGTTCTTGATTGCTATAGTCCCTCTTATCCCTAGACCTACAGAGTTCTATAATAATGGAATTTTGAACTCGCCCCATTATCACAATCAATTCTTTAACCTTCTTGTTCAACCGATTCAACGAGAGTGATGAAGTCTTTCAAAGACTGAGTTGTTTCATCTTTAGTTCTTAGAAAGAACACCCAAAGAAAAATCGCTATAACCATCCGTGATTTACCAAACAATAAACTTGTGATCAATGCTTCGACTTGAGTTGGACCAAATAGATCCATATGTGTAAATGTACCAAGAGGTAATTCAGATGATACCAATGAAGCTTTGTAGGATGCTCAGGTTGCTTCCCTTGTTGCATGCAACACAATTATGATCATTGAGAACACTGGGTGGGAAGACCTTCGACAAGACCCCTTTTTGGAGAGAGTGTTTATAGTTTTGAAATTCACATGAGCCATTCTCCTATGCCATTTATTGGACTCATCCAATGATGCTTTAGCCAAAGAACAGTGAGGTCACCATCGTGGTGAACTTCATTGAGGTTTGAATGTGTATAGATTGTGAGTTCGGAGGGACTCTCGTGGTAATTGAGGTACCTTCTGAAGCTGAACTTTAGAAAGTACAAGACATTCATTTCGTGAGAAGAGTACCTTGTTCTTGGTGTCACAAATTTGTGAGACGAGAACAGTTGAAGTTCTCAAGCTCCCTAACATAGTACACATTCTCAAAGTTCGTAAGAGGTCTTGATTGTGCCTTTTCCAAAGAATTCTACCATCACTTACACCAAAGGTCACATTCCCTCCTTCTTCAATAGGAACAAAATTGTGCATCATATCTCTATTACCAAACATACTGCGGAACCACTATCAACAATAAATACCAATATCTTAATGGGATGATCCTATAAAACAAACATATTTACAAGGAATGTTAGAGTATCGAGAGGCTCAAGTCATTGCTTTAACTTGAACCCGTGGATCATTAGATTTAGATTTAGCAAAAGAGTAAGATCCACCATTGTTCTTGGGTTTCCATTGATAGTTAGGTCTTTTATTGTCAAGAACAACCTCACGAGGACTTGACAAGAGCCTCCAACATCCTTCCCATTTTCTAGAGTCAACATATATAGTACATAACCATGTTTAAATTATGGGCTAGTGGGTCGCACATAAGGTCTATTAGGAGATTTCCTCCAAGAAGGGTCGATTTTACTAGGACATATGGTGGAATACTTTAACATTGGTCCACACCGTCTTGGTTTCTCACAAGAGCACATGCACCTGATCTTTGCTCATGAAAATCACAATCCCATTAAATGAAATTTACTCAAGAAACAAAACAAGTCTTCTTTTTGGAAGATGGATTCAACAAAGAAGATGTTCGACACATGTAGAAGTATTTAAACCGTAAACATTAAAGGAATTGTTTTTAACGTACAAATTATAAAGATGTAAAAGACAAGTCTTCAAGTGGAAACAAAGCTTGGAAGTTGATTCCTCGCCAGCCTATCCTAGAGGGCTTGTAGATAGTCTTGGGTGCGTGCTCAGTGTAGGCTCAGTGAGGCTTGGGAAGGTGTCCGACTTATCACTTGATCACAAATTGCAGTAGATCCTTGATCCGATGAATTGTCACCGCCGAGAAAGAGACAAAATCATAAGATGAAGCATCGCGAAACCGGCAAGTCTTTTTTGACTTTTACATACGATGGTGTGATCCATCAAAGTCAACAAAGTAATAGACGTGTCAAGGCATGAATTCACCTCTAATAGGTCCAGTGGACAAAGATGCAAATCACCTTCCTTTCTAAAATGTTCTAAGCCCGCAGTGTAGATTTACTTCATCATTCCTAGCTTCCAAACCTACATACTTTGAAAACCTAAACCTATTCTAGAGTTCATCGACCGACTACTATAGAGTCTTTAATGATTGTCACCGATATCAACCATTGTTTATGTCTAGCTATTTCCTCAAAGTCTTTAAGCTCTAGATTCTCGCATTAGTATCGCCTTTTTCCTTTTTCAAGTTAATGTTTGCAATATCTAGATCAAATTGAAGCACCTTAATCTTTTCTTCATAAGCACTGGATTCTTGAAACCAAACCTTTAGTCTTTCTAATGTTTTTAACGAAAGTTTATAAGCTTCATTATCAACATAGCATGCATTGTATCTAGGTTTCATAGTATCATAAGCTTTTTTTAGTTCATTGTATCTCTCACTACAACCAAATATACGCTTGTGTACCTTAAAAGACCCATGAAGGCAAACCGATCATGCCTATCTTTCCAAGTGCACCTTGCCGCCAGCATAAGCTTCTTCAGATCACAATTTCCTCATTCACGTGTTCATGAGCAACCCAGCTTGACTGCTCATCCAAGGTGACTAGAGCCGCTGGTGCTAGCTCCCTTCTCGATTCTCGCCGATAGGTATTGTAGCCGTACTCTTCCACTCTTCCCGTTTTGCATTCCTCAGAAATGACCCATCTGGTGGCAAGAGAAACACTTGACCTTTCTCCTGGCCAAATCGAAAGCCGATCCTTCCCTTGAATCCAAACTTCCTTCCTCGCCTTCTTCAAACCTCTTGATATCCATCGAAAGCATGGCCACTTGCCAATTCACCATTTCCATCTCAAGTGGGTCCACTTGGTCAAAGTTCATATACCGATGCCGCCGGAAGTGTCATAATCGAACAAAAGGAGTGAAGGACATCCTCCAATATACTTCCGCCTAGCTTGAGGATGAAGGAGTGGGACGATAGGATAATGATGGTAAATAGGATGGACTTGAAGCATGCATCATCATATTGAAAGGGATGTCCCAACAAAGGTCAATGACCAGAGGTTGCACGTAGGAGATCCTGAAGACGTTTAAGAGATCCTGAAGTTTGTTGTATAGCTCGTCAAAAGTAAGCATGTCCGTACCTAATCTTTAGCTTTCGTATTATACTACATGCAACCAAGATGGAGGCAAAGATCGAAGGAACTTAGAGTTGCTATCATCATTGTCGCTTGCATTCACAGTTTAGCCTCCACCTTATCTTGTGAAACCCGTCGTATCCCTTTGTGGATACCCTCTTCTTCATAAATATTGAACTCTTGGAAGTGTTGTCTAAGCATGGACTTCCTCATTCTTATGGACTCTTCATTACCACCAAAACCTACATCCGATGTCCTTTGCATCAACTTATGTGGTGAAAATCACCTGTGATCTTCAGAATAGATTGAAGGAGGATGGTTCTACCTGTGCTCTCTTTGGTACCAAACCCTTCGCAGCTGAGGAGCAATGGTGAATTACCATCAAGATCCGATGGTCTTCTTTTAGGTCGTTGCCATTTTTTTACCATATCTCCATAGATTCCAATCAATATTGAGATCCAGCTGCATCTTCATTGTCCACGTGATCATATTCTTCCTTCTTCGTGATATGAAACTTGCCATTACTAGTGGAGAGACTAAGTTGTCGCGATAGAGGTGGTAAGTTTATGATGTTGTTGTTGTTGGTGTTTCAAGTACATCTCGATTCATCATCGCCTCCAAGCATTGTGAATAAGTTTTTGGTTGTATGGGTGAGGAAAAGGTTCTCAAGATTTAGAGACTCTCCCCGAGGCTCAACCACTTGTCAAAACGCTTTACCACGCTGTACAATACCTCGCATCTTGAAAGATCTAGCACTTGGGATCGTTATGTGTTGCCTATGTAATCATAAGCAAAACTATAGAAAATCTCTACAACCGTTCTAAAGCGAATGTAAACACAAGTCGTTATCACTAAGAACACTTAGATCCTCTATGGATCCTTTTATTCACCGAAACTCTATGTTTCGGATTGGTTGATTTATTACAAACTATATGGTTCCTTTTATATACAAGGAACCCTAATTCTTTACTACCCAAAACGACTAAACATCTTTGCACGCATTTAATGTCAATACATTAAAACAACTATAGAGTAGTACAATAATACCCATGCCTAATTCCTGGGCGCTAAAAGATAATAATGAGTTTAGCATTTAATCTCATAAGGCGATGACGATCCTAGTCAGCCTTTCAAAGTCTCAAATAAAGAATATGGCAACGCTTTGTACCTTTCGCCAAGAGAAAACCTTCTACAGTATAATGACAAAGCTAGAGTCCTACTTCACATAATTCCCAACAATGCATGCATCAGAATTAATTCGATTTCGATACTATTTGCAAACCTTGTAATGATGTCCTTTGAATTTTGTTGCTAATCATGAATGTGGTGTGAATGCTTTGTCTAATGTCACAAATGCCCGCTTAAAATTGTTAACGCTAATAATCGCGGCAAAGAAGCCAAAAAGGCAAAAACGAATGATTGTTAGAAAAAAGTGGAAACCCACAGGAAGAACTTTTATAAAGATAGGTTATTATTGGATACCTTTTGGCCATAAGAATAATCGCTTTTGCTCTCAAACCGCTAAGATTATGCCCACTAGAAAATGGATGCTCATCGGTAGAACTATTCCCTAAGAAGTGAACATACTTTGAATAGGTCAAATACGTGACACCAAAGATTGCATCTATTCCCAATGATTCCATTGTTTCTACTTCCGATATGGATGTTTCTATTTCGATGCGGTGTTCCACCAATGTTATTAACCGTGGAACCCATTCTTGCATGGGGATCCCAATTATCCGCTTATCCATTCTTGTCTCAGGTTCAACCGCAGACGTTCAAATCGCTTTGTACCCGACTCGTGCCGTTCCAAGCATATGACCGAGACCGTCATGCTCATGAACGTGAGCAAATTCATCGACGCTAGATTCGTAATGATCATTTCGGTGCTATTATGGGTTATGGTGATTATGTTGTTGGTGATAGTGTTATCTCTATAGTATACTATGTGGAAGGTCTTGGTCATAACTGCTTCCTCTTGGTCAATTCTCAGATTCCATCTAGAAGTAGCCTTAAGAAAACATACTTGTTTTGTTAGAGAACTTGATGGTAAGGAACTTTTAAGAGGAACTCGTGGTTCAAATCTTTACACCATCTCTATCGATGATATGATGAAGTCTTTCCAATCGCTTGTTGTCAAAGGCTTCAAAACAAAGTCATGGTTATGGCATCGCGCCTCAATCACTTGAACTTCGCACCATCAATGATCTCTCCATAAAGGACTTAGTTGTAGGTTTACCTAGACTAAAGTATGAAAAGGATCATCTTTGTTCAAGATGTCAATTGGGAAAAAGCAAGAAGTATGCCCATAAACCCAAACCTACTAACTCGTCACAGAAGTTCTTCATACAATTCATATGGATTTATGTGGACCAATGAGAGTGCGGAATATCTTTGGGAAGAAATATGTGTTAGTTATGGTTGATGATTACCTAGATTCACCGGTCAAGTTCTTAAGGACAAAGGATGAAACTCCTGATATCATCATCAAACTCATCAAACAACTGTAGGTTCGACTTAACAAAACCGCCGTAATTATCCTGACAGACAATGGAACCGAAGTTTGTTAACAAACAACTTAGTGAATTTTATGAAAGCATTGAATCACCATCAAAGAAGTGTTCCAAGAACTCCTCAACAGAACGGTGTAGTTGAAAGACGAAATCGAACTCTTGTAGAAGCCGCTAGAACAATGCTCATTTACTCAAAGGTTCCAATGTTTCTCCGGGTCAGCTATTTGCCATGCATGCTACACACAAAATCGCTCGATTCATAATGCTCATGGAAAACTCCATATGAACTTGTCCACAACCGTAAAAACCTAATCTCTCTTACCTTCGTGTGTTTGGTGCATTGTGTTATCCAACTAATGAGGGTCAAGACTTAGGCAAACTTAGAGCTAAAGCGCACATTGAATATTTGTAGGGTATGCACCAAACAAAAAGGGATACCGAATCTACAACAAAAGAACCCCAAATATCATGGAAACAATTCACGCTATGTTTGATGAGCTGACCGTCAAATGGCTACTGACAATCCGCCGTAACCCGCGACTTCAAAATAGTCCCATTGGTTCATCCCTTGTTCCAAACTTTTCTCAAGAAACTCCATATGTACCTCCATCCGAAGATGATTTAAAGAAATTGTTTGATCCTATGTTTGATGAACTTTATGATCCAAGTACTAATGAGGTGTCGATTCCTACAACAGAGGTCGCTCATATTCCCTGTGAATGAAGTCAATCCCCAGCCTCAATATCATTAAGTCAAGAAGCACATGCTACTGATCCTTCAGCCTCATCAACAAATCATCATTCTTCAAATGTACATCATGGAACTGTTTCTCGCATCAATGATGAAGTTAATCCCTTTGCTACCCTCAAGATGCTCCGCTTTGAAAACATATTTGCTCTCAATCTTCATCAACCATCTTCTTCGAGACATCGACTCGCTACTTCAGCCCTCAACAACTACCACATGAACACCTCTTTAAAATGGACTCACGATCATCCATTAGACAACATCATTGGAAATCCTTCTCGCCCAAGATCAACACGAAACAACTTGCAACCGATGCCTTGTGCTTCTTCAACTCCAGCTCTCTAAGATCGAACCAAAGATGTCAAAACCGCCATGAATGAAGATTACTGGTTCAATGCCATGCAAGAAGAAATTCATGAGTTTGATCGACTTGATGTATGGGAGTTAGTACCGCCTCCGATTTTGCTATGATTATTGATCTAAAATGGATCTTCAAAGTGAAACTTGATGAGCATGGTGATGTGTTGAAGAACAAGGCTCGATTAGTTGCTAAAGGATACCGCCAAGAGGAGGGTATAGACTTTGAAGAATCTTTTGCCCCGCGTTCTAATCGAGGCAATTAGAATCTTTTTGGCTAATGCTGCAAGTAAGAACATGGTAGTTTATCAAATGGACGTGAAGACGGCATTCCTGAACGGAGATCTTAAAGAAGTCGCTTATGTCACCAACCTGAAGGCTTTGTGAATCCGAACATCCTACCCACGCTATCGCTTGAAGAAGGATCTTTATGGTTTAAAGCAAGCTCCAAGGGCATGGTATGATACGCTATCAAAGTTTCTTCTATCTACCGATTCAAAGAAAGGAGCAGCTGATCCAACATTGTTCACCGTGAAAGTCGTGCAAACATTTAATTCATGTTCAAATTTATGTTGATGATATCATTTTTGCCTCGATCAACTCCAATGAGTGTGACCGTATTTCAAATGAAATGAGTTCAAAATTTCAAATGTCAATGATGGGACAAATGTCATTTTTCTGGGGACTACAAATTTCACAAAGTCCCGGAGGCATTTTCATAAATCAATCTAAATATGCTAATGAGATCTTAAAGAAATTTGGATTTGATTCAAGTGACCCTGCTGACACTCCCATGATTGATCGAACCAAACTAGATGAGGACCACTCAGGGATCATGATTGACCAAACGAAATATCGAGTATGATTGGATCCCCGATGTACCTCACCGCTAGTAGACCACGTGACATCTTGTTCGCTGTTTGCATGTGTGTTGTGATACCAGCAAAACGGGTCTTTCGGTATCTCCAAGGAACCATCAATATGGGACTTGGTACCAAGGACATCGGTATGTCACTAATGCCTATGCGATGCCGATCATGCAGATGTCAAGATACCATGGGTACGCCCGAGGTGCTCAGCTGGGTGATAAGCTTGTGAGTCGGTCTTCAAAGAAGCAAATGAGTACCTTTATTTCCTCTACAGAGGCAGAATACATAGCCATGTCATCTTGTTGTGCTCAAACCCTTTGGATGAGATCTCAATTAACTGACTATGGCTTTGTATTTAACAAAATCCTCTCCATCGTGGATAATAAAAGTGTTATTGCTCTTTCATGCAATAACGTTCAACACTCAAGAGCTAAGCATATCGACATTCGGCATCATTTCATCAGGGAACAAGTGGAAAAGGGTGTGGTGGAACTCTATTTTGTAAGGTCTGAATATCGCTAGCGCATATCTTCACCAAAGCTCTTCCAAGAGAACGCTTTGAGTTCATACTTCCACGACTAGGCTTGAAAAGCCTTCAACCGAACACTCAAACGCCTTCGTGAAGAAGACGGGAGTAAAGGTCTATTCTCATCTATCTCTTGTAAATATTTATTCGAAAAACAAAATACAAAATTATAAAACTTTCAAAATCCATAAAAATCTAAAAATTTCAAAAAATCTTCAAAAAATATTGTCAATTTGTCATGTTTTTCTCGATTCGATAATATCTACGGTTTTTGTGCTGTCATTCAAAGAATGACACTGACTTTAGATGTTGCTCAATTCTTATTAAAAAAAAAAAAAATTGAGAGAAAGAGAAAAAATGGTTTATTGTCATGTCGCAAGAACCCGCTTGTCAAAGAAAGAACAGAGCCATACTCAGATCATATTTTCAAAATTCCATGCTCGATTCTAAAACATTTATCTCATGAAAACGAACTGCTATGAAAAAATAACTCGGACTCTATTTTTGATAATCATCCGAATTTATTTGTCAAAATATCTATCTCTCAATCAACAACCTATGTCATTGATTGAGGGGAGAATGATTTCAATTAAATTAAAAAGTTATTTGGCATTCAATTGTTTTCAAAAGATAATCATGCATGTTTAACCAATGGAGTTTAAAATCTCAAAATCGATCCTTATCGCTAAAATGCTTTCATAATCAAGTCACAATTCTCCAAAGCTTTCAAAATCAATTTAAATCTATAAGAGATCACAAATCTCAAATGATTTGATAATTGTGATAGGGGAGAATGTGTGATTTAAATTGATTTAAACCGATAATTCGTAAATGGTTTTATAAGGATGTATAAGCTCTCCTTCCCACATGTGACAAACGATTTCAAATTTTCCATGCACATGTTGAGGGGGAGCATCTATCTTAAACCTATGATTTGAAACGTGATCACTTATCTCAATGTGCATTTTCCCTCTAGTATGTGCAAAACTCTTTTCAAATCTCGAGGCACATATTGAGGGGAGCAAAATCATGAAAACCTCATCCTTCCCCAAAATGCTTTATCTACTTGATTCATTAGGAAGTGATGTTGATATCTTTTAGAAAATGGTAATCAAAGAAGTTAATTTTTTCTCTTGCCTCCGTGTGGAAAACTATTTCAAATACTTGATTCACATGTTGAGGGGAGTTCTTCTAAAAAATATCAAAAACAATTCATGTACAAAATGCTTTGATAATATATCACAAGTATCTGGATTGATTTTCAAATGGTTTTCAATTGGTTCCTATGGTAGATGAACAATACCAAATAGACCGACCAACTTTACTTTATGTACGGTGATATAAGGATGATAAGGTTAGGTATTGTTCCCATGATCCCGCCAGAGCCGGAGGGATATACCCACGGACAATCCACTAGATAGTGTAGAGTCCTTAGGTATATTGAAAAAAAGAGAAAAAATGAGATATGGGAAGAGCGGATCGAGACGAGCTAGTACCGAATAAACCCAACAAGGTTCTAGTTATGAAGTCTCGTAAGCAATCAAGGGGTTGAAGAATTAAAAAGAATTGAATGTGAAAAGGGGTGAAAAGAAATAGCCCTCCAATAATTCAACCTTAGGCGTAAACCGGTTCAATATGCTACGGTGGTTACTTAGGTAACTCCAGATTGAAGACAAGACGCCATGGACCCAAAGGACGACTGCACTAAACTTTCTAAGCTACTCAAGTTCCTCTTAAAAGGGCTTGTTTCATTCTCACGGGTAACCTACATTATCTATCGACTTTCTCTTAAAAATTGTTGATATTGAAGAAGGAGACCCTCTCCCTAGTCTCCGATATAGGATCCAAAATGCACAAATTGAGTCTAGAGCCACGAGATCATCAATAAATCTCATTAGGACAATTTCAATGAAGACTCTCTGCTTCACACAATGTGGAAAGAGAAATTATATCCTGAGTCCTACGGATTATCCTTTGGTATTGCCGTAACATCTAAGTGATGTGTTTACATATTTACTATGAAGATGGAAAGCCTTCTGGAGCCAACATCTAACAAGCTCCCGGTAGGTGGCATGTGAGATCTATTATACAGATCAACCATGTGACAACTGAACAGAAACAATGGGGCGATTCAATCTTTTGAATCAATCCTGGTTCAGGTTATGGATTGACGGATACCTTTGAAAACCTTGTCTTTGTGCTTTAAAACTCTTTTCATTAGCACGTCGACCGTGTACTAATTTTTCAAATCAAAAGGTGTTTTATGATTGATAATTGATTTTCATTAAAACCTTCGTTATATTGCAAAAACAATTTCTATTGAGCAATACACCATTGTTTTTCAAATCTCTTTTCATCAATCGGGACTTAAATTCGCCGTTCACTCACCGCGGTTGTCTTTGAGACGTCCGTTTGAGAACAAATAGAGCAACCGCGAAACCCCGTCAAGGAAATTCTTCGAATTATACCATCACAAAGACTTGTAATGATCAACGGGAACCGTGCCGTAACCTCAATTCATCGAAAGTGATCAAAGACACCGGCGCTTTTATTGCTAATCGCCTTGCATGTGTACACCCCGACGCTTGCGTACCGACGTAATGGAGCGGTCAATCCATAGCCGAATGCTCACACAACACATTCATATCGAAAGAAATCATGATTGGTGCATCAATGACTCGGATATTCTAACTCCATGCTTCGCTATGCACGCCAATATCATGAATCAATAAAGCTTCCGCTACTCTGATGAGAAGATATCATGATCCATAATGTGAGCATGTCGGTCCGAAAGTCACAACATCACATAATACCAACACCACAATGGATGTATCAGAGATTTTCTATTAGCTGATGATCTCAAAAGTGGCTCAACATTTATCATCATGGATCAAGAAAAGACCTCCACTTGATTAACCAAACATGCAATGAGTGGAATCAATGACTACGAAGCCGGAGCAAAGTACTATGTCAAGAATGCAAGATCAATTGTTAATGTAATATCTGATTGTATTCAATGTCATTTTAGTATATGTTTGAGGTGACTCCTTGGGAGATTGTTAGGAATTAAAAATTCCAGGTATTAAAGAGTCGGTCACCTCAAGTATATGTAATCGCTAGAAAGCTCGTAGTCACATAGTGATTTCTTTTATGTTAAGTAGTATTTAGTTTAGTAACACCGGAGGACGGACGGTCTTTACCCATCAGATGCCCGATCCACACCCATGTGTGGCGCTTATTGTAAGACTATAAATACTCTATACCTTCTAAGGTAGAGAGTTGGAGCTCATAATAAGAATTTTCTTTCTCTCACTAAAGTTCCTAAACCTCTAACTTTCTCTAGAATTCCACTTATACGCTACTTTGTGTTTATGGTTTGATGTGTATGTGAAATCCAATATCCTACACTTTTTGATTCTTCAATAATGCCACTTTAGCTCTCCATTTGGATGAAGTGCTCTAAGAAATTTCTCGACAAAGTTCTTACTAAAAGATTCACGTTAAGCTTTATGATGTAATAATAGTATAAAGTTTAAAGCAAAGCCACAATCAATGGTTTCATCTTTCAGTGATAAAAATTGTTCATATTGTTGAACAAGAAGATCAATTTTGTTATCCTTGACTTGTGAATTAACTTGATGTGTAACAATCAAAGATTCACAAATGTCTTTGGCGGTTTCACACATAAAAATTCTTTCATATTCTTTTCTAGGTAAAGCATTATAAAGCATCATTTTAGCTTCATTATTTTTAGCAACTAATTTATTTTGTTCATCAACAGAAATATCCTTTGTTGTATAACTAAAATCCCTTTTAACAATAACAAACCAAAGATATATATCTTTTGATTTTACATATGTTTCAAAACGGTTTTTCCAATAGATAAATCCATTGGTTTCAAAGAGTGGTGGTCTTTGTATAGATTGCCCTTCTTTAAAGTTTTCGGAATCCATGGATCGTTTCAAGTTTATAAAATACAAATTATTTTAGAAATTTTGAGCAACGAGGCTCGTACCAATTGTAGAAAACTGTAAGGGGGGTTGAATAGTTTACGAATTAAAAATTTAGTTTTGAAACTTATTTAAAGATCAATTGATATTGATCTTAGATATGTTAATGAAATATGCAAGTAATATGTAAAGAATAAATAAGGAAAGAAATGATCAAACCACAACAAGTTGTTTATAGTGGTTCGGTCTACAAGGACTCTTTTTCCTTGCCCTACTCCACTCCCCGAGTCTCACACTCGAGAGTTTAACTTCACTAGTCAACAAGCTCCTTTCACCGTATGGAGAAAACCTTTACACGTCGCTTACACTATTTCCGACACTAAGCTAGATGTCGAGTTCTTTCCAAGGGTAAAACCACTCCCACACACAATGTATTTAGAGGACTAAAATACTAACCACTCACACTCACAAGATTATGATGGTTTAATACAACAATGAAGTATGAATTAACACAAGATCATACAACACTAAACAAACAAGACTTCCAACTTCTCGCTTGAAGCTTGAATGTGACTTGATCTTCTTTGCTACAAAAGAGATCACTAATATGATATGAAACTGAAGTTAGAAAGGTTAGAAAGAAGATATGTAAGAGAGTATGATAGAAAAGGATGAAAAACTACTTGGTTTGGCTTTGCTATTTATAGCCAAAACCATCGCACATGAAGATCCACGACCGCTGACCCCTTAAAGGGTTCCGCTCGCTGTGATTTGGTGCCGCCAGTTCCGACAACAAGATATCAAGATCTTGCCAAAGTCAACCATATCTATGTAAGATTGTGTAAGATATGAAGAGTTCAAATCCACACAAAATATCTAATGAAATCTTCCAATGATTTCCATGATGCATCACATGATGTCATGTGTTGTTTTTCAATTTTTAGAAATATGCAAATACATAGTAATGTTAGTTTTAAGAAACTAAAACATTCTAAAACTACTATCATACATTATGCTTAGACTCATATTAAGATATGATTAGTCACAATGTAAATGCTTAAATGATGAAGATATTGTTTGAAAAAGCTTGTTTTAATATCTATTAAACTTGACAAGCTTTAAGCTTTTATACAAATTAAATTTACTTTTGTCGCTAACAAAACTTATGTAAAGATCAAAAATATAAATAACGAGTAATGACGATATTTGTATTAACAAATTGATCAAGTTAAAACGCGATTTTCGCTTAGTGTAAGAGTCCTCAAAACTCATAATCCTTC
>OU343219.1:32499691-32725102 GCA_910596185.1 Chrysanthemum makinoi
GATGGGGCCTATAAATACATAACAAAGTAAATTACAATAGTAATGAACAATGTTGACTTTCTTGAAGCCTTGGCGAGAGTCTGCGTAGTCTAGATCTTGGGGCAAACTTGAAGTTCTCCCTTCCGATGTCCTCGGTAAATGATCTTCTTGTAGCTCTGAACTTCAACATAACTGTCTAGTTAGGTTATTACTCCCTCCTAATGGTGAGCCTTTTTCTTTCTTTTTGCTCCTCCTGAACCGACAACACTCTTCCAACCGTCTTTAATCTTAGAACCTGCTTGGCGGGAAAGTAAACTCTTGAAGCACAATGGTTGTCGTTCTAGGAACATCATAACAACATAACTCACTTAGTATTGCATCCAAGTTGGTAAAAATCCCCGATGTACACACACTACTTCTCCTTCTTCAGTCTTAAGCAAAAATCCCTTCGTAATCCAATCACGGAAGATGAAATACCAACTTCTCCCTCCTGATGGTTGCGAGCTATCGGAATCATCATAATGTTGCGTACATGCCGTATTACCCTCTTGATGCAATTTTCAAACATCATAGCTTGATCAAAATTCCATGAGAATATGTCGCTAAAATACTCTCAATAAACTTCTCTCAAACCAACCTTAAAATGAACCTCCTTTGAATTCACCGGCTAATTGTAATGACCACATATGGAGATAGCCCGGTACGACTAACTTGAAAAGGAAGTAAGCATCCCAACATGTGACTTGCTGCTTGTTCTAAATTTTTGAACAATCCACAACTTCGTGTGACACTGAGCACAACAACGTAACTCCTTAAAGTGATGGTTACACACTGTGAGCACTACAACGTAACTCCTTACCAATTATAACCAGATTTTCAAATTTCATAATGTGCTCCAACAAGTTATCTTGAGACATGCATCCAACCAACAATCGTCTCAAAGATAAAGAAGTCCACCCGTGAAATGTCACTTCAATTCCGCATCAATAATACCGTACAAAAACTCCGTAGCCATTTTTTCAGATTTTGAGCAAGCCGTGAATTATGTATCCTTCCGTGAAATATACCATACCAAAAAATACCACACATTTACTAAATGTAATCCAAAAGGTTTGTTAATGTTGACATCAACAAAAGTTCGGATATCATGACTGTCCCATCATATCAACTGCAGCCCAAATCCAATCGTTTACATTAGCTCACAATTCACCACGATATGAGATTGAGAAGCCAAAGCCCAATCATGTTATGAGATTGAGTCCCACGATCCAAGTGGTGTGATAGCAACCCACGATCCAATAATCAAACATATCACATCCGGTTTATATAAGTCAAAAGTGAAGTTACTTCTAACCTAAACCTAAGATATCTCACATATCCGCCTACCAACATTTCATATATCTGCTTTCTCCAAAAGCAGATCTGGAAAAAATTACAACTCCAACTTTCAATCCTTTTACCAAAAACGCATCTCAGCTTCATTATACAAATCTCATGAACACATTGCGAGACCAAAACATCTCACACAAATACTACCGTACCTCTTCCTTGTGATTTTTCAATATAGTACGAATCAAGAACGTGGGGCTTCAAGATCTTGTCTAAGGTCTCGGGTAAGGTTGAGTTTATGTTCTTGTGATTTCTGAAGTTGAAACAGAGATTGAGTATAACATATTTGTTATAAGTCAATCTTTAATTTCGGAAAAAAAGCAAAGCTTTTAAGATCTATGATGGATTGATGTTTCGATTAGGACAATCTATAAAAGATTGCAAAAACTTGAAACGTAATCTGAGATCGCTTGTAAATAGTTATCAGGTTTGAGTCCTTGTTTAGATGGAGGGTTGGAGTATGATTATTGTTTCGGATCAGTTAGAGTTGTTTGTGGACTGATGATGTCTTGGTATTGGTATGTTGTGGTCATGGTCAATTTTACGCGTAACATTTTTCTCCTTTTCTTGTTATTACTCGTAACTTCTTGCTTATGCGTAGGCATACGCGTAACATTGCTTATGCGTAGCCTTACGCTAACACGACTGAAATTAGGCGAGGAAGCTTAGGGCGTAAAGCATGCGTAACTTTTCATATGCGTAACTTCACGCATACGGCGTAACTCCACGTAGATTCTTCTTACGCTTAAGTTTAGGGTTTTGACCCTTTGACCACTTTTTCCGACGAGTTTTCCGACTGAAAAATCCGACCATCTTCATAAAATACCCAAAAAAGCATAAAAACTGCTTCTGTTTGACCAGTTTGACCACTTTGACTTTCACAGAAATATTGGTACAAAAGTCATATAAACTACTGTTTGGACAAGATGTGACCAAGACAGATATTGAACAAATGATAGTTTGACCAACAAAAAGATACGAAACATATTTTAAGACTGTTAGCCCACAAATCGGAAAAAAAAATTCCGACTCACAAAATAAGCATAAAAACAGTAAAAAAAACATGTGTAAAACCAACATAAATCAACAAACAACAACCTTGGCTCGTTATACCAATTGTTAGGACCGAAAATCTATATAGATTTATGTGGTTTGGAGGTCTAGGTTGGTGAAAGAAGATAAACATCTTCATCCTTTTAGTGAGAGAAACTAGAGAGAGGGAAGATAAGGATAATATTATTGATAAGAACAAACAATACAAATGACCAAATGCTTCACCTCACCCCTCATGGAGAGTCATGAGGGGTATTTATAGGCTCTATCTTTGCCACTAACACGATACTAGTCCCTAAGGGCAAAGTATACTACGCATCTAATCCAATTCACGTAAGTGACGTTATCTTGATAAAAAGCGAGGCTAACAATTCCATTTCGTTATTTCCAAAAATATCTCGTTTCACCATTTAATCCTAGTGTTTGGTATCCTCATGTGGGTGTATCGACTCAATATGATGCTATGAATGCACTCAAATAACCAATATGTGACTCAATGCAACACAATGAGACATCTAAGCGATAAGCTCCATAGTCCAATAAGTTTCGGAATAAATAGTAGACCTTATAGAATTCGTCAACTCGATAAACTCATTCATTTATTTGTGTCGCTTATTATCCCATAAATCAATCGTATCCTAAAGAGTCATAAGGATAATTCACCCATTAATAAGGTTACCCAACATACCTAGCGGGCTCTTATTAGATTCGTCAACCTAATAAGTCCGCTACCCACGTGGATCAACACTATTAACGTTAGGTTATCTGTAACCCATGCACACAACGTAAGCAAATAAATACTTAAACTAGTATTAAATGTCCATAATTGGCATCCTTCGATAGACGTGTACGCGAAACATTAATTACTTATTTATCATAAAACATTTCCAATTTAGTCGTTAGTTTTCATTTAAAAATAGTAAATAACAAGATAAGTCTTGTTATCGATATTTTTGGTACAAAAGCCCTTTTATTATTTATATTTCATAGGCTATTAGCATTTTCATGTATATATATATATATATATATATATATATATATATATATATATATATATATATATATATATATATATATATATATATATATATATATATATATATATATTTCGTCAAATTCTAATATTAATCTCATATCGTTATTCGTTTCGAGTCCACAAGCACGAGTCATGACTTCTCGGCTTTTAATCAATCAATAGTCCAAATTATACTAAAGTCCATGTTACGGCTTTTTCGGAGTCAACTATTGACTAAAAAGTCAAAGTAACACCGACGTAGCTCAAAGTTGACAATATATATATCAAGTCCAATTAAAAATCATAATAGCGCAATTCAATCTCAAATCAAATCAAAACAATCTCGCCAACCAATCAATCAACCAAATATGCCCGAAACCAATGTTATGACCCTAATGGTCATGACACGGTCACGGTTAAGAACACGTAAACCAAACAAGCTCTAGAAGCTCTTCGGCTCCACGCGTCTCATCCAAACATCAACAATATCAACCAACAAACTACCAAAACGACTCGAACCGGACCCTTGGTCCATGTGGGTCACGTACGCCACCCAAACACAACCCAACGTAGGTGTGGTGGCTCGTACGCCCCATGCTCACATCCAAATACCTCCCAAATCAATACCACAACATCCAAATACAATCAATCAAGCTCCAATCATCAACCAAACACAAAACCCATCATCTATTCTAACCAAAAATATGAAACTAGACCTAAAATGCATAAACCCATCAAATTGATACACCACATGCTTACCAAACACTAACTACTTGTTTATTTAGATGTTAATTAGACTTAATTCCATGTTTCACCCAAAAGCCCCAAAATTCGACATAGGGTCGAAACCCTAATAAGCCATTCGTGGCTTTTCAAAGCTCAAACTAGGTGTATTCATGTCTCTTTTACCTTATCCAAACACGAATTGCAAAAACCCACTTGAAACCCTAGAAATCCGAATCTTAATCTTTAGATTTGAAGGTGTTAATGGAGGTTTTAATGAGAGTGTTATACATGGATAGAAAGAGGATGAAAAGATCTTCAATATGGTGGTGGTGGTGGGTAGTCACGCTCCGTCGTGTGGCGGTGGTGGCCGTAATAAGGGGCGGCGGTGGTGAGGTGTTTAGGGTTAGGGTTTTTATGATTTGGGGAGAGAGAGAGAGTAGAGAGAGAAAGGTGTGTGTGTGTGTGTGTTTTTAGTGAGAGAAAGTGAAGTATCAAATGAAGGGAGGGTGTGGCCATTTATACTTGGACACAAGAACTCAAAAATAAATAAAAGTGGGAGAGGGGGCGCCGGCCATGGGGAAAAATGGGGGGTCGGAGTTGTAATTTTTCGTAACTATCCCCGTTTACCCATTCCCGAGCTCATATATTGTCCCCCGAGTGTCCCACAACGTTCATTCGACTTTCTAACATCGTTATTTACGTTTTTCGTGAGTTTTGACTATTTATTTGTCAATTTTCGAGTTACGGTCTAAAAGTTACGTTATTTCTCGTTTTAGGTTTTTCTAGTGCCGAATCGAATAGTGCCTACCAAATAGAGTTAAAACTCATACAATAACTCATTCAATAGCGAAATAATCCGTAAAAACCAATAGACGATATAAAATCAAGTCATGGTTTATAAAAATAGTGATAAAGTGTAGGATCAAAATATTATTGTGTTATTAGATGATTCGGGTGGTCTTGGATGATAAAAATACATGTTAGACATTTTAGAGAGAGAAAGTAGAGAGATGGTGTTCTTGGTAGAGAGTTGGTTCAATAAAAATGAAAGGTTAGATTCCAAGCCACACCCCTTCCAAGGATGGAAGGGGTATTTATAGTTACAAGACTACACGACCTCATGACGGCCTGTGGATCAGGTATACAGTGGGTAAAGACCCGTCCTTCCTCCACGCTGTTGCACTAAACTAAACTACGCTACAAACTAACTAATAAACTACAAAACAACTTAAATAACTACAAGTCTACAAGCTAAACTATGCTAGACCATAATTGGGGTGACCGACACTTTAACATGGAATTTCCAATTCCTAACAATCTCCCCCTAAGGGAGGTCACCCCATGAAATACATTTTACATCCTAGCATTCTTTCTTTGTCTTTGTTCTTGAGCTCGTAGACTTCAATTCTTCAATTCCGCAATCTTTGTGCTTTAGTAGCGATTCTTCAAAGTCCGCAATGATTTTGTACTTTTAGTGGAGGCCTTTAACTGATCCACATCTTTGATGATCTTTGAGCTTTCTTTGAGATCATCAGCCACAGTAAATCTCTGGATCACCCTTTGTTGTGTTGCCATCATGTGATGTTGTGACTTTCGGACCGACATGCTCACACTTTTGAATCATGACATCTTTCCATCAGAGTAGCGGAAGCTTTACTGGCTCATGATATTTGTAGTAGCGTAGCAGAAGCATAGTATAAAAATATCGAGCAGGTTATGTAGATATGCACCAGTCATGATTTCTTCAATTAAGTGTGGATCTTTGTGAGCATGTGGCTTTGGATTGACTCCTCAATTACGATCATTTGCAACCGTCCAAATGTACTGCAAACAACGGTTAACAATAAAACACACGATAGTGTCTTTGATCACTTTCGTTGAATTGAGGTACACGGCCCACGGTTCCCGTTGATCAGTACAAGTCTTGCTATGATCGGTATATAATTCGAAGAATCTCCTTGACGGGGTTTCACAGTTGTTCTAGCGTTCTCAAACCGGAGCGTCTTAAAGAAGACAACACAATTAGTGAACCGGCAAATTGAGATTCACTGATTGATGAAAAATGATTTGAAAAACAATCGCGTATTGCTTAGAAGAAAGAGTTTTGCAATACGACGAAGGTTTTATGAGAAAGATCAATTTTCATTCATAAATACTTTTTATATTTGAAAAGAGTACACATTCAATGTGCTAAAAGAAGAGATTCGCACATCGAATGGTTTTTCCAAAAGTATTTTTTCAATCAGAGATACTTTTTGTGTTTGAAAACATGAATACACATTCGACGTGCTAGAGAAAGAAGGTTTGCACATCGAGCGGTTTTAAAGTATTTGTCAATTTCATTCCTGGACCAAGGTTGATTCAAGAGTGAATCGCCCCATCGTTTCTATCCAGTTGTCACAAGTTTAATCTTATGAAAGACCTCACATGCCACCTACCAAGAGCTTGTTTGATGTTGGCTGTAGAAGGATTTCCATCTTCATCGTGAATACTTTTATATATCACTCGGATGTTCTGGCAATACCACAAGGATAATGCATAGGACTCTTAATATATTCTTACTTTCCACATTGTGTAAAACAGCAAGTCTTCATTAATTTTTGTGTCCTAATGAGATATTGTGGATGATCTCTTGGCTCTAGACTCTATAGAGAACATTTGGTTCCTATGCCGGAGACTAGGGAGAGGTTCTCTTTCTTCAATATCAACAATCTCTAAGAGAAAGTCGATAGATTATGTCGGTTCCCGTGAGAATGAAACAAGTCCTTTTAAGAGGAACTTGAGTAGCTTGGGAAGTTTAGTGCGAGTGCATCCTTTGGGTCCATGATGTCTTGTCTTCAATACGGTGTTACCTTGGTAACAACCGGTAGCATATGTATTGAACCGGTTTACGCCCTAAGGTTGAATTAATGGAGGGCTATTTCTTTTCACCCTTTTCTCATTCATTTCTTTTTCATTCTTCAACCCCTTGTGCTTACCGAGACTTCATAACTAGAACCTTGTTGGGTTTATTCGATTACTAGCTCTCTCTCAGTCCGCACTCTTCCCATTTCTCATTTTTCTCCTTTTTTCATCATACCTAAGGACTCTACACTATCTAGTGGATTGTCCCTAGGTAGATCCCTCTGGTTCTGGCAGATCGTGGGAACTAATACCTAACCTCACCATCCTTATAACTTCATACATAAAGTAAAATGGTCGGTCTTTTGGTACAGTTCATTCTTCCTTGAAACCAATTGAAAAATCATTTGGAAAAACAATCAAGGTACTTTTGATACGAGATCAAAACATTTTGTACCTTAATAGTTTTGATCATTTAGAAAACCTCCCCCTCAACATGTGCATATGATTTAGAAATTGTTTAGCACATGGAGGCAAGAGGACTTTGAAATATTTTCTTTGATCACAATTTTCATAGAAATAGCCATTTGATTTTCTTGGTAAATTCTCCCCCTCAATATGTGCATAGAATAATTGAAATCATTTTATCACATAGAGGAAGGAGTTCATTTGAAGTACACCCACGATCACAAAATCCATTAAGAAACCATTTAAAACTCAATCAAGGCACTTTTTGTTAAAACATAAAAGCCTTTATACCTCGATAGTTTATTTTCTTCAGAAATGCTCCCCCTCAATATGTGCTTCGAGATTCGAAAGCGTGTAGCACATATGGGAGAGCAGCCTGCACAATTGAATCAAACGATCACCTTTTATCAGATTTTATATTAAATCACAAATTCTCCCCCTATCAAAAATATCAAACCCTTTGAGATTTTGGATCCCAGTTGATTTAATAAGGTTTAGAAAACATGGGAGAATATGTGGCCAGGTTTAAATACTCATCTTGTTTTTGGATAAATCCTCCTCCTCAACATGTGCATTGTGTATTTGAAATCGTTTGGCACATGGAGGCAAGAGTGCCTATAAAGGACTAAAACCGATTCCATTAAAACAGATTTGAGATTTAAATCACGATCTCTCCTCCGATCAAAAATTTCAAACCAATTGAGATTTTGGATCCCGATTGATTTAAATCATTTAGAAAGTTTTAAGGAAAGACGTGGCAAGATTCAATTTTTGAAAAATGACAGATAAGGATCAATTTAAAACATTAAAGATTGTTAGTGTCAGGTATGATAGTTTTTAAGAGATCTTTAAGTAAAATAAAACAATTTCACAATCAAACAAGAACAGAAAAAAATTTCATTTTGAAAGACCTTGATTCAAAAGAAAAATCATACCATGACATAACATTAAATCTTTAGATCACCACATTAATACGTACAAACGGACTTGATATGAAGAAACATCGTTTGAAAATATATTATTATAAATCACTCTCCCCCTCAATCGATGACTGTAGTCGTTGATTGAGTGACTTAAGTTTTGATAAAATGAAGTCCGGTGATTTTCAAAATTTAGTCCAATTTATTTTCAAAACCAATATTTTCCATTTTCAAAACAATTTAATCAAATTTTCAAAATTGTTTAAAAATGGTATCCTGCACAAAAGATCGTTAGGTGGTTGAGAAGCTTATGTTGTTGTTGTAGGGCTTGGAAGAAAAACCGTCTGCTTATGCAGTGAGACTTCTTACGTTGAATTTTAATGCCAATTGAGGTCAAATTAAGCTCCGTTTCTTCAATTTGCTGATGAAGAAAACCATCTGCTGATGCAGTGAGACCTCTTACGTTGCATTTATGCCAACTCTTCATAGAAGTCCAATTAAGCTCCGTTTCTTCATTTGTCAACCCAAGATATAGTTACCCTTTCCTTTCGGCATCCAATCATCTTCATTTGTGGGATCCGGATCGGGAACATTCTTTTAAACCAATATACCTGCATATGTTAGTGAACACACATACAAATATATGGTGGTCGACAATAAAAGTCTATCCAACATATCAATCAGATCATGTAAGGTATGGGAATGATGTGTTCATCAAACTCTAATCATCTAATCCTAACAATCATATCCTGGGCACCTAGTCCTTCAACGTAGGTTAACATCATTTTTAATTAAGCATATAGGATAATTAAGAAAGCCCGTTAGATGATGTAAATTTGAAAACATTCTCCCCCTCAATCAATGACTTATTTTACTGAAAAGTTTAAAAGCGCTGAAGTCATTGATTGAGTTTTCAATTTATTCGAAAACTCTAAAATTGATTGATTTTTCAAGCAACTCATTTACCAACACTTTTAGAAAAAAACAAATATTTTTCTGAAGAATTTTAGATGGAAAAACATTTGTGTAGGAACAGCAGTCCTTCGACATACTTTCCTCATTCTTGATTTAGGATAAGTGCACGAAATATTTGAAAATAGGTTTAGCGCAACACTTTCCTTCCTTGAAGAACGGGTTACTATCGGAAATAATAGCAAGCCATGGTTTAAGCGCGGGTTACAGTCTGAAGTAACTGCAAGCCATAGTTTTTGACATGTTTGAAATAGAATATTTACACCTCCTGCTCGAACTTCATCTATGGTCCCGTGCCATTATTGAATGACATTTCTAAGACCGCAGATGTTATCGATACCAGAAGACATGTCTTGAGAAAACATATTTTTGGTCTTTTTCAAATTTTCTGATTTTTATGGGTTTTTGTTGATTTTATAATTTTCTATTTTGTTTTTGATGGTTTTATATTTTTGTATTTTGGTTTTTGATAAATATTTACAGATAGAAAAGATGATATAGTTTAAGAAGATGATGATACGAGTACCGAGATAAGGATATCGAGAAGCCCCGTTGTAGAAGATAAAAGTCATCATCCCTAAAACTTTCACCACCAAAGCTTCTGAGGCTCTTGCATTGAAGAAAGAAATTGAACCATCTGAAAGTGAGACTTTGGAAGCTTCCCCCCAAACCGAAAATCCTTTAGCTGAGCAGATTCCAAGCTTTCTTTCAAGCTTCTCTTAGCCAGGTGCACAAAGAAGCACACCATTATCATCGAACTTGCTGCTCCTTTTAAGAATAATCACCGTGATTCATCGTTCGGGGTTATATCATCAACAAAAACAGCAACGTATCATCCCACTCTTTAAAATTTCTTCTCATATTTCATTACCACTAAAGTCTGAAGCAATCCATACCACAAGTTGTCAAGAAACCACTTCCCCCAAGTAGAAGAATTGATGCAGTCAGTCTCTTTGTATAATGCTCAAGAACTCTCCCGAATACACATCATGAGGGTAATGAAGAACACCTCCCCAATGTTCACATCTTTCGTCCCTGATGATTGTGTATGAAGCTCAAGAACCCAAAGTACACCAATATCCAAGAACTCTCCCGAATACACATCATGCCCGGAGAGAAAACACCTCCCCAATGTTTGTGGTAAACAATGGCTTTCTTTGATGATGTGTATGTATGAAGCTCAAGAACCCGAAGTACACATTCCCCAAAGAGAACAACCGATAACATTGAAGAAGCAGGCCGAATCAGCGATTATCTCTGGGATGACAATCTCTGCGGATGTCAACTCGGAATAAGTGATTATATCTCTGAATCAGCGATTAAGCCCTCAAGTGAGACATTGGCCCCCCAATGCACACAATTCTCTCTCCCCTGATGATTGCGATAACATCGAGATCATCACACACTTGTGTACCTCTTATATCTTTAGAAACTTTCTCTAACATCTCTTCCCCCACATAGTTGGAATAAACACTAAACGCCATGAGTCAAACCTTGAGTTTCTCTGCGGTAATGACATTTGTCTTCCCGGGATATCTTCAATCACTTATAAGTATTAAGCTCATCAAGATTACTCTCATTTAGATACGTGTCTCCTTCCCCCTTGCTGGTTTTGACACTTCAGAATCAGCAATCATATTATAAGCCCTTATACTCGAAATCTTTTGAGAAGAATACCATTAGCACAAATATATCTGTGAGAATCAACTTGCTGAAGAAAATGAGCGAGTCTAATTGGGGATTAAATCTGACTTTTCACTCTCCCAATTAATGCTCTCCCCTAAACCGACAATCTTTTTGATAAATGCCTTGAATAAGAAGAAATCTTTAGATCGTTAAATACAACTCGTCTTTAGTCTTCTAACATGTAGCAGAAAATGTAGAACAGACTGTAGACTCGACCTTTTTCTAGATTGTCTATTTGGGGAATAGAAAGTTAACATCTTCAACTCACCAAATGCATTCCCGATAACATACAAATGGCAAATCCCCATTAACTCAAATCCCTCCCAATCAAACAAGAACAGAAAGATGTTCATTAAGGAAATCAGCCCAGCAACTGGAAGCACTTTGTCATTAATCAAATCAGCCCGTGTGAAGATGTCAACCAACGGCTCTTAGAAGAATACTCCATGTGAAGATGACCCGATAAGAAGAAGCTCGGTTCTTACATGAGTTTGGATCCGTTTGACCATTTATTCTCAAATATCAATCAACCATGCAGAAAATTCACACTTCTTCTCCCCCTCAAGAATTGCATACGGAGATGCCATTCTTGATTAAATAAGTGAAATCATCCAAATGTAGTCTTTTCACACTTCTCCCCCGCAAAATTAGCACATGATGTCGCCATCTTCATTATATTGAGCAAGTGGAAAAAAAGTAATTATCAGTAGTCCGGTTCACTTGATGACTGAAGCGCATGGAAAAGCATGAAGCATGTTGATGAGAATGGTCATAATAACAAGATTTCTCTTCTTCAGAAGATAATGCGCACTGAAGCGTACACATTTCTTTTCTTTAGAGTACGAGGCTTGAACTGTTGTGTTCAAACGTCATTATCTCTCTCTTTTCATCATCTCTTGGCAAAACATGTAATCACCCCATTATCATTCATAGGCTCTTTGTTGTGACGGTGATGGAGAAAAATATGATGAATTTGACCACAGAAGTAAACTAACCGAACTCGTGACTTAAACTTGCACATATGTAACAAAGCGGTGCGAGACTTCATGCCCATTTGAATCTCTAAGTACTCTATACTCTTCAACCAACCAACCATCAGTATTAGGCGTATATCACCTCTTGAAAATCCACAATTGAATGTGACAGAGCACTACAAGCGTAACTCCTTTAAGTGATAGTTATTTTGTGGTAGTATGAGCCCAATTCCCCCAAGTGGTAAAGAAAAGGTAAAAGACACCCAACAATAACTAGATTTCCAAGTCTTCGTTTTTGATAATAAGCTCGAACAAGGATCTTGAAGAATCTTCATCCAACCATCCCCGATACCTTCAGATACTAAGTACACTTGCCTGTGATATTTTACTTCAACCTCAACTAAATAATAGCGAATTAACCCCGTTGTCACATCTTGTTAAAAGCTCAAATCTAGCCTCCTTTGACTTTAAAAGTGAACTTTGATAATGGTTTCATCCGACCATGGTTAAAAAGCACATAACCCCATAAAATCAAGCAATAACCAAACTACCATGACGAATATCCAAACACACATCCAATTCATGAAGTACACCTATTTATCCCTTCTTCGAAGTAGAAGTCGTAGCACCAGTATCAGATAATATCCCGGAATACGCTTTCCTTTCTCCAGGATGGTTCCATCATCACGGGATTTTACAATTCTATGGTTTAAACCGAGAAATAGTTTCTTTCGCGAGATTTTACAAAACCAAGAATAAACCGTAAGATAGATCCGGGGATGCACTTTACAATTACCAGGATGTTTCCATTGTCACGGGATTTTACAAGTCTATGATTTAAACCGAGAAATAGATTCTTTCGCGGGATTTTACAAAATCAAGACAAAACCGTAAACAATGTTAGTTTGAAGGTGTAATGACAACTTTGGTTTCGTTGAATATCTGTTTTAGGGGAACATGCAGCGGTTCTTCAACGGTTCATAATCCAACATCAACAATATCATCAACCATCCAATACACACTTTGGTAAACACATCATTCACACATTCTGTCGGCTATTGCAGTGACAACATGGAGAAGTAAACCCGATATGCCAAACTTGATCATGAAGTGAAATTCCCCATATTTGCTACTTAAACTTGTACTAATCATCGTGAAAAAGAAACGGTGTACCCAATGTACAAAACCTCTTGACATATCCTTAACTGCGTGAGACACCAAAGTGATAGCTACGTTGTGGGTTAAACGATAAAGGAATCACAACCGTAACTAAATAGCCAAGTCTTTGTCACCCTCAATAAACGCCCAAACAAGTCATCTTCGCGGAAGGGTAGAAAGAAAGAAGACGAAATAAGTAAACTCGCCCGGAAAACCTCACTTCAAATCCAAATAAGAAATACCGTCTGAACAACCCCGTAGTCAACCTTGTTCAAAAATCAATTCAAGTCATGATGCAATATTCTTTGTGAAAATGTATACACCAAAGTACCAATCCACATAACTCAACAAATCTTATCAGCATACCCAATCTCATCATCAACACTCATAACCAATCAAATCGCACTTACAAATCTCGTCGACAAATATCATAATTAAAGCTCATCAATTCCAAATTATGAGAAGTCCATCTTGTGATACATATACTCCAAGGCCCATATAATTAACACAAGAACTCCGTAAGCAATATTGACCAAATGGTTCACCGTAAGCAATACTCATTTGACACATAAACCGCGTAGTCATTTTATGAACAAATGATCGTTCAAGCCGTGAAATTAGTAACCTTCCGTGAAAGTTGTATACCAAAAATACCCATATTATCAAAATTGTATCCAAGATTCTTTCAAAAATTTCAGATAACTAACTTTCAATTCAAGCTCATATGTATGAGTGATCCATCAAACGTGTATATCAAGCTACACAGTCCAAATAACCAAACATTGTGTTAATATTGCACATCAAATAATGTGAATAACCGGTTAAATAATCAAATAATGTTGCACATCAATCAGCCTAAATTTAATATAACACAAGGTCCATCGTCCAAATTTGATACGCGGCCCATTAACGACTTAACCTCCAAACCCAACCAAATCCAGTATGCAAACCGTTTGAATTGCTGAGGCCCACGATCCAATCACAACTTGTATAACCGGTTATAACATAAATAGCAGTTAACCTAAACCTAGGTAATACTTGTGATAAAAAAAATGCCTACACCGTCTAAATTCTCTCCTTGCAAAACTGTTTCTCACCCAACTGATAACAAGTACTTCTCTCATCTCCTATCATTAATCAAATGTACGATCATCAGACACTCCCAATCTCCTCCATCTATAATTCGAAGCAAGCACAACCCTAACCGTTGGTGTTCTTCGTTTTAGCCGTTCAAGACGATTCAAGAAAGGATAACGTGGCCTCAAGATCCAAGGGTCTCGGGTAGGTTAACATATGATGTACTCGTTGTTGTTGTTGGTCTTGAGTCACATAAAACGAACCAAAGATTAATTAATAACAGATTTGTTAATTAATTTTTCTGATTAGTTCGGATATACTTGAAGCTAAGCTTCAAAGAGATTAATTAGATCGATGATGGATTTAATTTCGTGTTTAAGGCCTTTCCAAGGCTTAGTATTTCTATGAATAAAAAACGAAATAGATCTGAGATACTTTTGATTTTTTGATTTGAATGAGAGATGGGAAGAGGATGGTGAAGGTCTTGGTGAGTCTAGATGTAGGATTTGGTGATTGGTATTGATTGAGTCGAATGAAACTTGACCATCTTCTGTGTAGATCAGGATTGATGAAGTTATGGCTGAGGTCGTGAGTCATTTTGTATATGGTATTTGGTGATGTGGTCGAGGTCTTGTGGTCATGTCTTCTCACTCTTCATTTCTATCTCTGTCAAGTCGCTACCGTGTTATGGAGTCAAGTCGCTATATCTTTTTAGTCAAGAGTCAAGTCGCTAGCCCCAAGTAGCTAGCACCAAGTCGCTAGCACCAATTCGCTAGACCAAGTCGCTACGACTTGTAAAGACAAGTCGCTAGGCAGGTTTTTGACTCAACTCGCTACTTGTTAAATAACAAGTTAAGCTAGCAAGATTTTCGATGAGTTTTGAACAATTTTCCGTCTGGCATCATAATAAACCCAGAAAACTGCATAAGAAAAGCTTCTTTTTGACCCATTTTTATCATATTTGACCTCTTGAACCTGACCAAAAAAAAACCCAGAAAGAAACAGCAAAGTGACATCCTTTTAGACCCCGTTTTGACCACAAATTTGACCACTTTGACCACAATAAAAGTCACGGATTGGTAAAAAGAAAGTAAAAAAATGATAAAAGCATGTGACTTGGACACAAATACACAAGACAGATAAACATTGATGGACAGACTTTTATTTGTTGACCAAACAGACAAGGATACAAGAACCATATTCAAAACTGTTATACCAAAGTAACACTGAAAAGATTATTTTCCGACCACCAAAAGTATAAAAAAACAGTTTTAAAAAATGATCCAAAAACCACCATAACCTTGATACTAAACCACACAAATCAACACAACACAATAACCTTGGCTCTGATACCAATTGTAGGATCAAAATATTATTGTGTTATTAGATGATTCGGGTGGTCTTAGATGATGAAAATACATGTTAGACATTTTAGAGAGAGAAAGTAGAGAGATGGTGTTCTTGGTAGAGAGTTGGTTCAATAAAAATGAAAGGTTAGATTCCAAGCCACACCCCTTCCAAGGATGGAAGGGGTATTTATAGTTACAAGACTACACGACCTCCTGACGGCCTGTGGATCAGGTATACAGTGGGTAAAGACCCGTCCTTCCTCCACGATGTTGCACTAAACTAAACTACGCTACAAACTAACTAATAAACTACAAAACAACTTAAATAACTACAAGTCTACGAGCTAAACTATGCTAGACCATAATTGGGGTGACCGACACTTTAACATGGAATTTCCAATTCTTAACATAAAGGCAAAGCTCGGTTTAGTTTAACGTAATGCGGTTACCTAAAATAGACTCCCTAAATTGCCAGTTGTCACAGTTACCTCATGCTAACCTATTCCTTTATATAGGATCAAAACAGGAACATCCTTGAGTTCAGGAATGCAAGTGACAGATCTTTGCTTCTATTTGCATGGAGTTACGCTTCTGCAATAACAAACTCGGCCCTACAAAAGTTGATTGCACACAAATTTACTCGGTTCTTCCTGAAACAAATTTCGGGTCCACTTCGGTCCTCGAGCTGCAGCATGTAGAGTGGAATTTGTTTAAAATGGTACGTACTTCCATTACTGTTTTGGAGTTTTGTCTCCAATATATATGAATGATCAGGCTCTTATACACTCTAATATGGTTGTGAGTGCATGTTTCAATATTATTACTTACCCCTTTTTTTCCAGAATTACTGTGAATATATGCAGCTATAATAATATGAATATCGGATACTTTTATATATCAACTTGGTGTGTGTAACTTTATCTTCTTCAAAATACATTTTACGATCATTATGCAAAAATAGAAAAACTAAGTATGTGCATGAAATGCAATATTATCTTATACAAATTCTATGTTTCTTACAGGCCTGGCTCTATATAATTGTATGCTTACGTCAATATCATCCGATGTTGCTCTTACCAAGGTTCGTTGACAATTCTAATATTTCTAATTATCAAGTTTCCGTAGTCGTTATAGATTTAAGAAAAAGCTGAATTATGGCATGAGATTAATATTTGTGATGCAGCTTCTTTGGAGGAAATTCTACCTTAACTCTTGCAATTACTGTATTATATAATCTGTTGGGAATTCTAATAGTAAGTTCAATAACAATACCCTTAGTATTGTTCAAATATATTAACACCTTTTTGTTAAGGGTGAGGTCATTTTTGCTTGAACCATTCAAAGAGTTCTTTCGTCTCCATAATCAAGAATGGTAGTAGCATTTTTGCGGCCATGCGTAGTGGCTTGAAAAACATGTTTGGCACAACATTCACCATCTTACAGGGGTATGCAACTATTAAAATTATTGTTTATTTTCCTAAGCTGTAACCATGACACAATATGTTCAATTTGGTAGGAGCTTTAGGTCGACTAAAACAAAAAGTTTATCGAAAATATATAATTAAGAAGCTCTAGGTTCTATATGCTCATTCACTTACAAAGTTACACTTTTTTCCTTTAATGATTGGTATATAGAAAATAGTGGTTTATAACTAATTATTATTGATTTTGTATTCCAGGTATGGAGCTATAACTTGGGGACAGGAGTGGTGCAATTCATCATGATATTGGAGAGCAAACATTCAAAGAGGTGGTAGGCTATTGTGTGATTGGTTGGAAAGGTGTCATGGATCACGAATGAGTGAATAAAGATTTTAATGGTGAAAGGTCTTGCTTGACAATGGTAAGGTAGTTGTAATAATCAAAAACTTCACAAAAATCAACTGAAAGATTTCTGATCATTGTGCAAGAAATCCATGATTATAGGCCATACTTTTGAATTGATGTTCACTTTTGACTATGACACTCATTTTGAACAGATTGCCACAAAAGTAGATTGTTTAAAGTTGCAATCACCATGCACTTATAATTTTTTATTCCTGTTTGTAATAAGTAGGTTGTTGGTTCATGTTTGTAATAAGTAGGCTTTTTTGAAATTTTTGCAACCCATTGTTATCAATAATTTTAAGTATCAATAATTTTTTTTACCATTATGCAAGTTATTATACTAACATAGGAAAATCATTCATTCACATTAAAGGATCAGTACATGGAACTACACGTTAGTAAATTATAATAAAGAATACACTTGAAACTAGCCTGGCCATCAGCCGGGTCATGAGACTAGTATACTATATTGATCAAATCAATCAGAATGATGTAAATTTTCTGCGTCACAATGTTAAAATCTACTGAATCAAAATTATGTAAATTCACTGCATCACATTGTATAAATATACTAAATCAAAATATGTAAACTACACTGCATTACAATGTATAAAAAAAACTGCATCACAATGTTATAAATTCAATGCATCATTAGGTATAAAATCTACTATCTCTTAAAGCTTCCAACACCAAGCTTCCAAATTCTGCTTTTTTAACTGACTTTGGTTCTATGTCAAACGTGCGGACTCTTGCAGCTTGTAGATCTTAGTGTAAAACAACATGATGACGAATGAAGTTTTCGGGATAACAGTAGCCACATCTTGAGCTTTATTCATATACACCTGCTTCTTTAATTGGCATCCTATTTTGATTTTCAATATTACATATTTCACCAAATCTAGACTCTCGCTAGTGATTTTGTTGTCATGTTCAAGAGCTGGCACCTAGAAGAAAATGCTTAGAAAACTATTTAACCAAGACTAAAGAAGACAATAAAATAACTTTCGTTACATACCAAATCGAAATACAATAGTGTGCAACATATTATATATGTTACCTTATTTCCAGGGTAAACTTTCTCCTTATACCATGCGGGTCTATTAGCAAGGTCTATAGGAACAGGCTTGATTTTGTCTTGTAGTCCCTACATATCAAAATCCAGATAGTTCATAACACAATTCTACCTTTTTCAATATGATTTCAGCTAGAAATTTTGTTTCTTAAACTTACCTGCAAGTTGTAACGATGACCAACTCACAAAAGAAATCTATTTTTCTCTTTAACTATATTTTAGTACCTCCCTGCGACCCTACTTATTGAGCTTAGTCTCGTTTTAAACACTTTTAGTAAGGCTACTATAAATACATACATCTGATACACCTTTTATGCTATCAGTAGCATTGCAGTAATGCTCTGTTTGGTTGACCTTCTACAAAGGCGCATAAGTTCCAAATCATTAAGTAGACTTGGTTGAAACATTAAATGGTTATCTCTATCAGCGACTCAAGTAAAAGAGAAACTAAGATCTTATGCCAACATAGTCATGAAATGATCAAGCCATCAAAATAACATCTTTGTTATGACTTAAAAAAGGCTAACTATTAGTATTTATTCATCTCCCTATATAACAGTTTTCTTTCTGATTGCTATCTTTGAATCAATTAAGAATCTTTATGCTATCTTGAATTAACTAGCTTAAGTCTATAAAACCTTATTCACCTACTACATCACTGTTTTAAATCAACTGCATCAAGGAAAAAAACACTAACAAAACATAATAATGAATATAACATGTCTAAGCATCATCTTACAATCATTTAATACAATAACAACATAAAAACACATGGTGCATCAATATTGTAAAACAACTATATCAAGTAACTAAATACACATAATGAATTCATAGGTCTAAAATCAAATTTGGTCAACTGAATACACTAAATCTAAATAAAGAAGTAAACACATACTGCATCAGCATTTCAAAACAGCTGCATCACATATACACCTACGTATACTTGCCTTTTGTACTGATATAATAACAAAAATATTAGCCAAACAAAGACATTCTGCATCAGCAATTCAGAACATATGTATCATACATATATGAATTGTTTACTTATAAATAACCAAAAAATAAGCTAACATATATGAGTTTGCCACAAACATATACCTAATGCATCATTATTTCAGAATTGCTGCATCAAACATATAACTGAATATACAAGTCTATTTATGAAAAAATAGCAAAAAAACTAGCTAATAGATATGCATTTGTCACAAATAAACGCCTATTACAGTAAAGTTATAGAACAACTGCATCATACATACGATTGCACACACAAACATTTTACAAAAAATAGCTTTTAAATCCATATTTTCCATAAACAAGCACCTACTTTATCAACAATTCAGAACAGGTGCATCAAAGTGTATAATTAACAACTGATGCATCACAGTGTAAAAGTTTGTACATTAGAATGTAAAACTAGTGCATGACCGTTATAAAGTCTCATTAAGACATTGTATCAAACACCTTGTATGCTACTATCCTAAACACTTTTTGTATATATTGTTTTCCAAATTTTGTTCGAGATCTAAAAGAAAACAAGATGTAGTTCGAATCAAACTAAACATAAAATATTTAGGTCAATAAATACACAAATATGTTATCAATATAAGTGCATCAAACTTTTAGCAACAAGTTCATCACAAGGTGTATAAACAATTGGTGCATCACTTTACGACCATAATGCATCACAGTACGAACTAGTGCATCACAGTTGTAGAATATCATTTAGACATTTTATCAAACACTTGGTGTGTAGGTCTCATATACACGCTTTTCATCTAGGTTTTTGTTCAAATACATACTGAATGAATGTTTTAAATCAACTAAATTCACTAGCAATCAACAAAAAATATTAACTAATTACAATTAAATATTCAAATTAAAAAAAGTAAATAAACATTTGGGGCAGGGCGAGGCATGCTAATCGGGTTACGGAGCGGATTTGGGGCTTAAACATGGATTTTAATCAGGTTTGGAGCGGGGAATCGTCGGCCGAATAATATATACACATAATACAAATATATCTATACTCATATAGTTTTTTGTTAGTATTAACGTAATAAAAAAATATTACTCTAATTTTTTTAGTTTTTATTTTTATTTTTGTAAGATTGTAAAATTATGAATAGAAAGTCATTTAGTGTCATATTTTTAAGTTTTAATTTTTGACGGTATAATTTATTTTTATTTATGTCTAATACCATCATTGAAAAGTTAATAAGATTTGTTTATAATTGATTATTCATAAGTTCTTAATTCTTTAAATTATTGCTAACTGTGTAAAAATAATAATATATGTGAAATGATGCGGATTTGGTCGAGAATTGCACCAAAAAAGAACAAGAGATGAGGGAGCATTGCGTCCTAACAAGGCTCAAGACTCCCCGATTAAATCGGATAACTGGATAAGGATTAAGGTGGGTTTAGGGAGAACTTTAGCAATCGGGTTTGAGAAGGGATAGCAGCCCGGCCCCAAACCCGCCCCGTTATACAACATAAAACCTTGCGGCCCAAGACAATTTTGATTCTTTTTTGTAGCAAATACTCAGATCAGTTAAAAAGAAAATTCAAGATTAGGGCTTGAATTTACACCGATCTTCAGGTAAATTCCTTTTAGGGTTTTAATCTCAATACCAAATTTCACTACTTTATTATCCTATCTTGTTACTGCTAATATATACTAACTTATTATATATACAGTATGTTAAATTATATGTTCGTTAGTACTGATATTTTGTAAATTCGGAACAATACCCTTTATCATGTAGAGTGTAATATGTTAGTGGGTGTTGCTCTATTACAAATTATGAAAATTAAATTTGTGTTCAATTAATATAAAGGATATTTTGGCTGGTTAGGAAGGCTGAGCATTTTCCGTGCTAGTAACATGTGCGTTTACTTTTTATGCTTTTTGGTTGATGTCGTAGAAATTGTGGTCTCGGACACCAAAAGTTAAAAATGTTTAGACATTCAAAATGTATCATGATGGGCTCGTGTTTAACCCAAGACTTTTTATAAATGAATCTCGATTGTTATTGCGTTTATAACATAATTAGCAAAGATAAACACTATTTCCTAAAATGCTTTTTTAAGATTTTTTTTTTCAAAAGTAGAAACAATGAGCAAAATCCTAAACACCGTTTTACTTCATGACATCAAACATTAAAATTTGTAAGATTATGAGCTTATTGATCGTGACGGTTACTAACTTGTTTGTTTACTTATATTGTTTTACAAGGTAGAAAGAAGATATGGATAATGCTGACATCGATCATTATTTGGTCCTTGGATTGCCATCTGGCGAACAAGGATCTAGACTTACAGAAAAAGATATAACAACAGCGTACCGCTCAAAGGCTTTGGAATTGCATCCAGACAAGAGACCCGATGACCCAGATGCACCTACCAATTTTCAAAAGCTGCAGACGTCATATCAGATTCTTAAAGATGCAAAGGGTAGGAAACTTTTTGATGATCTGCTTCGAGCAAAACAGCAGAAACGTCAACGCGATATGCAACATGACTCCAAGCGTAGGAGAATGAGGTCTGATCTTGACCAGAGAGAGCGGGCTTCTTTGTATGCTTTTCATACGACTGCTAAAGCTAGAAGTGAAGCGGAGATTATTGCTACGAAATCTAATGAAGAATTTGATGGAATCCGTAAAAAAGAAGTTGATACATTCCGTAAAATGCATGCCAATAAAATGAATTTTAATTCAGCTGAAGCGTCTACGCCTTTGAAGAAGGAATCTGTGAGGGGTGAAAGGAGTAGTGCGGGTGGACGTGCTAATGTGGACGATATGGATAAGATGCTTAGAGCTTCGTGGGAGAATGCTGGTTTCGAGTATACGGCGCAGAGTCTAAGGGAGATATTTGAAGCATTTGGTGAGGTCAAAGATGTGGTTATCAAGAATAAAAAGAAAAAAGGATCAGCGGTTATCGCCATGGCTACTAGAGAAGCAGCTGTAAGTTTTTAGTAAATATAAGTTGAGTCATGCTATATCAAGTATCTTCTTGAACTACGTTTACCATGGGTTTTGTTTTATTGCAGGTTGCTGCGACTAGAGCTGTGTGTGGAGATTTTTCGAATCCATTGCTAGTTATACTCGTTCAACCAGAAACGTCTACAGCTTTCCCAACAGCCCGAGAGCCTGTGAAATCTGAAGGCCCGCTCGTGAATGAAGAACTTGTTGGTGCTAGATATCAGGCATTTGAAGATTCAGTCCTGCAAAAGCTTCAAAAGGTATGACGTGCACTTAAATCTCTTTATATTCTTGTTAGTTATAACTAACCTTTTTCGATAGGTTAAGTATAGGCAGAAATGTCTTGTGAGTTACTCGTACTTTATGGTGTTTAGTTGTCATGAAAAAGAGTTTTAATTGGTTGTTCCTATCAGCTAAACCTTTGAAATTTGCATAATTTCTTTTTCCTAAAGGTGAATATTAAGAAAAGAGCCAAAAAAGGCTAACAGTACAAACATCACAAAACAAGAACACCAGTTAGGACACATCCCTAACTAGCATGTTTTAGCTAACAAACTAATGGCCCTTGACAATTCTGATAACAACATACAACCAAACCAAAATACAATACTAGAAACAATCAAACTAAATAACCCAAATTACAAATAAGAAAAACCATACTGGATGACATAGAGACCAAACATATGAGAAAAACAGCATACTTCTGAATCATTAGGACAGAAAGAGACCAATCTAACTGCCCTAAACCATCACAATACACTGCCCTTCCACACATGCCTGGATCCTCTAAATACAACTGAAGCCGGAATCTAATAACCATATCTTCAAAGCCTTGAGCACCACCAAAATTAATCCATCCTTTGGGAGTAATGAAGAAGACCAAACAGCAAGAGAGAATCTTCACAAAATCATCCCATATCATCAAAACAAGAGGAGTGCCAGAGTGGCAGTCTAAGGGAGATCACCTCCTTAAAAAACCTACCCCAAGGGAAAAACCTTAGGGTAGGAAAAATGAGTTTGACCCTCCCTTAGACCTCCCCATTCAGCAAACCCAAAACCAGAAATAATCTTGAGCACACTGATATTACCATAGCAACTCTTTGAATACCTGGAAAGGGAACTAACAATCTTGGAACTGCAGACTAGGCCACCACCACCAACCTGCTTAATACATCCCAAAAACCACTCCCAACCATACCAGAAACACATAGAATTATTAGAAACCAACAACAACAATAAGTAGCATCCAGGATCATCACTGTCATAGGTTTCATTACACTTCCAAAAACCAGTCCCATCATGAAGACTGACAAGCCAAACCTTACTAAAAAAGCTACCCTGCATCAGAAATATTAGAACACCCCAACTCCCTAATAATGTCCCTATATCTCATGCTCCTACTTAAAGGGATATTCCAGATTATAAAAGTTTTTCTCACATCAGTAGAGTACTTAACAGTAAGACCCCTCACCTTAAGCCTAATAGTGTTGACAATATGGTCAAAAAGGGTGTCCACAGTTCTATAATTATGGGTGAAATGCCTAAAATTCCTTTCTTGCCAAAGAAAATATATCACAGCCCCAAAAACAAGCCTCTGAATCACACTCCAAATACCATTACTAGCAGTCTTATTAACAACCCCAGATATAGCACTAGCCCATACATTACTAACATCATCAAGCATGGCCATAGGTTTAAGTCTTTCCCATTTAGAGTAACTGCAGGAGAAGAAGAGGTGACCATGGGACTCATTATCAGTCCCACAAAGGTGACAGACAAGATCCTGCACATGAAACCGCCTAGCTAACCTATCTTTAGTTTTAAGTCTACCTTTTATAGCTACCCAAGTGATGAAGGCATGTCTAGGGATGCACTGAGAGAACCAAACATGTTTATTGCAGATAACTTTAGGAAAATCAGATCTGATGGCATTCCAAACTTCACTAACACTAAAGTCCTTCTCCCTGCCCTTCTTATCAATCCAAACAACCTTATCTTCCTTATCATGCACAAAACTAGGCACAGGAACATTAATAACCTCACTAAATCTATCAACCCATCCAGCAGGCCAATTCCAAAACCCATTATTAATCAAATCACCTACCTTAGCATTAAGACTAAGTCTGGCTTGGACAATGATTCTGTGATCAGTGAGCTTATTTAAAGGACCATTAGAATGCCATTTGTCAAACCATATATTACAATTTTGACCATTACCAATCTTCACATTCACAAAGCTTCTAATACTATCTCTAAGGTTAAGTAACTGAAGCCAACACCAAGAGTGACCTCTGTTCAGCTCAACATCCCAAATATTATTACCATTAAGCTTATGAATTTTCACCCACCTAAACCCAAATGGAGTTCTTGTTAGAATCAATGCTCCATTAGTGTTTAGCCATAAGAGCTCTATTCCAATCATGCAAAGGTCTAAGACCAAGGCCACCCTGAGATTTGGGTTTACAGACCTCTCTCCAGCTCACACTCACCATACCAATAGCATTACCCCTAGCCCATAAGAAATTCTTAAGCAACTTGTCAATAGTATCAGAGACCAACTTGGGCAATATAAATATGGAACACCAATAAACTTGCAAGGCAGACAAGACAGAAGCAAAGATAAAAGGTATGAAGTGCACTTAAGCAGGACTGAATCTTCAAATGCCTTTTGAAGTGCACTTAAGCAAAAGGTATGAAGTGCTTAACGGCTGATTAGTTATATTAGAAGCTTAGTCTAGCTCGCAAGGGGGTCAGGTTGTAAGTTGCTGCATAAATCATACGGAGTAATTTTTTAGATTGACTTAAGTATCATATTAGTGCTATTAAACTTATTCCCAGGCTTATTACAACAACAACAATGCCCAATCTTGCCAGAGTGGGAAATGGGGGAGTTGTTATGCTAAAAGACTTCCCATAGAAGTTGGAGAGACATTATTGGGATGCTGGCAGGATTTGTACAATGCAATTGTTATATAGAGAATAGCAACCTTCAACTTGAGCAAGCCATAAGAATGTGCGAGTCCAGAAGAACTATAGACTTGAATGCTTAAGTTCAACCTTGCTCGCTAGTAGTAGTTAGAACTTTAGATCAGTGAACCCAATTTGGACCAGGGGCGGAATTTTTTTTTTATTATTGTTGTTATTATTATTATTTTTGGGGATGGGGGATGAATTAGATTATATAATTTGCAGGAGAACTAACTAGGTATCTGTTGTGTTATGAACTAACTAGGTAGTTGTATTAATAAAATAGTTGGCTTGAATACACATATACTCTTTGTTAACACACACATATAATAGGACATTCTAAGTGGAAGATACAGACATGCGCAAAACTAACTAATAAAAGGAGTATATGACCTAGCTCGTGGCTTGATACGACCTAGTATGTGATGGGTCCGTATCATATTATGTTTCCATTCTTTGTGTGCGCCCCATGCCCCCATCTTTATTTACACTGAAACTATTTGGATTAATTTCTCTCAAGTTCTAATTAGCGTTAGCGTAGGGTTTGTATTGTTTAAGGGATTAGTAATGAAGGAATGTGCATGGGATTGATTGAATATGTTTGTTAAGGAATGGGTTTGACAAAACCCAAGAAGAGGGGGATTTCACCATACTTGGCAGAAAAGGGTGGATTCTCAAGTTACAAACTCATGCCCTTGTTCCGTTAAAAATTTTCTGTTAGGTTCATGATGTCCCTCAATAAATTTCTTCTTCCATTGTGTTGCTTATCTCTTCTAAGAATTAACATTATGGGTATGCCTTTGTATTTTCTCATGTTGTTGCTTCTAGTAATATCTTCATATTTAGGATTTAGAGGTTATTCAAATTGCTGTCTAAAGTTCAAGTGGATTTCAGATTTCTGTAGATCTCGTATTACTGTTGGTGCTATGTCTTGGTCGGGTCTAATGTTTATGGAATGGCCTAATATTTATAAGGTCAACTTGACCATGGTACTTAAATGGAGGTTTTGTTACCTTCTATATGCAGTGTTATGTTTTTAATGTAGACGGCGAGAAACTTTTTTGGTGTGCAAAGATTCATATCTTATTATTTAAACCCACTGTCAAACCAATAATGGTATTAAAATGCTATACCTACTCTTATACCCATTCTCATTCGACCCTATTTACCTTGCAGATTACATAAGAAAGCTACCATAGTATTTGTAATTATACTAATTCATTTCTTTTAACGTCTTTTGCAGGCTGCTGAAAGACAGAAATGAGCTTTCAATATCTCTGAAGGTTCCAGGCACCACCACAGAGAGTTGATAATATGCAAGAGAAGTCACAGGGCGTATTGACCAGCAACTTAGGTTCATGAGAGTACATAGACTCGTGACTGGTGTTTCTCACCATCTCTGTTGTTAATACTGGTAAATTTACCAAGAATTTCACTTGGAACCCATTTGTTCTTGCAAGTATTATATCCTTTTATGTAGAATACAAACATAACTGACTTTAATCGGTTGTTTAGCAAAAGATCCCCGCTGAGGAAGGTGACATACACTTGAAATTGAAGCCATTTTGGTCGTTAGAACTCTTGTACTGTTTTTGGAATTGAAACAAGTTTAAACTGAAGAGAAAGTATGGTACAAAGTAGTGTATGTCTGACATTTAGTTCTCTTTGTTGCTGTTGCTGTTGTGACATATGGTGATTAAACTATGACCAATGTTTAACCAAGCTGAGGTCCAGCTCATGTGAGTGAAGCTACTGGAAGGAATGGCGGGCTCTTGGTTTGTGCTTTGACTTGACAAGCTTGAAAAGTAGTGGTTGTATTGCTTGATTTCTATGGACGTATATAGGTCGTATATAGGTCGAGAAAAGTTTGAGCTTGGGGCTGAGTTTGGCTCGTAAAACATGTCATTAAGAATTTTTCAACCAATAATATAATATGGATTTACAGCAAATTACAATCGCTCATATTGTATCTAAATTCAGAACATTTTGATCTTATAAAATCAAATGTTCATTTTTTTTTGTTTTTGTTATTTTACACGCGAGAGCAATTAAACAGATTGGCTTCAACCATTTTGGCTTTCGTAAGTTTAATCATCTCATATGTCTTATTGGTCTTTAATACTTGATATAAGATGGTTAAGGGCTGCTAAGTGAGACATTTATATGAACCTAGTAAGTTTCACTGTAAGTACACACATGTTTGAAGTATACAAACGCTCGGTAAAATGCAAGTACATATGTCATTGGCGACCAGAGAATTGGTATTCTAAATAAGCAAAAGTGCATTTACTGTGCCATCGTTTCGTTTCATTCATTTACCACATCGAAACCATATATAATCCACATGAGAAATTCAAAGCTTGATAAAAGTAAGCTGGTCAATCAAGAAAACAAAATGGAAGGTACGTAGTATATCATTATCAGCAGGATAAACAAACACCTCAAACAAAATGGAAGGTATATCATTATCAGCAGGATAAAAGTAAGCTGGTTATATATGGTTCTATGCTTTTAAGTTCTAACCTCTAACAAATATATGTTGCAACACATGTCTACGCGTACCTAATAGAATATATCATTATTAGCAGGATAAACAAACACCAACATCACCATGAAATTGATACTAAATTGTAGCATGATCATGCGGGTTTCCTCAGAATCAAGGCAACCAAATACCAGAGACCAGACTCAACAGAGGATAACACAATAATAAGCATTGCCACAAGAACAAGAGTTAGGGTAGCAGTCTTCACCTGCACACAGAATGGCCGGGTTAGAATCAATAGTTTACTGCAACCCAAAGAGCCATCTCTCAGTGTCAAAAATATGCAAGAGAAATACACAATCCAACTGTCACATACATATGCTCTACCTAGAGGTGGCAAAATGGACACGTTGCCTAATGGATAACTTTCTGTACGCTGTGGATATGATGACCCACAAGCTCTTTTGAACATTCTTAAGAGCTTCCAATTATTGAGTATAGTATTCAGAAAAATAAAGCAAATTGATTAAAAAACAATTTTAGAGGTTATATGCATTCAAATTAATGTATAGACAATTCTTATACCATTTCCTTTTCATCTATTTTTTACCTGACCCGTTAAACCTGTTGGGAGAAGATTATCACAGACCAACCAATCCAGGAAAATTCAAACTAGAATCTACTACTTGACGGTTATCATCATTTAACAACTTATTTGATGGCCTTCAAGACTTTGACACAAATCCACAGAATTATTTTTTATTTGTCGTTAGTCTATTTGGAATCTTTAACAAATAAGCAAACATTTTACTCAAACTACATTAGACGTTGCAATATTCATGGGTCCAATGCCCGTAAGCATTTGTATCATAAATTTCAATTTTCAACAGAAACAGATTTGATCCAAAACCAAAAGACATATTTCATCTGTGTAAGAGATTAGTATCGTATTTGCGATAAATAGTTATTCAAAAAAAATTCCCTTTATGCAATGTCAATGGCAAATACATCTACTCATGGTTCTTGAATAATGAGACGTATATCATGATTGCTATCGAATGATGCATATCTGGGTTTATAAGACATCTGTTGTTATTAAAAAGAGCAAAGCCAAATATTTTTCGTACAAATTCCTTACACAGGTGACGGGCATAAAATAACCTCTCTTAACTTCTAGTAAACTTACACGTAGATAAGATAAAAGACCATAATAGAAAAAAGCACGTGCGCACATTATAAACACTAACCGTATTTTGGAAACCTGGCCACTCTATGTACTTCAGCTGGCTAGGCTGCTCCGCAAGAAAGGCAAATAAAGACTTTACACTCCTGAAATTTTGATTCCTTTAATCATTTATCAAAAGTTTTATGTTCTGATTTATCTTTAAATACAAAATAAACTTATTTGACTTTTGAAGTCAACTGTCATGGTCATATCACAGGAGTGATGATTTTTTTTTTTTTTCCTTTTCCTCAGAAAAGGGCGCTATAGTAAACTTTGTAGGAGTACCATACATTCAATGATATATGTTATCAACGTGTAATCAAACCCATATATATTTTGGATAGGAAAAGGAAATATTTTTAACGTTTGAAATCAAGTTTTTTGGTACTTATTGAAAAGGAAGGGTAAGAAATTAAAAATTACAGAAACAAAGTGTTACCTGATAAAGCCCTGTGTAGGTTCTAACCAAAAAGGTTCGTTCCCACCATTATGTAAACTAAGATCATGGTTTCTTCCTCCTGCTGAAATAGCATATTTGGCACCATAACCTTCTCGAAGAAAAAACCGAGGTCGTGCTTTAGAAATCTTCAAATACAATCATCAAAAATATATGTATCAACACATGATATAGACTAAACTTGGCCGTAACAGAAGAAAACACAGTTACCTATATACCTTTCTGTACATCAGGTGGCTTCTTTGGTAATTTATTGATGTCTTTGCATTCAGCTTCTGAATGGGCAATAGTGGGTTGGGTAAACTTATACCTGTTTCAGAGTGGAAGAGTAAGTCTTGGTATGATCCACACAAATTAAGAGAGACAAATATTACAACCGTAGCAGTGCGTGTAGGTAGTTCTAAAGCACATTTTGCTGATTGATTTGCAGCGCTTGTATGTGTGTTCATGCTATGTATTGCTCAATCAATTTTTAAGGTTCTTGATCATAATGATTAATTGAATTCTAATAAACCAAATTGTATGTTTGGTTCTTATTACAGTTCAGTAAATTAACTGATGATATTTGCAAGCAGATAGTCCCAAATAGGGAAAAGATTAACTCTAACAGACTTTTTGGTTCACCGTATTTGGAGGAATTTTATGATATCTGATATTTAAATTCCATGTAGCGTGTTTGGTTGGTCCCAACTAAAGAATTTAAAATGCAGGTAAGCGCTCTGAATGGAGTGTATTTAAAACCATTTGAAAGGCAAGGAATTTTAAAACCAGTCATGTAGATAGTTCTAAAGCAATCGAAGCTTCTTCAAATTGTATGTTTGGTATCATTTGGACTAAAATGCCCTCAAAAATAAGGAAAACTTTATCTCTTTCTTCATCATCAGTTTCTCCAACACTTCTCATTCCACCAAGAAAGATATATACCATGTTACGCATCAGTAATATTTTTATTATTAGTTGATTTTGGTGGTTACTTTTGTATGGGTTTTGATGCTACTAGAAATTATCTTGATTCGCTGCTACTTTTGTGTTTACTTTTGGTTGGGTTTTGTACTAGATCTGAATGTGTCTAGGTTTTATACAAAACAAATAAAAAAATAATCAACAAGGATAGTTTGGTCATTCACATATATACCAAAATTTTAAATTTTATAACTTTCCGTCAACCAAACACACAAGGGTATTTCAAATTACAGGATCTAAAACACGTCATATTATTTGAAATCCCGTCATCTAAGTTTCCACAAACCAAACACACCGTAAGACTCAGTAAAGGCTTCAGGACCGATTAAAGTTAGTTATAGGTAAGAATTTTTGGAAAAGACACCACGGAGATCTGTAAAACTTGTTATATAGAATGTGTGATTACTGAAGTTAATGAAATGTCCGACATCAAGCAATAGATAGGATGCATCAACAGATTTACAGAAAAAATATAAGTAAAATGGGTTGCCAGATATATCAAAATGGGCTGGCCAGATATACCACTAGTGACGAAACTCTAACCACACAGCAGACGTGTGTGTCAATGCTTCATCTGTAGGTGTTTTCAACATTTTTTTTGTCGTATTTAGCACTTACATCAAGTCTTTAGGACCCTCTTATTATTTTTTACATAACATTGTGTGATATAGTAAGCAAAGATAGTGTGCGGAGGAACCTGTAAAGCTGGTAATCGAACCAGAATATAACGCCATTCAATTGCTGAAGTAGCTGAAAGAAGAAAAGAAAAGAAAAAAAGTTACAAGTGCTAACCTAAAAACAGCATAGCTGACCAAATCAAACTATGCCAACTTTTATAACATCGGATTACCATTCACATCTTTTTCCTAATTACCATTTGCAAAAGAAATCACAAAACTTGTACTCAAAATAAACAAGCTAAAACTGTGGTTTGAACAAACACCAAATATCCATATTCATACTTATATTTATACTATCTGCATAACCCTGACAGTAAGTAGCAATGCTAATCCAAAATTCACATACTGATGTGTTTTCATGCGGACGTTGTAGACCTCAAACAAAAACTATAGAGCCTACAATCATCAACTTTGCATAGCCTTACACTAATTTGCGTATATTTTAATGACAATGCAACATTATGCATGCCATGATCTTACACTATAATTTTGTCAAAATAGAAACTTCAAACAAGTTGTAAATGGACTAATTGAATATGACTAATACTATGAGCTAACTTTGGTCAAAGTATCAATGGCATAGTTCCAATTAATGGTCTAAAGGGTGGCAAAACGAACGGGTCAAAACGGCGCGGGGCTATCTTAAAAACACCAAACACCCCCTTATTGTTTAAAGTCGAATATATCACAGTTAATATCACAATTAAACATGAAAATAAAATGTCTCCAATATTTAAACCTTCAAATGACGAAATAAATCAAACATTTAGCTTACGTATACTAGAAAAAAACAAGCAACTAAACAAAACGTCTTCAAAATTTAATCAATACTGTTCTTCAATATGCACTCGAGCTTAAACTTGTATAGTAGATGGCACCATTTTGGAAAACATATGTTCCATAAATGAACAAAGTATTGATTGTAAGCCAAATTTTTTTTCATAAATTCAAAACTACATATGCCATACATACAGCAAGATATTTCATAGCCACATAACTAGAGGATCATAATTAATGTTACTAAACTATTTCTTAAATCACATGTTTCGCTACTGCCAGAAGAGGGGGATAAACTATTTCTTCTCGTTGCAAGTACATCAGCTTAAAAGTAGTTTTCACCACTAAGGAGCTAAAGAGGAAGTGTTACTCCAAAGGTGTGCGTTTAGGTCTATAATTTGTTTTTGGTTGAATAACTATTGAGCACCAAAAGGCGAATTGTTATGAATGTTCAAAGATGACTTCCTAGAACCCAAGCAATACAACTTGGGATAAAAAACAGTTAACAGATAATCTTCAGTGTTATTCTCCATTATGAGACCAAGTTTAAGCCTCTTGCGACTAGAATCATAACATTGTAGGCTGATGAAACAGCTCGATAATACTCATGTCTATCTAACAAATAAAGTATGTTACCATAATACACAGAAAGATGAAGTAGTATTTACTTTAATACTCACTTTATTTGTCAAAAGTATTTACTTATGGGCAGGCAAGATTAACAACAACAGCTGAGTAGGCCGGCCTAATTCAACACCCCTTTAATTCAACAGTCCCAAACACCCCTTTAATTCAACTATTCCCAAAAAACCCTCCAATAGAATCAATCCACCATAAATTACAATTTACAGGAAGAAAAAAAACATATAAAAAAGTAGAAAGAACACACAAACCTGATAATGGATGAAATTTTAAGACGAGACACAAATTGATGTTTCTTCATGTTTTTCCTTGTTAAGTTTCGCTTATTGGGCTCATAACAGTAATACTATAATGGCCCATTTACTTAACTGCTCAAACAACCCAAATATTTAACCAGATCACTTTGGGCCCAACATTCCACTCTCCCATGTTAGCACTATTTTTAGCATAAACGAGCTTGCACGTTACTACAGGAATATTGTGCTGATGATGGTTTTGAATTTTTTGTTGACTGTTATTGTTTTAAAATGTTTATTGGTGCTACCGAATTTTTATATATATAAAGAGGCCGATTTTCTTCTTTGCTAGTGTTTTTCAAAGTTTTATAAAAGAGTCTGAAAGTTTTTTTTGTTGGTATGTTTTTTAAAAAGGTTTTTTAAAGTGTACGGTGTGTATATATAATGTTGCGTCTTTTAGTACCTTTGTGGTTCTGATAAATAGATATATTTTTCTTGTTTTTATTTTATTTATATATATATTTTTTAGTTTTTTTACAATGAGCTTTTGTAGCCCAAATTTTTTTATCCGGCTTCTTAAGTAATATTTGGGCTTACATTTTAAGGGTTACTATTGTAGTAAACACATCTTTTTGTTTTTTAATTTGCGGTGTTTTGGTCCAAAACACTTGAGTAAATCACTAAATCATGAATCTAATGAACAATATGAACAAGTTTACTCAAGAACTCATTTGACAAACTAATAACACCGTTCGTAAATATGTTATTTATAGTTATTGTGAAAAATTCTTATTTCTTTTTTTTACTCTACTATAATTTTTGACTGAACTCTTGCAGCCATTGACACATATAGAAATGGCCTTGCTTTCAAGAGTGGTAAATGTGATTAGTTTAGTTTGTTTAGGCTCCGTTTGGTTCATGGGTTTTTAAGATTGGTTTCCGACTTAAAGTACAAAGTAGCTGTTTGGTAGAAAAAAAAAGTGGGGCTAGGGATTGTGTTGAGTTATGAATATTTCGCATGCATGAAAGTCTACTACTAAGTTGGGAATTTGTGAAAACCCTGATAAATGTGGGCCATTTTTTACTAGAACCAGACATTCCCTCTTTATTATTTTTTTCAACAATAAATTTTAATTTTATAATTTATAAAATTATAAATAAGTATTTATTATATATATTATAATATATTTTTTCTTTCCTACATTAAATTGAAATACAAATCCAAATCCAAAAATCTAAATCCTAAACCCATTTACAAACAAACGAGCCATTAATAATTCAATGCGTCAAATGAGAAACTCCATATCTTTTTTCCTTCCTAACATATTTTTAACGATTTAAAATGCAATTTCTTGGTGGCATAAAAAGGATACCAAATTTAACGGTGGATGGCTATTACAGGAAAGTTGCGTGCACTATGCATCTGGACAAAAAATGACTTATGCAAAATCAAGGATTAATGTATTAAGATAATGTTACCAAGCTAGCGTGTTCATGAAGATAAGCAAATTTTGTAATTTATGTATAACAGGATGAGGAAATAGGTTGTTAGCCATGGTTATTTGAGTCTGTGTAAGAACTTTTGGTGATAGCATTAAAATGAAACAAAAGCAATAAATAAAATACGTCAACAAATCTATTAACTTCATAATGAAAACCCTCATTTGATCATCAGTGTTCATCGATATTAGTTCATACAGAATATTGTTTAGAAAACTTTTTAGACTTCAATTGGCTCCTCATTCGATCATTAGTGTTAATTGACATTAGTTTATACTAAATATTGTTCAGAAAAATTCTAGACTTAAATTGGCTTTGCCGCAATAGCCAAATTATTTGCTAAGTCAATTTTTTCAACTTAATTTATTTAAGGAATTAACTTTTGATAAAATTAAATACTTTTTGTAAAAGATTTTAAACTTAAAACTTTTTTATAATGAAATTTACAGTAACTTTTATAGAAAGCATGGTTTATAGAAAGTCTAACTTGTGCTCTAAGGGCATAAGTTAAGCACAACAAAATTATACAAAAAGTACACAGGAACCCATATAAAAGTACACTTGTCTGTACTTTTATGTGAATCTTTATGTCTTTTTAAGTGACCCCATGTGTCTTTATAGTGTCTTGGCTTTGTGTCCTTATTAGCGCCTTATTGAATTAGAAAAAAATTCATAAAAGGCATGGTTGTACTTTACGGTAAAACTTGAATAAAAGAAAAGATTTATGCTCGGTTCCTAATTTCTTTAAGTAAGAAAAAATTAAAAAATAGTAAATATTTACTGCTCAATATTGAAAAATTAGTTTACATCAAAATCAACTTAACCACCATTGTTTTTCGGTCATTATTTTCCTTTCCCTACTTAAGTGATATATTTGAGAGCATAATTTTCTTGGTCCTATTTTTTAAGACACCAAACATATTTTTTAATATAAGGTGTTTAGGTTTTATCTCTCTCATTAATCTTTGGTCCAACGTGATGGTCCCATTTATGATCGATGGTTTTCAATGGATCAGTAATTATTTGATCGGACGGTTGGGGATATAGACGGGGGACCCACGGGTTGAAAAGATATATTTGATTGAATTGGTTTTAATTTAGGTCTCATATGTGAGAACTTCACGTGATGTTGTACTGTTTTGTGGTCCAACGTTTTGGTCATATATTGTCTTTTTTTTTCTTTCTTTTTTGTAATGTTTTTTAGTAATGTTTTTTTTTGTGTGTTAAAATTTAGTAAGCTCAAATTTAGTTTAGCTTTTGTCGGTACTAAATATCGTCACAATACTAATTTTTTTACAACTTTGAGTCTTTGTTTACTAAAACTATATATTTTGTCCTCTTCATGTTTTATTTTTGCGTTGTGTTAAAAAAGCGTTCAAAAAAATTATAAAAAATTATTGAGATTTTAATAGTCAGATTGAATGTTGCAAAGTGATAAAATCTCACTTTTCTGCGTCCATTCGGTTTTAGGTTATCATCATCGCCTTATCTCAAAAGTATTTTTCATCGAAAAAGTTCACATTCACAATAGTAAAGATTCTCAAATTTGCAGGAAGCAATTACTTTCCCCGTCTTAAAATAACAAGTTTTTTTTTTTTTTTTTTTTTTTTTTTTTTTTTTTTAACTTTGACCTTAAGTATTTTTTTTATATTATATAATACTTGATAAAAATTATACTAATGAAAATACATTAAAAACCAATCATTGATATATTTTCATCAATGATTATATAACACAAACAAAAATAGTTAAGGTTAAAGTTAAAATAATAATAATAATAATAATAATAATAATAATAATAATAAGAAAAAAAAAGTTATAAACTTTTTTTCTTATTGTTTTTTTATAAACTTTTAAATAGAATATTTATGAAAAAAAATTATAAACTTTTTTTTATAAACTATTTTAATAAATTTTTTATAAACTTTTTGTATAAATTTTTTTTATAAATTAATTTTTTTTATGAACTTATAGATGACATTAATAATTTTCATGTGGAGTAGATTTCGTTGTAGTAATAGTAGCATTTTTGTTAATATGTGTTTAATGTTTTAATGTTTAATGGTTTATTGTTATTGTTTAATTAAATGGAAACAAATACACAATTAAAAAAACATAACGTAAAAAACTACACAAATAAATATACTGTACATATAAAAACACTACATAAATAATAAATATACTCTACATATAAAAACACTACACAAATAAAATATAAAAACACTACACAAATAAATACACTATACATATAAAAACACTACACAAATAAATACACTATACGTATTAAAAACTACACTTGATTGTGATTTAAACAATACTACACAAATGCTTCTACAGCGATTAAATACACACATATTAAAAAAGAAAGAAAAAGGACAAAGATACGTGGGATTTCCCACCTATGGGGTGTTTAGGAAGGAAATGATGGGTTGCTTGCATAGATTCCCCCTTTTCTTTTTCTATTTATTTTCTCGAGTAAGAAACTAGTGAGAAGCAAATTAAAATAAGAAATGGTGAGAAGTGATCGTAACCACACAATTGAGATTCAACGACTTGTACTAGATGCATTTCTATTCATTTAGATGCACCTCTTTGAGTTTCGAAAGTTATTTTGAAGTATAAGTGGTGTAAATTAATTTTTATGATTTTGACATATGCAGAAAAACAAAATAAAAGAGAAATCATGAATGCATCTAATATGCGTATATGCATCTAATTAAAAGCTAGAAAATACAATATGATGCATCTAAAATTATAAAGATGCATCTAATTTAGGCCGGTGCATATCAGATATATGATTATAGTTACTTTTCAGTTGATCCGAACTCTATTTTCATACTCAAAAACACAGAACAATACTTGAAAACATAGGACTATGGATCAAATGACAAGAAAAACTTAAAATGATAAGGATGAGAAATAGCTATAAAGTTAAAAGTTCGATCCTCACCCCTTGCAAGGCCGGAGGTCCTTTTCTACCTTTGGTAGAAGCAGGATCGACCCTCTACTCTCTACCTTAGATAGAGGTAAAGAGGCATGCTATGTCTTACATCTTAACTCTATAATGGAAGAGCGGTATTGAGGAGCCAAACCCGAGTGAAAATGAAAGACAATATTAGGAGTTACTTAACTTTACTTTACACATTTGAGATGCATCAAGTTGAATGAGATGCATCCCTAATCTTTCTGATGCACCATAATATATTTTCTAGCAAAAAGTTAATACATATATTAGATGCATTTCAATTCTATACAAATTCTATACATTTCTCGTCCCCTACGAGTCAAATTTGTTGTTAGTCTTCTTTCTTTGCATCATTTTTACTTCAAAATCACTTTCAAAACTAATTACTATGCATCTAAATCAAATCGACATATCTCATCTCATCTAAAACATAGTGCTAATTAAATTTAATTCTCATTATAAAAAGTTTTAAGTTTCCAAATAACTGTCATAAAAGGAAAAAATCAAAACCGTTGTATACTTTTGGCGCCATGAAATGAAATCCTCTGTTTTGAATTTTCTCAATAACTGTCAAACCCTTAAATCCCTCAAATCATTCCATTCTCACCTTGTCGTAAATGGTATATTTTCATCGTCCGATATCGTGCTCAACAAGATTATCCGTCTTTACTTTCGTTTCGGGTCGCCTCAAGATGCACACAAGGTGTTTGATAAAATCCCCCAACCAAATGTCTTCTTCTGGACATCCATGATTCACGGGCATGTCGAAAACAAACTTTATTCATACGGGTTTTTGCTTTTTCGTAGAATGCTGCGAGATTCAGTTGTGCCGTTGAATTTTACTATAACTGCGGTGCTTAAGGGTTTGGCTAGAGAAGCTAGAGTTAGAGACGGGGAGGCCGTTTACGGTTTTGTTTTGAAAGACGGGTTTAATTTTGATGTGATGGTGCAAAATTCTATGATTGATTTTTTTATGAGATGTGAGAAAACGTACTTGGCTAGATGTGTGTTTGACGAGATGTATGAAAAGGATATAGTGTCATGGAATTCGATGATATTTGGGTATTGTAACAATAGTAAAGTTGATGTTGCACGTGAGTTATTCAGTAGGATGCCTGATCGGAATGTGATTTCGTGGACTAGTTTTATTTGCGGGTATGTGCGGGTTGGTGACATGACAGAGGCACGTGCTCTATTTGACGCAATGCCTGTCAAAGACACGGCTTCGTGGAATGTCATGCTTTCCGGTTATGTAGACTTTGGGGATATTGATGCTGCGATATATATTTTTGAAACAATGCCTTCCCGTGATGTCGGATCATGGAATTTGATCATCTCTGGTTGCTGTAAAACGGGGAATCTTGAATCTGCAAGAAACTATTTTGACATGATGCCAAGTAAGAATGTGGCATCGTGGACCATGATGATTGATGGTTACATGAAATCTGGAAATGTGAGTGATGCGAAGCTTTTATTTGATCGGATGCCTGAGAAGAATTTAATTTCTTGGTCTACATTGATTGGAGGATATGCTAAAAACGGCGAGCCGCAAACTGCTTTAGAGTTGCTAGAATCCTTTAAAAAACAGTGTATTAAACCAGATGAAACCTTTTTACTGGGAGTTATTTCGGCTTGTTCTCAGTTAGGTGTATTAGACGCGGCCGAGTCAGCCATCAATGACTATGTGGGTCCTGGTCTTTTTTCCAATTTACACATGTCCACTAGCTTGATTGATATGTACGCAAAATGTGGCAACCTTGAAAAAGCTAGGCAGCTATTTGAAATGACTTCTGGAAAAGACTTATTTTGTTACAGTACTATGATTGCAGCCTACGCAAATCATGGGATGGGTCAAGAGGCCATTTTGTTGTTTGAGGAAATGAAAAGACATAAATTAAAACCCGATGCAGCAACATTTATTAGTGTTTTGAGTGCTTGTAATCATGGAGGTCTTATCGATGAGGGGTGGGGGTATTTCAAAGAGATGACGGAGGAATATGGAATTCAACCAATAGATAAGCACTATGCATGTATGATTGATCTTCTAGGCCGTGCTGGGCGCCTTCATGATGCTTATATCCTAATATGTAGCATGAAGGTGGCACCAACTGCAGCTGTTTGGAGTTCATTGCTTGCAGCTTGTAGTGTTTGTTGTAACATTGAGCTTGCTGAAGTTGCAGCAGCTGAATTATTTAAGATTGATCCTGATAATTCAGGAAACTACGTTCTTTTATCAAATATATATGCTGCTTTAGGACAATGGAAAAATGTTTCTAAAGTAAGAGCAATGATGAGGCAGAATCGGGTGAGGAAGAATAAAGGTTCCAGTTGGATTGAATTAGACTCTCTGGTGCATGAGTTTGTCATGGGAGATATTTTCCATCTAAATTCTGGTAGCATACATTTTATATTGGATTTACTTCGAGAAAATATGAAGCTTGAGGAATAGAAATGGGTGTCCAACATTAAGTTTCTTTCCTTTGATTTATACTTGTACAACAGTCAATAAAATGGATGCCGGACTATTTTTTTTGGTGAGAGGTGTCTGCATTTGCTAAGACGGTAAGTAAGCGCTTAAATGATGTGCCAGATATCTTGTAAAAGTTGCTGCCCGAGGTCACTGTCCAACAGATAACTACTGATTTTTGTATGTGTGGGCTCACTTAATATTAACATGATGCTTGATATGTTGATTTTGATATAATCCATAGCTCAGAATGAATATCTTACCCATCTGATCTAACCATTATATTGTTTCCTTATTATAGGTCTAGATCAATCAGCAGAAGGACCATAATTTATTTCTATTGATTACTTCTTGATCATTTTTGTGTTCATTCTTTAATGCTTTAACTATGAGGCAGGTTTTTGTTAATGTAGTTATAGTAATAAATCAAAATTCCAGACTTTGGTCATGTGAAAGAACATATCTCAGATAATGTGGTCATGTAGATATGTTCTTTCACAAAACCTGCCTCATAGTAATAAATCAAAATTCCAGACTTTAGTCAAACGAGCCTTCCCTGAATCCCTTGAGAGGATGGCAACTGTCAAGTTTTTAATAATGTCATAATGTGACCATGGAAACTTCAGATACAAAATATATGGTATAACCATTTTATGGTAAATAAAATTACATCTTACTTGAGTTTTTCAAGCGATGCTGAGTTTATTCATCTCATCAAAAGCTAAAGCACAATCATTATAACCCTCACGGCCTAACCTCGATTTTAAGTTTATCCTATGACCAACACATATTCCTATTGTCATACACCTCTTCATTCCCTGGTGGTGTGGAAGGTCACTGGTTTAGAACAATTTCGATGCTCTAGTTTACTAGAATTTTCTTGGTATATAGGCAAGTTTGATATTGCCTTTATTTACTTTATGGATCAAAGTCAGTAAATTATGTATGTCACCAGCCTATGAAACCTACCCAGTGAATTTTAAGAAAGACACCTAAAATTTAATAAAAGATGCAGCATCATTTTTTAGAGTCGTGATATATGCTAAGTAACAAAGATATGGACACGTGATACGCGGCAATTGGACATCCGCAATATTATAAACTAGGGAAGCCGGTATCTTTTGACATGCTTGTGCTGTCAATATTAATGTATATGTATTATGTATATCTGTTTTGCTTCTACAGATAACGTTGGAGAGCATTTGCGGTTGTTCCAGCGCTTTTTTAGGTGAGTGAAGGTCTCTCGGCTAGCATTTTAATTCATGTGTGATTAATCCAACATGGTTTCACTTCTTCCTATACAGATTATGCATACATAATATCTCTTATATATCAACATAGTTACACACATACATAGACATACAATGTGCATTATGTGTTTATGCATGTATCTATATACAAGTATGCGTCTGTCTGTTTGCATTTAGAACTTGTTATTGTAGACATCTCAAATTATGATTTGGTTATATCAGTAATCATGTTACTATTAAATCTTTCACCTATTCAACAAAGTAAGTCCATTTGCGAACTATCAAAGAACAATATTATATATCAAAACATAATGTGACCGAAAATCATAATTGCACACTAAAACTAAAATAATCTGAATATGCCATATATGGTTAACTGCTAATATTACTATATATGTATGTTTGTGTGTGCGTGTGTTTTTAAATAATTAAAGCACATAGTAAGACAAAATTTCTTAAAATATGGAAAAGAAGAATGCAGATGAATGATGTTAAGCATGTTTATGAATGGCTAAGGGAGCTGTATTCTTGATAAAGGTAAATTAATAATGAAAAAAGATACTAAGAAGATTTTGTTATTATTACACTGCAACGGTTTAGTTAGAAGAGCAGCCATAGAAATGTCCTCATATTTAAAAATGCATTTTGTCATTTCTAGCTTAAACCACTCTTCTCATGCCAAACACAATCTGCTGATACATGCTTAAAAAGCATCATCGTTTTTCTTCCATACTTATCTTGTTTTCTTTCTATGAAATATTCAACTTGTGCCTTCCTCATTGTTTATTTTTTAAATGTAACTCAGCCCACAGAATATCCTTGACAACACACAGAATCATATAATAAATTACAATATAATTAACAATTTGTGCAGGCAGAACTAGGTAAATCAAGATTTGGTGATGATTTAGATTTGCTTTAAATTAGTGATTGAACGTATCCCTGGTTTTGAGATAAGATAACGATAGGTGAATGCATAAGACCCACCAACACATGGTTTACGATCATTCTGGACTTAGGGCCCCGTTTCCCTCCCACAATAGGGTAGGGAGAGATAGTAGCCTTGGTTTGGTTATCCCTTCATATATACCATGACAAAAACTAAATTTAGGGAATTAAGCATCTCATTTTGGTTAAATTTAGAGCTTAGATTATCTGATCTTACTAGCTTCCTGGAAATGTTTATCTCTTGTACATTGGTTTAAAAACAAATTGGGGACTGGTTCGTTTGGGTTGGGCAACATGTTAAATGAGTTTGGGTCAAAATATATCACCTTTATACATATTGGCACCCACGGGTCGGGCTGAACCAATATACTTTTTGTCCAAGTTCTGTTTATAAACGATCAGCGTGTCAAATATTACTCCAAAATTCACTCTAACAAAAATAATCTAACTTTTTTGAATTAAATGAAAAACGGATTTTTAAGGTAATAAAAGTATTTTGTGCAACTTTGAACTATATTGTTGTCGGGAACTATTTTTGAATTTCCTCATTAGCAATAAAACATTTCCTGAATCGACCCATTCATAGATTAAAGAGTCGAAAGTTTTATTTACCAAGTTCCTGAATGGTAGTACTATCTATACACTTCACCAACCTCGAAAGTCGAAGCACACGAGGGACTAAGAACCATAAGGTCCCCTAATGGGTACCAAGTGAGTTGGATTAACTAAAATGATGTTTACTTCTTGGCAAACAGATAAAATTGATTTTGCGTATCGTAAATCAGATACTGCGGGTTACTTTCTGTCTAAATGTTTGCCAAAGTGCAAACCAATGCACTATTTACTTTGGTAAACACATCTTAAACATGTGCTTAGCCCTTGAAATTCACTGAACCTGTGTCTTGTTTAAATAAATTAAACATTGAAAACTTAAATTGCCTTTAGAAAATTTAAAGACCAAGTAAAGTGAAACTTGATAGAAAATTATAAATCCCATCTTTTAAGTTAAAAAATTAATCCCAGATCTTTTCTTATTAGCACAGGGCTCCAAAAGGATTATCCTTTACAACTTGTATTATGACTTTACATTAGAAAAATGTCTACAAAGCATAAATAAAGGTGTAAGGTGGTCAATATTATAATCAGTCTTATTTTTAAAGTTAGTTCTAGGGTATTTTATGCCTACCAATCAGCTAGCATAATTATTAGGAATATCTTTTAATTAGTCGAATAATAAGCCGACACGTTTACTTTTAGGGACATCTTAATTGCGTTAATAACTTAAGTTATATTACATCCACATGAAGCAATATAGTTGGAATCTTTCACAATTTTGGCAAGGGAACAAGTTGCTTAGCGTTCCTATTCAATTAATGTATAGGAATATTCGGTAGAAACAATTTTCAACAGTTAATGCATACAGATACCAATTGCCAGCCTCTATTCAGCTGCACCCGTGATGACATTGACTATCAATGGCTTCATGTGCCATGTGAATTTCTATTATTTTTCTAATTTTATTAGGAACAATTTACTGTTAAAATGGCACTTCTGCAGGGCCTGCTATTGGTAAATAACCATGACTGTTGTTATTTACATCTACAAGACCCGTTAAGTTTAATAGAATTAGACATCCATTTGTCGACTACCAAAGTCCCAAAACGAAAATGATTCACATTACTGAACAAAGTTAGGTGTATGTATAATTCTTAAAGAGTTACCATGGGCTTTTGGTGCCACTGATCTGTATGCATTGATATCCGACATAACATGTTAGGAAGATATCTTATTTGCTGGAGATTTGACCTTTTATGGGGCACCCTTTAATAATTCATTTATGCCCCCTTCCTCCCCTGTTCCCTTATGATCTGTACTAACCCATTATTGGTAGTTGAATTTGATTATACTTTTTCATAAACTTCAACCACAAGTGATTCATTTCATAGATTAAATGATATTATGTTCTGTCACAAATTTGATGAATTGTTTCTCAGCATAATGATTGAGATTCATATAGTTGCTAAGAAACTAACAAAGCTATGCAACCTTTCTGTTAAGATATTTTTGGACTCAAATTAATAACCGTTGTGGTCCTTGATTTGTTGCAAGATGTTAAAAACATGAATGAATCCATCTGTAGGCGTTGTCGTTGTCAGAATTTGATCATCATTCTTGCTGAGAATATGATCTTGTTGGAATTTAGGATCTGAGATCTGATAACCAGATTGAGTAGTAATCTAATATCACAATTTGGTATACACTTGCTTTGGAATCATTCATTTATACGAAACTTTTAATCAAATTAAAAAATCATTACAATCAAGACTTAGAACATCAAAGAACCTCAAAAAACATCACTGATATTCCTGCCACAAATTTACAGAAGCAAAACTATATATAATCATACTATAGATTGACTTAGTTTTTGGTAAATCCTATAGATTGACCTGTCAAAGTTCATTGATACAGATGACATATTCAAAACATGAAAATAATTCTTGAAGAACACAAGCTGAAAGATCAATTTCTTCTCTTCCACTCCATGCTATACTTGAGATATCATCATAATCTTTGACAATCCTCATACATTGCATCCCAACCCTTTTGCTTCAGATCCTTTCATGATTCTCATTCTCTTGCAAGATACTATAAACATTCTGCATATCACATCATTTACATTCATAAGCATACTGTTTATATCATATCATTAATATAAATAGATATCAACTAAAGAAAGAAAAAAAGGACTTACTCCCATGGAACATCACCAACTAGCATCCAATCACCATCTTTGTCTTCATAAGTAGGTGCATATTCAGATCCTTTATAACCATCTCTCTCAGAATACACACCAATTGTGAGTTTAAACATATTCTCCAAAGCTTTCAAGAGCTCCGAGTAACCTTTGTAAACCTTCAAGTCAATCTTCCTAAGATAAGGTGCACCATCCATGCTAACTTTCACATACATCCCACTTTCGCTTTCCGTCTTTTTCGCTTGAATATTGTTCTTTCTGTAGTTCCTCACTGGTGGCCATCCAACCACTTGTGATCTGCCATTACATAAACAACAAACCCATTAGTAAAAAAGTTATTTTAGAGTCAAGGTACATTTAGTTATATGAACTATATGACTTACTTTGCTGCAGGTGCACTGTCCATGCCAGCTTCTTTGGCTGCAGAGCTTCCATTGGATTCGCTTCTGGCGTCGTTGGTTTCAGGCTGAGATCTTTTGTTGTTGTTGCTGTTCTTGAAGCATGACATGTTTGGTTCTTTATCCGTTTCGACTCTTCCAGGCAATCCCAGTGTAAGACTCAAACCATCTTCCATATTCATTTTGCTCTCCACTTTTTAGTCTTTTCTTTCTCAAATCTGTAAGCACTTTGGTTTCTTTTCTTGAGAGAGTTTATGTAATTAGCAATGTCAGATATGCTGGTATATTTATATACTATATGAAGTGTGAATGCAAGAAATAACAAGAGGGGGTGTGTGGTAGGGTTGGGGCAAGTATTTTATGTTTTTTTTGTGGGACAGGATGTTAGATAACTGTTTTTTAAAGTTGTTTACTTTTTCCTCACCTAAAACTTAATAAATCTCTCATTATTAAGATTCTTTTATTTAAAAATAACATTCCAAGTTAAAAATATTAAAAAGGAAAATTTTAAGTATAAATTAAGAATCACAAAATTTTGTGGAACTGCAGATTGAATTTAAAGCTAAGATATGTATAGATATTAGCATGGGTGTAAACAAGACGAGCTTGAGTTTCGAAATGTTTTTCGTGATGAGTTTCACAAGTTCAAGTTCAAGTTCGACTCATTTGTGCGATGGGTTAAAGGAAATAAAACACAAATCAAACCCGTCTTGTTAAGCACACACTCAGTTCGAGCTCGTTTATTTATTTTGAGTTCGTTTATACATAATTACACGTATATTATTTTAAGGCTTGTTTAAGCTCGTGAGACTAATTGATCTCTATATAAATATCAGGCTCAAGCTCACTTATTAAATGAGCCATAACTTAAGCTCGTGCTCAAGCTCATTTAGGCTCAGCTTGTTTGACCAATCCAATCCCAAACTTTTGACGAACGGCTCAAATATTAGAGCAAGTATATGCTATTTTGACATAAATCATTCTTGTCAAACACAAATCAGTACAAGTCATTTTGTAAGAGATAAAGGTATCATCATTAAATAGGAATTTTGCAAGTTTTTGTTTGTATAATAAGTAAAGTTTTAAGAAGAAAAATAATAGTAGTACTCAATAAAAAGTGGAGGGAGGGAGGGAGGAAAGAAGGGAGTGAAAGAAGGACAAAGGCAAGGTAAGATTGTCGGAAGCAAAAGCAGCAGCTTTGAGGCAACTGCTCCTACATTTAGGGGACAAGCTTTAGACAGCTTCAGCCGCCCATATGGAATGAAATTCATTCCACACTTTCTTTGTTTACTTCATCTTATGGTCAATATTCACTTCTACCTCTTAACTTGATCACCATCGTTCATTGCTCTAACTTCCAAACAAGACTTAGCATCCCATGTGAATTTATGTGGGGGTACCTCTTGTACCTCTTGTATTTTTGGTAGAAATAATAATCACAAAGTTTCAAAACATAGTTAGTTTTGGCTTGACTTGATAAACAATACTACTCCAATATGCATGATCCTCAAGAGATGATCAACTGTTTAATGTAGCATGTTATTCTTTAGAATGCTACACCGTATATTATAAAGACAGTAGATTACACCAACCCTTTCATGGTTTTTCCGGTGCCATCTCATTGATTTCGGTGACCTCGTGTCATCACGATACATAGGCCCTTAAACACACACAAAATACACATATATAAGTAGCGCATAAACTAATTAAACTCAAGCCTCATTTGATGTATAAATATAATAAGGTGCATGAAATTTTGTAGCCCTTGTTAAACGGTGATTCCATGCAATAGCACCGCTTACACTTTCTTAAAGACGGCCTTGGTTTTTCATGAACATTTGTAGAGTGTGCACCTATAAACCTATTTTCACTTGTATCACCCATTTTGCGGGACAAATACGATAGAAAATTGTTAATAAAATAAATCTAACTAGTTTCAACATTAACAAGTAAGATTGATGCTACATCAGCATCAACTTAGTTTTCTCTCTCCAAGACTATACACATACCATAAACAAGTGGTAAGGCGACACAACCATAACCAAAAACATATGTAAACTAGAATTATATAACTCATATATGTTTAATATTATTGGTACTTATATGCAAAGCTAATAAAAATGTGACCTTTTCATGTGCTCCATGACCGCGACCTATGCACACCCCTTCGCCCTAAATAAATAAAATAACATCACACACACAAACACAATTCATTGTATGGACGGCTGACAGACAATAATTTCATTTCAAATGAGGGACCGCGTTCTATTCGGTTGAACTAATGGGGGACGCAGTCACCGACTCGGTTGATGTCACACCCCCAATTTACCTTTGCAAATGAATGGAATTCGGGCATTGTCATCATAACCACATCATTAAGTTATATTGAACGACCTAAAGTGTCGTTTTAAAAACACATCGTTGGATATTTCATAAAACATAATCAGAGTACAACATTGGTCCCAAAAGGTTTAACAAGTTTAAGGAAATACAAATATGTTACAAATCCAAACGATGTTTTGAAATAAAGTGCCATAATGTACATAATGTAAATCGACGCCGCGACTCAAAATGTTGGTCCCTAAACCATGCCATGATGCGAATGCCTCGGTTACACGAAAATACATTGCTAAACGGTCAACAATAATGTTGGTGAGAAATCATAGGTTTATGTAAATGGTTTATCGATTACACAAGTATCTAGCATGCATGACAATCAAGTCACGTGAAAATAATGTTACAATTGCTCTAAGCCCATGACCTGAAACTAGGCCGATCAATTATGTATGCCCCTCCACGAGAGTGTTTGCCGACAACCTCAATGAAATCAAATGAAATGCATCCGTTTTCCCTGGTTGGGATTCACCAACCCGGATGGAGGCGTCACCCTCGATAGATCTATCCACTCATCCTCGCTTCAAAGATTAACGGTTCATGGTTCAGGAAATGGGGACTTTCAAATTGGCATATGAGGTAACTTAAGCAATGTAATGAATTTAACATACTTGGTATCGTACAAAGAAAAATGTAGTGCAATGTATTCTCCTCCGTGGGTTTGAAATAATCGAAAGCATGTAAAAACGGGGCTATGAAAACTCACTTGGATAAACTGGAATAACGGCAAAAGTGAGTACTCTGAGGTTTAATGTAATGCGTCAACCGGGACCTATTATCAATGATATGATATGTCATGAATTGCAATGTAATGTTATGCATGCACTTGATATGTTATTTATACCATTTACGACCTTTTGAAAATATTACTCGACGTCGAAAAATACTCTTTTGACGTCTTGACCAACCAAAAATCACTTTACATGTTTTTACGTCAAAATGTCATCCTACAATGGTTTTATAATGATTTTTAGAGAAATTACCACTTTTCGTCGCAAAACAATGTCGTTGGAAAAATCATGAAATTACCAAAAATGGCTCCGGAAAAACAATCGTAAAACGGTACACGTTGATCGTTAGAGAACGAAATCGACGGTTTTGGAAAGTTTGTATCCATATCTAAAAGTTTCAGTTCAGGAGTTTTCGTCCAAAAGGTCTCGAACATAAAGATAATAAGGGTTAAAGTTGGTGGTTTTTGGCCAATTGAGTGCAGAAAAATTAGTTACGGCAAGTTTATGAAAAAGTGTGTATCTTTGTCGTTTCAAATCCGTTTTCTACGTTTAATATGTCCTTAGCTTCGTATTGAAGTAAACTAATATATTTTTGACAAGTCGAAATAATTTGTGAAGCTTAAGGCTCGTTTTTGACCCAAACAAACTAAAAACATGTTGCTGAAATTTCTGAAAAATAATATATTTCGTCGTCAAACTTGAAAAATCCATAACTTCTTCGTTATAAGTCCGTTTTCATCCGTTCAAGCGGCCACGGATTCGTTTTAAAGTATATTTTCTAAAAATCAAGGCCAAAATTTAGTACCAACTGTCGGATTTTCCAGAAAAGCAAAACAAGGACAGAACATAAAATATACTTATCGAAAATAGTTTTTCTCGGACAAAACCTATTCTAATCCCTTCAAATCAACTCCAAAACTAATCTAATCCTACCATACACCTTCTTAGGGTGTCATGGGTTCCTAATCACCATCAAGACCAAAGAATACCATGGGAGTAATTATAGGATGACCTTAGGTATATATATAACTTAAAAATCATGACATAAATGGTATAAATCACAATACTTGCATAAAAGCTCCAAAAATGATAAGAAACATATGAAATGAAAGAGGAAACATAAAAATGATGAGAATATGCTTACTAGTGAAAGTGAAGAGGTGTAAGTAACAAGGATTAACTTAAATATCCTTGGTTTTTATTTCAAAACCATAAAAAGGATATAATCTAGGTTGAAATAACACTTGATTTTAGCAAAAATATTGATCCCTTGCTCTTGTTGTTGTGTGACCGGTTCTTGAAGCCAAGAAAGAAGAGAGAAAAACTTGTTTAACACTTTTGAGACTATGTGAATGAATGAGTAAAAATTGTCAAGTAAGACTTTTAAAGACTTGTGAATTATTAGAAAGAAAACATAAACCATACATCCATTTAATGCAAGCCCTCCCTATGGCGTTTTGGGGAGGTTTTGTCTCCAATATATATATATATTTTTTTTTTTTTTAAAGTTTACTTGTATATTTTTGTAAAACTTGTTAAGTAAAAAGGTGTAATTAGTTGTAACTTGTAAGGTAAAAGGTAGTCTTTTAGGTACAAGTTAGTTTTTAGTAAATCAAAATAGGTTGTAATGAGATGATAAAATTGTAAAACACTTTCCTTATGAAAATTGAGTGATAAAATAATTATCGTAAGATTTTTAAGAAACGACGTAATAATTAAAACTTTAACGATTTAAGTACCAAATAAATTTGAAACACTAGGAAAACTAAAATATAGTTTTTATAAACTAAATGTGAGTTTAAAAATACCTCGGGATCATTTTTGAAAGTAACGGGTTAAATAATCAAAATAAAACTCACGCGATAAAAATTATAAAATATAAAAATTACGCGTAAAATATGAAATGAAATGTCGTGAATGTACTAATGAGATGCACATGATGTCAATGAAATGTAGACTACTCATAGTCCATATGAAATGTACGTGGTGTCATGATCATGAATTCGCCGCTAAACCTCCAAGGTTACGCGAATTTGAAACAAGTAAACCAAGTTTACTAAAAATGTTGAAATAATGAGACATGCATCGTGTCGAGAAATGACCTGAAAGTACGGATTGTCACATTCGCCCATCCAAAAGGAATTCAGTCCCCTAATTCAATCGTTGTTAGGTCTAACGGTTGTCGGCGAAAAGATGAGGATACTTGTCGCGATCTGGTCTTCCCGTACCCAAGTAAACTCAGGACCTCGTCGAGAATTCCAACGAACTTTCACAATCGGAATACGACTCTGTTTCAACCGCTTGACCTCGCGGTCCATGATTTCTCTGAGTTCCTCCACAAAGTTGAGTTTGTCATCAAGTCGAACTTCGTCCAATGAAATAACGAGCGATTCGTCCGAAAGACACTTCTTCAAGTTTGAAACGTGAAACGTGTTGTGCACATGACTAAGTTCTGGTGGAAGATCAAGTCGATAAGCTACCGGACCAACTCTGCTCAAAATCTTGAATGGTCCAATGTATCTCGGGTTTAACTTCCCACGCTTTCCAAAACGTACCACGCCCTTCCAAGGCGATACTTTCAACATAACTTTGTCTCCCACTTGAAATTCCAAATCCTTGCGTCTAACATCCGCATAACTTTTACGTCGACTCCTTGCGTTCTGAGTCTATCACGAATTTGAACAATCTTTTCCGTGGTTTCCACCATTTCTGGACCCGAATGTGATTGGCGTCTCCTACCGCCCAACAAATAGGTGATCGGCACTTACGACCATAGAGTGCCTCAAATGGTGCCATCTTGATACTGGTGTGATAACTATTGTTGTACGAGAATTCAATCAATGGCAAATGGTTAGCCCAACCATTTCCAAAATCAATAACACATGCCCTCAGCCATATCTTCTAACGTTTGAATGGTCCTTTCACTTTGACCGTCGGTTTGTGGGTGATATCCTGTGCTCATCTCTAATCTGGTTCCGAATGAATCTTGCAATGAATTCCAAAAGTTTGAAGTGAATCGACTATCTCTGTCGGAAATGATAGAAATTGGTGCTCCGTGCCTCGAGACTATTTCCTTGACATAAAGTCTAGTGAGTTGCTCCATTGAATAAGTCTCTCTAATCGGTATGAAATGGGCTGACTTGGTAAGACGATCAACAATTACCCAAATAGCGTCGTAACCTCCCGATGTCTTAGGAAGTTTCGTAACAAAGTCCATTGTAATGCGTTCCCATTTCCATTGAGGAATTTCTGGTTGTTGGAGCAATCCTGACGGCTTCGATATTCGACTTTACCTTAGAGCAGGTAAGGCATTTGCTACCGTACGTGGCAATCTCCGCTTTCATGTTCGGCCACCAATAAAGTTTCTTAAGATCTTGATACATCTTATCCGATCCTGGATGAATAGAATACTTCGACTTATGCGACTCATGCATAATCAATTCTCGTATTCCGCCATGCAATGGAATCCACATTCTATCCTTGAAACATAGTACTCCATCTGCTCTTTTCACAAAACCATTTTGCTTTCGGCATGCCATAAAGTTTTTCACTTGGTCGATTCTCTTCCTTAAGTGCTTCAACTTGTGCTTCGTGGATTTTCGATGGTAAAGGAGAAATAATCGTCATTCCCAATGAACGAACTCTTAAAGGTTTAGGCCTCTCTTTCCGACTAAGAGCATCAGCCACAACATTGGCTTTTCCCGGGTGATACTTGATTTCACAATCATAGTCCCTGAGTAACTCCAACCAACGACGTTGCCTCATATTAAGCTCCTTTTGATCAAGAATATATTGCAAACTCTTGTGGTCGGTAAACACTGTGCACTTGGTACCGTAAAGGTAGTGTCTCCAAATCTTGAGCGCAAAAACTACGGCTCCTAACTCGAGATCATGAGTTGTGTAGTTCTTCTCATGCGTCTTAAGTTGTCGAGAAGCATACGCAATCACCTTCTCGTTTTGCATTAAAACAGCCCTAGTCCTTTTATGCGGCGTCGCAATATACAACAAAGTTCTCAATGCCTTCGGGTAGTGCCAAAATTGGCGATCGCAAAGCTTTTGCTTCAGCAACTGAAAAGCAACTTCTTGTTTCTTTCCCCACTCGTACTTTTTGTTTTTCTGTGTCAACTTGGTCAAAGGTCTTGCTATCTTTGAAAAACCTTCGATGAACCTTCGGTAATACCCGGCTAGTCCTAGAAATTGTCAATTTCCGTAGGATTTGTTGGAGTAGCCCAATCTTTTACGGCTTCAATCTTTGTGGGATCAACTTGTAGTCCATGACTATCAATGACATGACCAAGAAATTGCACTTTGTGGTTCCAAAAATCACACTTCGAAAACTTGGCATACAACTTCTCATTCTTGAGTAGCCTTAAAATCATCCTTAAATGCTCTTCGTGCTCTTCTTTGCTCTTGGAGTAGATCAAGATGTCGTCGATGAACACTATAACAAACTTGTCCAAATACGACTTACAAACTCTATTCATGAGATCCATGAATACCGCCGGTGCATTAGTCAATCCAAACGGCATCACTTGAAACTCGTAATGACCGTAACGTGTTCTAAACGCTGTTTTCGGAATATCCTCTTCCCGAACTCGAAGTTGATGATAACCCGATCGAAGATCAATCTTGGAGTAAATATCTGAACCTTGCAACTGATCGCACAAGTCATCAATTCTGGGGAGTGGGTAACGATTCTTCACCGTTAACTTGTTCAATTCTCGATAATCTATGCACATTCGGAAGGATCCATCCTTCTTCACAAACAAGACGCTTCTGCGAAGAACTCGGCCTAATGAATCCTTTGTCTAGAAGCTCTTGCAATTGATTAGACAACTCTTGCATTTCGGATGGTGCTAAACGATACGGTGCTCGCGCAAGTCGGCAGCTCCGCACTAAGTCAATATGAAACTCTACTTGACGTGCCGGTGGAAGTCCCGGTAAATCCTCGGAAATACTTCAGAAAATTCACGAACAATAGGAACATCTTCAAGTCGCTTCTCCTCCGACTTTTCTCGTTACATGAGCTAAGAAAGCAAGACAACCTTTCTTAATGTACTTCTCCGTTTGGATGCACGATATGATACTAAGTCTGGTTCCACTTCGTTCCCCACGAATAATCAAAGTTTCGCCGTTATAGGGAAGATGAACAACTTTCTCATCACAAATGATCTTTGCGCGATGCTTAGATAACCAATCCATGCCAATGACGACGTCAAAACTACCAAGCTCTACGGGCATGAGGTCTATGTTGAAGGGATGATTAAGAAAATTGAATGTGCAACCGCTGACAATGGTGTTGGTGTTAACTACGCTACCATTAGCTAATTCGACGTTGTATGATATGTCTAATGTAGTTGGTTTAATGTTGAGCAAAGGTGCAAATGCATTGGACACAAAACTTTTATCGGCACCCGAATCAAATAAACCTGAAGCATAACGATTATTGAGAAGAAACGTACATGTGATGACATTCGGTCCTCCTATCTTCTCCGCCTCCTATGACGTAAACCCTTCCTCGTGCCAAACCTTCTTGATTCGGATTTGCTTGATTCTTTCCTTTCTTACAATCCCTCTTGTAGTGTCCAGGTTCCCCGCAACCAAAACAAGTAACTTGTGGTGCCTTGCAATCCCTAGTACGGTGACCAACTTTCTTGCAATTTTCACACGGATCAGGACATCGACCCGGATTGTGATGACTCAAACACTTATTACACTTCGGCAAAACCCCCGTATATCCTTTTCCTTCCTTCTGTCCCGCAGCATAAACCTTAGCAACCTCTTGCCTCTTGGGCGGTTGTTGAGTAGCATTCCTACCCCTGGTGTTGTCCCACTTGCGCTTGTTATTGTTGTTGTAGTTGCCTCGGTTATTGTTGAAACGGTTGTTGGGGTTGTTGTTGTTGCTTCGGTTGGTGGTGGTATACTTACCTCGCTTCACCACTTGTGCCATCAATTTCTGAGTCACACGAATAGCTTCCTCAATTGTTTGTGGATCAAACGAAGTCACATCTCCTTGAATCACTTCGGGAAGTCCTCCAATAAAAGCCTCTAGCAACTTTTCGTTATCCGATACCATCGACGGGCATAACGTGGCTAATTCCTGGAATCTCCGAATGTAAGTGTCGATATCATACCCAATGGTGACCAATTCATAGAACTCCGTCTCCAACTTTTTGATTTCCGTTCGAGGACAAAACTTCTTAGTCACCAAGCCCTGGAATTCCTCCCAAGTAAGCTTAAAAGCATTCTCCATTCCAATCGGTTGAGCGTAAGAATTCCACCATGACAACGCTCCATCGAGTAAAGTGCTTGTGGCAAACTTAACCTTCTTGTCATCCGGACACAAAGCAAAAATACCGATTCCAATTTCTCAAACCATCGTACCATTGCAGTAGCTCCCTCGATACCTCGAAACTTAGTGGGTTCACCACTCTTGAAATCTTTGTACGAACATTTCTTAACCCCAGATCCTCCGGCATTACCATAGCAGAGTTAGCCTAGCGGCCAAAGGCAGCACAACTGTTTCCCTTTCGACCCTTAGTGCATTAGCAATGCTATCATTCACCAACTTTTGAATTTCTGCTTGGGTCATTTCCTGTGTAACTTTCTTAGGCGCCATAATTCTTCAAAATCACAAGATGAAACAATCATGAGAACTCGCAAGTAGAAACAACCATCATACAAATATATCCACAACCACATCATGCATAAAGATAAATGGAATCACAACGAAACAATAACGAAATATCACAAATATAATCACAACACACGTGGATAATATACATGAAAATTTCGGCCTACATGGACCGATATCATAGATAATAATAACCATTCCTACATAGTAGAGTCAATACTTGATAATTTGTTTGTACAACAACCAAAATACAACAAGTTCTTTGAACTACGTCACACACCCCGTGACTAGGATGATAATGGTCAAAACTATACAATGACAAAAGTCTACATAAGGCACCTCATGGTGCTCCCGCCGCCCAATCCCCGAAGATCGCGAACCTGCGTAACCAAACTATCCACCAAACTCCTCAACTCATCAACCTGAACCTGCAAAGCAACAATACTCTCCCTATCCTCTATCTGTCTATGAATACTCACGATGAGACAAGTCAATACAAACCCGCCTAATATCAAACCCTCGACCTCCTCGTCGATGGGTTCAATCCTATCTACCGAACAACTCCCCAACCGTCGTGTCAAACTATCAATCAGAATAGCTGCGAGCATCAATGCGGGCTCCTAGTGCCACTGTAGAAGGCGTTGCGACGCAGCAGCTGCCCTAGAACTCTCGCCTAACTCAAATCTAACGGTGGCTCGGGCTCGTCGATGGTGGTGTCGGGATATCGAAACGAGCACGCTTTTGGCGGCAAGTCCGTCGTAGGTAAAGGATCTCTAGGAAAATATGATGGAGATGGTGATGATGGTGGTGATGGTGCTAGTAGTGGTGTTGGTGGTGGATCGTGAGGGCTAACGTGAGAGTGGGTGCAACCTCGCCTCCTCGAAGGGTTCGGTCTCAGATGTCGGTCATGATCGTGGGAAGGCTGCAGTGGATCCAATAGAAGATACAATCTCGATGGAGTGTGATGAATCATCATCCATGATGGGGTTAGCCGGAACATCATCCGAGCTAGAGTCCGATGATATGGTGATAGGGTGTGAATCTGAAGACATGTCTGTGACAACCGATGTGAAATAAATGTAAATAATCTCGACAAAAATGTAAGTGAATCCGCATGATAACAATGAATATGTACTATGATGAAATGATGAGATGCTATGATAATGTAGCTATAGTCTAGGGTCAATGATGCAACCTAGTTCTCTATAACTGTAGCTCTGGTACCAATCTGTCACACCCCAATTTACATTGTTTTGCAGTGGAATGGAATTCCCGGGGCATTGACTGTCATAGCACCACATTACAGTTATATTGAACGACCTAAAGTGTCGTTTTAAAAACACATCGTTGGATATTTCATAAAAACATAATCAGAGTACAACATTGGTCCCAAAAGGTTTAACAAGTTTAAGGAAATACAAATATGTTACAAATCCAAACGATGTTTTGAAATAAAGTGCCATAATGTACATAATGTAAGTCGACGCCGCGACTCAAAATGTTGGTCCCTAAACCATGCCATGATGCGAATGCCTCAGTTACCTGAAAATACATTGCTAAAAACGGTCAACAATAATGTTGGTGAGAAATCATAGGTTTATGTAAATGGTTTATACGACTACACAAGTATCTAGCATGCATGACAATCAAGTCACGTGAAAATAATGTTACAATTGCTCTAAGCCCATGACCCCGAAACTAGACTGATCAATTATGTATGCCCCTCCACAGAGTGTTTGCCAGACAACTCAGTTAATGAAATCAAATGAAATGCATCCGATTTCCTGGTTGGGATTCACCAACCCGGATGGAGGCGTCACCCTCGATAGATCTATCCACTCATCCGCGCTTCAAAGATTAACGGTTCATGGTTCAGGAAATGGGGACTTTCAAATTGGCATATGAGGTAACTTAAGCAATGTAATGAATTTAACATACTTGGTATCGTACAAAGAAAAATGTAGTGCAATGTATTCTCCCACGTGGGTTTGAAATAATCGAAAGCATGTAAAAACGGGGCTATGAAAACTCACTTGGATAAACAGGAATAACGGCAAAAGTGAGTACACTGAGGTTTAATGTAATGCGTCAACCGGGACCTATTATCAATGATATGATATGTCATGAATTGCAATGTAATGTTATGCATGCACTTGATATGTTATTTATACCATTTACGACCTTTGGAAAATATTACTCGACGTCGAAAAATACTCTTTTGACGTCTTGACCAACCAAAAATCACTTTACATGTTTTTACGTCAAAATGTCATCCTACAATGGTTTTATAATGATTTTAGAGAAATTACCATTTTTCGTCGCAAAACAATGTCGTTGGAAAAATCATGAAATTACCAAAAATGGCTCCGGAAAAACAATCGTAAAACAGTACACGTTGATCGTTAGAGAACGAAATCGACGGTTTTGGAAAGTTTGTATCCATATCTAAAAGTTTCAGTTCAGGAGTTTTCGTCCAAAAGGTCTCGAACATAAAGATAATAAGGGTTAAAGTTGGTGGTTTTGGCCAATTGAGTGCAGAAAATTAGTTACGGCAAGTTTATGAAAAAGTGTGTATCTTTGTCGTTTCAAATCCGTTTTCTACGTTTAATATGTCCTTAGCTTCAGTATTGAAGTAAACTAATATATTTTTGAGAAGTCGAAATAATTTGTGAAGCTTAAGGCTCGTTTTTGACCCGAACAAACTAAAAACATGTTGCTGAAATTTCTGAAAAATAATATATTTCGTCGTCAAACTTGAAAAATCCATAACTTCTTCGTTATAAGTCCGTTTTCATCCGTTCAAGCGGCCACGGATTCGTTTTAAAGTATATTTTCTAAAAATCAAGGCCAAAATTTAGTACCAACTGTCGGATTTTCCAGAAAAGCAAAACAAGGACAGAACATAAAATATACTTATCGAAAATAGTTTTCCTCGGACAAAACCTATTCTAATCCCTTCAAATCAACTCCGAAACTAATCTAATCCTACCATACACCTTCTTAGGGTGTCATGGGTTCCTAATCACCATCAAGACCAAAGAATACCATGGGAGTAATTATAGGATGACCTTAGGTATATATATAACTTAAAAATCATGACATAAATGGTATAAATCACAATACTTGCATAAAAGCTCCAAAAATGATAAGAAACATATGAAATGAAAGAGGAAACATAAAAATGATGAGAATATGCTTACTAGTGAAAGTGAAGAGGTGTAAGTAACAAGGATTAACTTAAATATCCTTGGTTTTTATTTCAAAACCATAAAAAGGATATAATCTAGGTTGAAATAACACTTGATTTTAGCAAAAATATTGATCCCTTGCTCTTGTTGTTGTGTGACCGGTTCTTGAAGCCAAGAAAGAAGAGAGAAAAACTTGTTTAACACTTTTGAGACTATGTGAATGAATGAGTAAAAATTGTCAAGTAAGACTTTTAAAGACTTGTGAATTATTAGAAAGAAAACATAAACCATACATCCATTTAATGCAAGCCCTCCCCTATGGCCGGTTTTTGGGGAGGGTTTGTCTCCAATATATATATTTTTTTTTTTTTAAAAGTTTACTTGTATATTTTTGTAAAACTTGTTAAGTAAAAAGGTGTAATTAGTTGTAACTTGTAAGGTAAAAGGTAGTCTTTTAGGTACAAGTTAGTTTTTAGTAAATCAAAATAGGTTGTAATGAGATGATAAAAATTGTAAAAACACTTTCCTTATGAAAATTGAGTGATAAAATAATTATCGTAAGATTTTTAAGAAAACGACGTAATAAATAAAACTTTAACGATTTAAGTACCAAATAAATTTGAAACACTAGGAAAACTAAAAATATAGTTTTTATAAACTAAATGTGAGTTTAAAAATACCTCGGGATCATTTTTGAAAGTAACGGGTTAAATAATCAAAATAAAAACTCACGCGATAAAAATTATAAAATATAAAAATTACGCGTAAAATATGAAATGAAATGTCGTGAATGTACTAATGAGATGCACATGATGTCAATGAAATGTAGACTACTCATAGTCCATATGAAATGTACGTGGTGTCATGATCATGAATTCGCCGCTAAACCTCCAAGGTTACGCGAATTTGAAACAAGTAAACCAAGTTTACTAAAAATGTTGAAATAATGAGACATGCATCGTGTCGAGAAATGACCTGAAAGTACGGATTGTCACAGTTGATTAGGTGATTGTGGTTGCCATTAGCATTGGTCTAACAACATTACTAAATATCAACCTTCATTCATGGTGTACACTGTGTTTTTGATGACTTGGTCATATGTAGGAGCTTTGAATCTTGGTTAATTTTATACTGGTCAAAGCTGAAAATCACTCTTCTTACCGGTAACTCATTCAACGTAAACTTACACATTTCAATTGATGTTTGCATCTAGATCTGTGTGTGATCACTTACATCCGATCCGTTTACATGTAATTTTTTAGGCCCATGTTTAACACGGTTTTTGTAAAACCTGAAAATCTAAAATTGAATAAAGACTAAAATACCCTTGGAATCGAAAATTATAAAATATGTAAAAGACATTTATATTCATTCAACGAAATTAAAACCTAACTTACGAATAATTAAAACTTAACGAATATGTGTACGTGATCGACATTGTACGACGGAAGTTAAACGTCTCGTTAAATAGTTGGGCTATTCGTATGGGCCTTGTTTTCGTTTATTTGGTGAACCATGTTGGGCCGTGTAATTTTGTCCGGTTGGACTAGTGAGCCGAGAGCCCAAAGGGGCGTGAGTTTTGTTTGTTCGGTTGGACCAAGCCGAAGCCCACCCCATCTCAAGCCTAAACCGAAAATTGTACTAGCTATATATACAACACATTAAACATAATTTGGAACCCTAGTTTTCTTTGCCTCTCTTTTTTTTTTCTTCCTATTCGGCCGAACCAACTCCCTTGGTGTCGAGACCTTGTGTCCAACAAGCTAAGGTATAACAATGATCTTTTCGTCTTCTTTTGATAACACCTAACGTATAATATGTTGTATCATATTTGTTTTAGTCGAGCTTGTGTTCTTTTCTTTTGGCCGAACCATATGAAACCAACAAACCAATATGAATTGAACCTTGTAATATTAAGAGAACATGTAATATATATGTATTGTTTGAATTGGATCATTAGTATGTCGAGCTTAAGAAAAACCGAACTACATATATCATGAATCGGACAAGGTAAAACATGCAAACGTGATTAAGTAAGATACATAGATGAGCTAGGGTTTGCGTAAAACATGTTAGCCGAAACCTACATGTTAGCCGAACCATGTGAGGGTTTTTGAAAGTGTATTAAACGAGAAAGGTCATGTAAAACCTAAACCTTAGATTGAGGTGTGAACCGAACTATGCATGTCGAACCCTACTTGGTTTGTGAACCGTGTATCATGCGTGTGTTTTATAAGTCAAGTAAGCTTGTTGATATGTAACGTAATACGTGGTCATATCTAGTCTAAACTATTGTGCATGTGTGTGTAAATGTGTAACTAATCCGAGTAATAAGTAACTTTGGGGTCACATGAAATCATAAACGTGCATGGGTATAAAAGTTGACGTATAATATGTGTATAAGTAACGTATGGTTAAGTCATGAATGTGTTGAGTAAATAAACAAGAGTAATGAGTCATTAAATGACGTAGCATGTAAAGTAAATGCACATTGATATGATATTAAAAGAATTAGAAAACCCTAGAACATAAATGAGAGTCGATTAGGGTTTGAAGCTAAGTATAATAATTCATTATTTCATGTGTGAGTTATGACGTTTAAACTATTTTCACATTTAACCCTACACTTTAATAAATGACATAATGAACCCTAATCTATAATATCGGTTATAAAACACTTAAGTCTCATTTAATCATAAATCTCTAAAGTAATAAGATCACTGAATACATTAAGTATGAGCACCAAACATTTAATAGATCATTTCGACAATTATGGAATCATAAATAACATGTACGACCGTTAATGTGTATAGGTTCTGTGAAGAAGGAGTAATCCTTTGCTTTCCGTATTTCTACTTTTTGGTCATTTGCTTTGGAATAAGGTACAGATATTCTGACCTTTTTAGTAAAGGTTCCTTATAACGTTTTCTTTCGTTAGCTTTTATATTAAAGTTTCCTAAGCCTTTGCTATGAACCCCATTCTGTTTGTTTGAGCTGTTGCTTATCTGAACTCTGATTTCTGAATTGTGAAACATCTGATTTTGAACTATATGATATGAAAACTCTGATTTTGAAAATATGATTAACCTTATGATAAAGTATGATCTGTCGGGTTTTGACATTCGATTTGACCTAAGATAGTTTGAAACCCGAGCCAAATATTTCACTAGTCATGGGGTTCCATGTCCGTGTCGATGATGCACCTCTGACATGACTCTAGGGCAGTAGAGTGATGTTCTGTCACGTCCCTTATCTGTTATCTGTTATGAGCTCAAGTTATGTTATATGACCAATATCTGTCTGTGGGGCGTATGAATGCATCCTAGATCTGTTATCTGTTATCTGTTATCTGATGATTGATGTTGCGTGCATGCACGTCCTTCATAACTCTGGTAGGTCTCCCCTACAAATGTTGCCTTATGTGAATATGATTATGATCTGATATTTGTTTCTGGGCTCGTGGTAGTTAACTATAAACTTTATTCGATAATTCTGATTTATACTTTGAAAATGATTATGATTTTGCTATCTTTCGTTCACTATATTTCGTATTCGATATTGTTTCGTATTCGCTTTGCTTTTATATCTGTTCACTGAGCTTTTGAAGCTCTCCCGCATTTCTTTCTTCTTCGCGCAGGTATCTAAGCATTTGGAGCTGGGTTTTGCTTTGGGATGATTGCATGAGTGGACTTACCTTAGAGATATTTAGCTTTGATCTTATGATGCCATTTAAGACTTTGTTATTTCAGATTATTTTGTTGGAGTTTATTTTCCGCTGGGACCTATGTATTGAAGTCATGTTGACTTGAATTATTCCGCATTTATGCTAAGACTTCTTTTGGATATTTATGTTTGCTTTGATATGACACCATTGTTTGTGATTCCTTTACCCTTGTCGGGTCGGGGCGTTTCAGTTTTTACGATCAAGTATATATACATCTTCACGTAATATGTCAATCTTACTCAAGTTGGCTCTGTGGAAACCTCATGGACCTCTTATACAAAACCAATTTTCTATCCTTAACTTACTTTTTTTTTTTTTACTATGTATTGGGAGGCTACAAAACTAGTAAACACCCCCCATTTATCAAAATTAACTTATAGGTCACCCATATATGAGTTTGCTTTCGTTTATACCAACATCGTTCAAATTCTTAATGAAATTTTCATGCAATTAAAAGAATAAAGCTAACTTTAATATATCAACACAATAATATTTTCAATCTAACCGTAAAACATTAGTTAAATTATCTTAATTCACTTTCAATTAACTATGTTGCACTTAAATAATGGCTAAAACTGATATTTTACATTTGAATAATCGTTTGTGTTGTTTTAGTATGTTATATCTAGCTTTATTCTCGTTGTTTTGAAGATTTTTGAGATAAAGTTATTCGAAGTTGGTATAAACAAAAGCAAACCCATAAATGGTGGGTGAAGTGGTTGATTCTGATAGTGATGATGAGGAAGTGTTTGAGCCAAATAATCCTATGGCTAGTTACTTTTCATCAGCACGTGGAGGTAACGATCTCGAAGATTATTTCTCGGATGAGTATGCAGCTCAAGTCTATGATTTATCAGGGCAATTGGATGAGTTTTGTGATCAGTTTGATATCAAGCTCCAAGGTCGTGCAAGGAAGTAACTTTTTATTTTGTTAGTTCATAAGATTGGCTTGTCATCTTATTTAGTTAATTAGTTGTCTAGTTTTTTGGTAGCTAATTGTTCATTTATCGTCTGTCATAAATGATCTAGTGGTAGTTCAAGCGGTTGCTTGAAGTTAATGTGGTACTTCAGCCACATTTCATGGTACTTAATTGATTTTTTTGGTGTAATATATTTTACCGGGTGATGACCCTTTACCAAAAAAAAAAAAAAACCCTTATAAATGGGTGGCCTATAATTAAGCTAGTTTTGATGAATGGGTGGCTTATAAGTAAAAAGTTTAATAATTGAGTGGCCTCTCAATACATAATCTTTTTTTTTCCTTTATTAATTATGACGCTCTAACCGGATTATTTTGACATGAAAGAAGTCGGGGGTTCATATCTGTATTTCACAGTTAGTGCTGTTGATTCGATGTCTTTGTACTGGATTTGTGGGCATATAAGACTTTTGACTTTGTTGAAATCATACCGTTTGACAAAGTGGGAAATTGCTTTATATCCACTTGACTTACATTCAAGGCCTCCCAAAAATGAGTAAATGTATTAAAAAAATCTGCAAATTTACCTACGAACTTGCTTCTTGTTGCAATTTTAATGTGCAGATTTGCAACTTTTAGTTATTCATGCATGAGTAAAGATCAAATAAAAAATAAAAGTAAAATGTGAAAGATAGAGAAATAACCACAGCTACATATTTTAGATGCATCTACAAAAAGAGATGCATCTCCCATAAAATTCTTCTTCTTCATTTAAAATGTATGATTGAAAATATTTCTCATTCTTCTTATTTTTATTTGTCTTCTTAGTTGATCAATTCCTATTCATGCATAACTAATACATCACAACAACAACAACAACAACATACCCAATCCCGCCTAGGCAGGGTATGGGGGAGGTAAAATGTAGACAGATCCTACCCCTACACCAGGGTAAACCCGTGTGTAGAGACTGCTTTAACGAGACCTAAAGTGCATGTGTGCTAGGGAGGATAGATATAGCATACGACAAAAACACAAGGCAAAAGCGAAGTAAAGAAAAAAGCAGGCATCTGGAAAAAGAACCACGCCAAGCACACGAAAAAGCCAATAGCAAAGCTTGAGATAAAACCAAAAGAGGCACCAAGCCAACAAAAGGGGCAACACAAAGCAAAGCAAAGAAGACAATAAAGCAAAAGTAAAAACACGTAGCAAAACCAAACGCAAGTGTAAAACAAAGAAAGAAAACCCCAAAGGCAACAATAGAGAACCACAAAGACACTTAAGCTACGGCAAGCAAAGAAAGAGATTAAAAATGCCAAGACCTAGACCACTACCATGAACTAATACATGATATTATATTATATTTTTAAGGGAATATAGGATATGAAACTATGAATTTAGTAAATTGTGGCTGTTGAAAGAGTCCAAAATATCTCTTTTTCGAAATGTGGCTTAGATCTTTCAAAGTGTTAGCATCTAAAACGACCTCACACTACAAGAAAATTAATTTATAGTGAGAGAGTCTTGTCCATAGCATCAAGCTTTATCAATGAAGGATTTGGCACTTATTATATTTGGCTGGGTTGGGGCTGAAGTTTATATTATAAGTCAAAATTGAAATTTGTATTTTTATAAACTTATTTATCAAATGGGCTGAGGTTGAGGCTTATTATTGCAAAATTACTAAAAAGAACATAATTAAATGAGTTTTTGGCTGTGTTTGGCGAAGGGCTTATGGGGCTTGGGCTTTTAAAAAAAGTCGACTTATAAAATAAGTCGCATTTGTCATGCGGGCTTATGAAATCATAAACCCTTAAAAAGGGCTTAAAACTTTAGCCCTATAAAAGAGGCTAAAAAATTTAGCCTGGAGCTTTTGAACAGTAAATTACTTATTTACTCACAAAAATATCTAACATATACAAAAACTCATTTAATTATGTATTTTTTAGTAATTTTGCAATAATAAACTTAAGCTTAAACCCATTTTTCAAACAAGTTTACCAAAATACAAATTTCAACTTCGACTTATAATAAAAACCCCAGCCCCAGCCCATTGGGCCAAACATACCCTTTGTATATGTTAGATATTTTTGTGGGTAAATAAATAATTTATTCTTCAAAAGCATTGGGCTAAAGTTTTTAGCCTTTTTTTTTTGGCTGGGGCTTATAGAGACCTATTATATAAGCCCTTCCACAAGCTCGCATGACAAACGAGACTTATTTTATTAGCCGACTTATTTTAAAATCCCAAGCCCCATTTATGCCCCGTCAAAAATAGGGTACGTTTGGCGCAAGAGGTTGGGGCTAGAGCTGAGGCTGAGGCTTATATTATACGCTAAAATTGTTTTTTTTTTTTTTTTTTTTTTTATAAACTTGTTTGGCAAATGCGCTGGGATTGGGGCTTATTATTGCAACATTACTAAAAATGATATAATTAAATAAGTTTTTGTACATGTTAGATATTTCTGTAGGTAAATAAGTAATTTATTCTTCAAAAGCCCCGTATTAAAGTTTTTAGCCTCTTTTTTGGGGTCGGGGCTTATAGAGACTTTTTTTATAAGCCCTTTTATAAGCCCGCATGACAAATGAGAATTATTTTATTAGTCGACTTATTTTAAAGGGCAAATGGCATAAAAAGGTATCAAAGTTAGGGTCCATTTTCAATTAAGGTATTCTACTTTTTTTCTTGCATAAAAAGGTACCCAACAAAATTTTTTGGCGGATTTGGGTTTTTTACTAACGTCCGTTAACTCCCTTCGTTAGTATATTACATATTTGGTCCCTGATTTTGTAGAGTCTTTTTATGCATCATCCCTCCTCCTCCACCGTCCACCACCACCCTCCTCCTCCACCGTCCACCACCACCCTCCTCCTCCACCAACACCGTCTGCCATTTGCCCCATGGAGAAATAATGTAATTTGCGTTTTTTTTCAGAACAAATGAAAAGAAAAACTGGAGCTGTCTTATACTCTTATCCTCCTTAAAAAATAAGCTACATTGCTTCATACTCAATAAACTAATCGTTTTCAAATAAATAAGCTACATTGCTTCATACTCAAAACCATAGTCAATAAACAAACATTTTTTACTCAATAAACTGGGCAAGATTACGTATGTACACAAAGTGTTCGATGAAATTCCTCAACCAAGTGAACCTTTTAAAGTGTAAAAGATGAGCTGTGAATAAGCTCTTAGCCCATGAAAATGTTTTTTTATTTTTCATCCACTTAACTAAATATGTCTTCAGTGTTATTGATCTAGCTTTTTCAATTTGTAGCTTAAATTTACCTTTGAAAGCACTCCTTTAGTCTTTTTTTTTCTGTCTCAGCAGTCCCCAAACAGCCTTCTTTTAGCTTAATTTCCCCTTTCCTTTTGCTTATCTCTGTCCTTATAGCTTATTTATGTTTCCTGCTCTCATGTTCATATCAGATAGGTATAGAAGTTCATATTTTGCAAATAGGTTAGGATATGGGTATTATAGCTCAATATAGTTTCATTCCTTCATAAATCATCATAATCTATCTGTTTCAGTAGATAAAAATTCATTTTGGTCAAATTTCATAATTCTGTCAAAAGTCAAAATATCATTAAAAAGACATATTTGCATGAACTTTCTGGAATTTTAATTTCTTCATTCTTAGTCCTTTTAAGCTGATAATTTGGATATTTAATCTCTAGTTGGTTGCCTATCTAAAGCTTATTTTAGTGTAATTTTAGGAATTTACTTAGGTAGTTAAAATTAAGCTTATAGTTGATACAAAAAGTTGTTCTGCTTGCTGCACATCAGTCTCAATATGGTCTAATAAGCTTAGGTTTTAGATTTTTCATTCCTTCATAATTAGTCCTTTTGTTATGAAATTATAGACTTAAGTTCTCTTGTTGGTGATCTACAGCTACGTATTTTTAGTTGATTTTTAGAATTTTTCTACACTAGCTTAACGTAGGCTCAAAGTAGGTGCTAAAAGGCCGTTTGGATTTAGCCTTATGAAATATGTTTTGTTGCTTATTTCACTCTAGCTTGTGCTTATGAGGTCCATTTCAGTTACAGTAGCCATAACTTAGTTATTTTAGGTTAGTTTTATGCTAGGGTAGCTTATAGTAGCTTTAGTTAGCTTATTGCTTATTTTAAAGTGCTTATTCTTGAAATGGGTTTGGGTTATTACGGGGTTTGTGAGTTTTCTGGTGGTGGCGGGTGGTGGTGGTGGACGGTGGTAGTGGTGGCGGGTGGTGTTGGTAGGTGATGGTGGCGGACGGTGTTGGTGGAGGAGGAGGGTGGTGGTGGACGGTGGAGGAGGAGGGATGGTGCATAAAATGACTCTACCAAATCAAGGACCAAATATGCAATTTACTAACGAAGTGGGTTAACGAACGTTAGTAAAAAACCCAAATCCGCCAAATTTTTTTGTTGAGTACCTTTTTATGCAAGAAAAAAAGAAGAATACCTTAATTGGAAATGGACCCTAACTTTAATGTCTTTTTGTGCCATTTGCCCTATTTTAAAATCCCAAGCCTCATTTAAACCCCATTTAAGCCCCGCCAAACATAGCCATAGCCATATTATATTTAGAGTTAATTACATAAATCGTCCTTGTGGTTTGATCAAAATTACGGATCTTGTCCCTATACTTTTTTTTAGCGCGTTTCGTCCATGTGGTTTACAAATCTTACGGATCTTGTCCCGATCGACCTCCAAAAAAGGACCTCCCTTGCAAATACTCTCTAACGTGAGGGACTAACATCATATTTTGGTTTTAACGATCGGAGTTAATTACATAAATCGTCCTTGTGGTTTGGTAAAAGTTACGCATCTTGTCCCTGTGGTTTATTATAATATTTTTTTTTAACTGTTTTTTCTTTTAAAAAAAATAATTTTATTAAAAAAATTAAAATAAAATTAAAAAAAAAACAAAAAAAAAACTTTTTTTAATTTTATTATAAAACGGATGAAGGCGTATAAAAAAACGTTTTTATACGGTTTTCTCTATTTTTACGTTTCATTTGTTTTTATACGGTTTCGTTCGTTTTTGTATGAAAATGTATGAAAACATTTTTCTACAAAAATGTAAGTTTTTGTACAAAAATGTACGTTTTTGTATGAAAATGTATAAAAACATTTTTTCATACAAAAAGGAACGAAACCGTACATTTTTGTACATTTCGTTCGTTTGTGTATGAAATAATGTTTTCATACATTTTCATACAAAAACGAACGTTTTTGTACATTTCGTTCGTTTTTGTATGAAATAATGTTTTCATACATTTTCATACAAAAACGAACGAAATGTACAAAAATGTACGTTTTTGTATGAAAATGTATGAAAACATTATTTCATACAAAAACGAACGAAATGTACAAAAATGTACGGTTTCGTTCCTTTTTGTATGAAAAAATGTTTTCATACATTTTCATACAAAAACGTACATTTTTGTACAAAAACGTACATTTTTGTACAAAAATGTTTTCATACATTTTCATACAAAAACGAACGAAACCGTATAAAAACAAATGAAACGTAAAAATAGAGAAAACCGTATAAAAACGTTTTTTTATACGCCTTCATCCGTTTTATAATAAAATTAAAAAAAGTTTTTTTTTTGCTTTTTTTTATTTTATTTTAATTTTTTTAATAAAATTAAATTTTTTAAAAGAAAAAACAGTTTTTTTAAAAAAAAAATATTATAATAAACCACAGGGACAAGATGCGTAACTTTTACCAAACCACAAGGACGATTTATGTAATTAACTCCGATCGTTAAAACCAAAATATGATGTTAGTCCCTCACGTTAGAGAGTATTTGCAAGGGAGGTCCTTTTTTTGGGACCAGGTCGGATCAGGGACAAGATCCGTAAGATTTGTAAACCACAGGGACGAAACGCGCTAAAAAAAGTATAGGGACAAGATCCGTAATTTTGACCAAACCACAAGGACGATTTATGTAATTAACTCTTATATTTATATATTTGATGTAATAAGGCCAAGCCCATAGTCTAGAATACTCTTTGTATCCTATATATTTGCTAGTTGTTATCAATAATAAGCAAGGAAAATAAACCTTCCAATATGGTATCAGAGCACACCTACCACCCACCTTTTGGCAAGGCGGAACGAATGATACGAATAATAAATAACGTCATTCGTACACTTCTTTTCCAAGCACACCTACCACCCACCTTTTGGGTCGAGGCCTTTTATATGTGTTAGGATTTATAAAATCCGGTAGTTAAAGAGTCGCTCACCTCAAGTATATGTATTCATTAGAAAGCTCGTAGTCATAGGCATTTAGTGATAGTTAGTAGTTTGTTAAGTAACACCGTGGAAGACGGACGGGTCTTTACCCACTGTATGCCTGATCCACAGCCCGTAGGTGGCGTGTCTTGTAAGAACCTATAAATACCCTTTTCCTAGCAAGGCAAAAGGTTGGAGCTTCACAATATCATTTTTCTTTGTCTCACTAAGTTCCCAAATCTCTTCCACTTTCTCTCTCTAAACCTCATTTCATACGCCCCATAACTTATGTATTTATGTGTTTGTGAAAACCAATATATTACAAATGGTATCAAGAGCCATGGTTTGATCATTCATCTTTCATGTTCTTGGATTTCTAGTGGTTTTCATAAGGTTTTTGGGTTTGAATGAGTTTAGAGTAGTTTTCATCATTTGGATAATTTCTAGTGTTAAAGTTTGAATTTTGATTGTACTTTTGTGTTTAGAATCATTATAAGTGGTTAGGTTTTGGTTTGGAAGGCTTGAATCATCGTGGTTGGGTTGTTTTTGGATTGAAAAGTGGTGTTTTTGAAAGTTTTCTAGCATGCGATTTGTGTCTCGTATTAACATTCTTCTATGCGATTTGTCCTAAATACTAAGCGATTTGTCTCTTTAGTGAATGCTTTTTGAAGCGATTTGTCACACTTTGTATGCGATTTTTCATTTTCTGTGAAGCGATTTGTCTAGTATGCGATTTGTCTATTGAGACAAAACGACAAGAAAGGACAAAGTAGTGGAAGTAGTGGGTGTACTATGCGATTTGTCAACTTAAGCGATTTGTCTCTTAAGCGTTTTAATACTTATGCGATTTGTCCCTTAAGCGATTTGTCTATTAAGCGTTTTAACACTTATGCGATTTATCTCTCAGTGCGATTTGTCATCAGTGCGATTTGTCAAGTGTGCGATTTGTCTTGTATGCGATTTGTCTTTTGAGACTTATCATCTTTGTGATACGTTTTACGGTTTTTCTCTTGATTTAGTAAAATCCCGTGAAACAATCTATTTCCCGGTTTAATCATTGAGTAGTAAAATCCCATGGAACTTATAATCATGTCTACAATCACTTCTTCCGTTGCCGATGACGTTCAAGCTGCTGGATCCGATACTCGTCCTCCCATGCTGGATAGAACCGACTATGACTCTTGGGCTCAAAGAATCAGACTGTATTGCTTAGGAAAAGAGAATGAAGTCAACATTCTTAAGTCAATTGATGAAGGTCCATTTCAGATTGGAACAACTAGGGATGTTCTCGAAACCAAAACTGATGGAAATGTTACATTAGGATTGGATAGACCAAGAATGTATGATGAGCTTGATGATAAGGAAAAGAAGAGATACGATGCAGACATCAGAGCTTCTAACATTATACATCAAGGTTTACCTAAGGACAGTTATAAATTGATCAATCACAACACTGAAGCTAAGGCTGTTTGGGATAATGTCAAGATGCTTCTCTCTGGGTTGGAACTAACCAAGGAAGACAGAGAGTCTCAGCTGTATGATGATTTTGAGAACTTTAAGATGAATCCAGGGGAAAGTGTTACTGAATATTATGCGAGATTCCACAAGCTTGTGAATGACATGAGAAATATCAAAATGGCAATGCCAAATATCCAGCTAAATTCAAAGTTTGTGAACAACATGAATCCCGAATGGCACAAATTCGTCACTGCAGTCAAGCTTAACAAAGGATTGAGGAACACAAATTACGAGCAATTGTATGCCTACTTGCTTCAAAATGAGAAACATGCTGCATTTGAACGAATGATCATGAAAAAGTTTAAAAACAATGCTGGAGATGCAAGCTCTTCAAATGATTCAACTGCATTCTACACAAATGTAGGAATAACTACCAAAGCATCACAAGTCATACCTACTGGAAATGGTAATCACAAACTCATTCCGGATCCAGGGTATAAGCCTCCAGATTCAGACACATTCATGGAACACCTTGTTAATCAACTGGCTCTAATGGTTAAGCAAAACTTGAACTTCGCCCCACACACCAACAATCATCTTAGAATTGCATCCAATCTCCACAATCATGCTACAATTAAAGAAGGAAAGGTGGTGGTGCAAAAAGTGCAAGGAAGACAGAATGCAAACCTTCCACATAATGAACAAGGGATTACAGGAGCTGGCTATGGGAATGCAGGAGCCGGTGCAGGTTACGTGGGTAATCAAAATCGAGGAAGGATTGCGGGTCAAGGTCAAGGAAAGCAAATCAAGTGCTACAACTGTGGAGTTGAAGGACACATTTGAACGAAACTGTACTCAACAAAAACGTCTACAGAATGTTGAGTACTTCAGCGATAAAATGCTACTGGTACAAGCTCAAGAAAATGGAGCAGTACTGGATGAGGAAGAGTTGTTGTTCCTTGCTTGGGGAAACGCTAAAACTTATGATGCTGATGTGGATGAACAGCCAGTGCAGGGTATAGGTCATAACAATCCCAATGCATTTCAAGTTGCATATTGTGATGCATTTGACTCGGATGTTGATGATGAACCAACTGCACAGACCATCTTTATGGCTTGTATCTCACCAATGGTCACTTTTAAGGCTCCTTCACCACAACAGACCAGTCCCTCCAAGGAATCTATCATATCAGAGGTATTAAAACTATACGATGAAATTGATGTGCAAAAGATACATAACAAAGTACAATCAACTGAAATTATTGAATCAGACATTGAAAATATAGGTAATAGTAATATTGTCCCATATGATCAATATGTGAAGCAAGATGAAAGTGAAATTGTACCTAGTGATGTATCTTCTGCAGTCAATGATGATTATATTTTTGATGAATACACTGAATGTACTCCTGATGATTCCATGGTCATTGAACTTAATACCTATAAGGAACAAGTAGCTATATACGAACAACGTTCTAAGTTTGAATTAACTACCCGTGAGCAGGAAATGGATAACCAAATGCGTACACTTATCAGCAAAAGTAAATTTAGGGAAGAAATATTAAAACAAGAGTTAAAATCCTTACAAGAAAAGCTTAACAAAACTTTTAAGAAAAAACAAGAGCTTCAAGAAAATGTTAAAGTGCTTAAACAAGAGTTTAATGCTAAGGAATCGAAACTTTTGAATGATTTTTCCAACCTAAAAACTTTGAAAAATAAACTTGAAAACAAGTTGTACATACAAGGTAACACCATTCAGATTGCTCACATGATCACTAAGCATAGAGTGTTAAGCTATAAGCATAGTACTAGCCTAGTAGAGGAACCCAATCCTGAGTTTGGTAAGAAAGCAAAAGCTGTTCAAAAGGTAATCTATGATGGCAATGAGATTCTTAAACCTAGACAAAAGCCATCATGTGTAGAATGCACTAAAGATGATAGAGAATTAGAATATGCCACTAGAGAGAAATTGGATATGAAACTAAAAGATCCGGAGTGCATAAAGTATAATATCACATTTAAAACACTGAATTATGCTAAGGAAAACTGGATTGCCTTTAATAAGTTTAGACCTCAGACTCAGCTGACCCCTGAAAGTTTCCGTCAAATAGATGAAGTACTCAAAATACGAAATGTTATAGTATTGAAAGAAAAGAGATGGTGTCTATTGGTGAAGTTACATGACTTTGTTTTACAAGTTTTGGTATAAAATTGTTTAATGGTTTCATCTGATTGTTTAGTCTGCTATGTCTTGCTTTCTTTTTCAATTCATATAATGAGCTATTCTACTATCAACAAAGCACTCCCGCAACATATTATTCTACTATCAACCTTTTGCTTTCTTTTACAGGAGTTTGTCAACGAAGGAGCTTATGGAACAATGGAACTTGGAATACAGAAGCACATGATAATGCAGCGAAAGAGTATCAGGAGCCTTTGGTAGATCAATGGGTGTAGGAAAGTTATCGATTTCTATGGGTGCTTCCTAAAAAGTCAATGTCAGGTTCAGTTGCTCTCAGCCATGGGAAGAGGAAGTTGTTTTACTTGGCTAAATCTTTTTAAGTTAGTTATGAAGAGATAGAAACACAGGTTACAAGAACAACCGTGATCTATACATCACGTCATTTTCTTGAATTGAATTTTTATGCCTTCTTAGAAACCTTTTGTGAACATAAACCACTAATAATTTTAAGTTATTTGTATGCGTTTCAGAAGGTTTGTGAAAAATCATATTCTCTTATATGCATCAATTACAAGACTACATATACGATCAAATCTACAGTTACGATTCACATTATGTATGGTATTAGCAGGTTTAAACCTTTCTTTTTGTGTCACATTGTTGCATAAAATGTACATCCACCTTATGTCTGCATCCAACTTTAAGAAAACACACCGCGGCAACGCGCGGGCTCTCCACCTCGTGCTTACTATAAGGTGGCATGTTTTTCACCATGATTATTCTTATAGTTTCTAGTGTTTGTGTGACATATTTACTAGTAAAGTAGTGATGTCGTGTGTTTTTTTTTTTTTTTTTTTTTTTGCCAACGACGAGTGACATGTTTTTCAAACTCAAATACATCCTTAAAAAAAACATTCTCCTAAATTTCATTGTAAACAAGTATGCAATTCAATATGTCACCCTTACAATTAGAAAGGTTAAATAGGCATTAATGAGAACATGTTTTCTCTTAATTGAAGAACATGTCAATTATTAAAAAAAATAGAGTAAATTGCATAAACTGTTGATACAAAAGTTGGGCGTTCCTTGTTTGGACTCCGATTCCGTATCAATTGGATCTTAATGCTTGAGACCTGCGCACTAAGAAAACAATAAACACCGTTAGGCTTACCGTGGGATTGTCTCCCACAGTTATCCTCCGGTGTGAGAGTAAGTAATCGGTTTTAGGGTTTAGTTGAGAGTTAGGGTTATTAGATCGTACCTTTAATGAGGACCGAGATGCCCTTTATATATACACGAAATCCTTGTTGGTTTCGTGTTCCCCAACCTTCGGCGTATCCCGCCTAAGTCGGGCAATTAATACATATCTCATAAATAAGAGATATCCGATATCCAAACCATAAATAAATATGGGTTTGGGCCTTCGTGAGCCCAAACTGTTACCGGGTTAGCCCAGTCGTACTGGGCTCGCTAGTAGCAGTCATTGGTTGGGTTCGTGACCCAAATGCGGACTATACGTCATCATGTCCCCCCAGTCTAGTATGCGCAAGGACAACCTGCGGATGCTAGACTAATAGTTGTAGCCCATAATTCTTTGAAGCGTACCAAAGAAGCCAAAAAATGTCCCGCCTTGAAGAATACACGGTGAATCTAGTCAAAATATTTCAAATGCACACCTCGTAAATCGTGGGAAAGTAACTGAAAATGTGTCATGTCAACAGATCCTATCCACACATTTAGAGATAGTGGGATCCACGTGTCTATCATCGCGTGGATGTAAAAATCTATATAAACCATCGCCTCCTATTTACTGTGTTTATCACAGTAAAAGAAAACATTTCCACCATTGTTAAAAACTTAAACTGCAACCCAGAATCCCTTAATATTCCCAAGCTAACCACGCGTGCGCTTTTAAAGACTGTATCATGGTCCGTGGGTTGACTGACTTTACCTCTGACCTGGCCGAGGATGAACTTCGCGAGTTCACCTCGGATTATTATATTCCGATGGCGCTGCATCCGGTGGTTCCGGCTGCGCAAGCGTCCATAGCGGATTTCCCTGAAGGGAAGGTAGGGGTATACACACGTTTCTTCGAATTTGCGAATCAGCGTGTGCCCATATCCTTATTCCTGTGCGACGTATTAAACTACTATCGTCTGCACATATCCCAGCTGCACTGTATAGGTGCGGCAAAAATAACAAACTTCGAGGTTAATTGCCGGTTATTGGCGATTAACCCCACCATCTACTTGTTCCGCGCGTTTTATCACACAACGTGGTCAAACGGGTGGGTTTCGTTCGCTAAGCGCGCCGGTAGGCTGCAATGTTACACTGATAAACTGGACGCGCTTAGGAACTGGAGGGAAAAAAATTTCTGGGTTGATAAGGCGCTATTTCCCTGGGACTTCGACTTCTATACCCAGGGTTCGCTGCCAAAGGATGAGCGCCCCCCTGGAACATACAGCGCTGAGGATGCTGATACGATAAACACCAACCGTATTCCCATCAGTTCCTACCCCGAGGAATTTTTGGTGCATATGGGCATCAGTCGTAATTACTTTGGTAGACCTGATGAGGTGCCAATCTTCTTAGACGCGGATGGCCAGGGTGGGTGCTCGTCCTTTCGCATTCCTTTGCTATATTAATGTGAGCTTTTCGTTTAATCTTTGTACTTTTCGTAACCTGTTTGTTGTTTGTCTTCTGTTGCGCAGAGATGGATCTGTTCAGAGTTGTACAGTTGGCGAACCCGCGCCAGGTTACTGTGGGGGTGTGCCCGTTGAGAGAGGGGGAAGAGCCCATTCTAGAAGCTACAGCGGGACGTACCCTAGAAATGGATTTGGGAGAGACGGGATGTAGTTCCTCCGTCGCGCTGGAGGCGACCCCTCTACAAAGCGTGCCTAGCCCCAGGGTACCTTCCCCGTTAGTGGAGCCGTCGCACATAGATGTAGCGGAAAACATGAAAGAAGAGGAGGAGGAGGCCAACCAACGACTGAAGCGTAAGAGAGCGCTGAGTGGCGATGGCGCGAGCTCATCCAGGAAGAAACGTCTTGTCGTTCTGGACATGGAGTCATCCTCAGATGATGTTGCATCGCCTCCCCCTTCAACTGATACCACTGTTCCCCAGTAAGTATAATTTTCAAAGCCCTTATCGCATTCCCTGTTTATGTGATGAAACAATCGCTAATTCTCTTTTTTTGCGTGCAGTATTGAACACCCTAGGGAGTCGCCCCCCAAGGCTAGTCCTGTTCGCGCTGATTCTTCTGAACAAAAGAGCCAAGGCGCTGAGCCATTGGCATCTGGGGACGCGCCAATGGATCAGCTTGTTGAAGATTTGGGATTGGCTGCTGCGCAGCAAGCTACGTTGGTTGCGTAGCTAAAGGCAAGATATTTTGGAGAAAGTAGCCAGAGCGCGCAAAAGGACCAACAGATTGCGCAGCTGGAGGCACGTTTGGCCAGTGCCCGGGTTGAAGCAGAGGCAATGAGCTCGTATGCCTAAAGACTTGCTGAAGAAAAGATGTCACTGCTGAGCCAAATAATTCAGGAGCGTACTGCATCAGCGGACTACAAGGCTTCATGTCTCTGGGCGTTGAAATATCTAGAAAAGAGGAAGGAAGAGTTGTTCTCTCAGTTAGGGGATTTTGGTGCAATTGTTGGAAGCTCGCTGGAAGAGCAGGAGATGAAGTTGTGTAAGCTCAACATTGAGTATGATGAGGAGTTGTATCCCCAGCTCATGTCTTCTATTGTTGAGCGCAGGTGGCTCGTCGGCCATGGCCTGCGCCTTGCTGCCCTAAGTACCTTAGAGTCTCGAGAGGTGGTAGACAAGTTTAGGGCGGTGGTGCAGTGCGCGCTTGCGCGTGGCAAGGCAGAAGCTATAGAGGAGCTCCATGAGAGTGGTCTATTGAAAGTTCCTGCTGATAAGGTGCCTGGTTATAATGAGCACGCATATGATGACCTGGTCGCTGCAATGGGGGAGATGAAGCTGCTGGAGCTTCCGCTGATTGCGCAGTTGGAGCGCGACCAGGATTATCCCATAGGGGTAATTATGGAGGGGCTAACCTTGGCCCGCCATCGTGCTGAAAATGCAGAGGCGCAGCCTGATTATTATTTGAAGCCTGATGAGTCCCAGCTGCAGGTGCCTATTTTTGCTCGCCCCCGCGACATCTTGAACCCTTTCGCACTGGAGAAGGAAATCCCTTTAAAGGAATCCTTAGAAGCTCATGCTACGAGACTTGCCAAGAAGAAAGGTGTTAAAGGAAAGGCTATTTTGTGTGGTATTGGCGCGGCGCATCTTCCTAGATCTGACGGGGTACCTGTTAGTGTTGCCACGGTATCCCGACAAGACTTTGATTTGTTGAAGAAGCTAGAGGAGGCTGGCGACGCTGCAAGCCGTGTGGAGGGCTCATCTCTTAGGCGCTGTAATAGTGTGTAAGTTATATCTTCGTTGTAAATATCATTTTGTAAGAACTCATGGTCCTTAATGAAATATTCCTTTTGTTGAATGCGTGTTGATGTGGTTGCGACTTATAATGTTTGTACTTAGTTATCTGTCTTTGCGTACTTATTGTTTAAGGAGCAAACTGTTACATAAGCGCGACTAATATGTGGAGTTCATAATCATGTATGAACTATCATACTTATAATGTCTAAGTATTGTTAACATAATCGTGTATGGTGTGATATGCAGCGTACTGTAAATATCATAGTAAGGAGCCAAGAGTCTTGATTCCTGGTTTTGTTAAACGCGCACAGTATGCGTCGTTGCGCATCCGTCGTGGAATGCGCATTGAACTTATTCCAACGTCTTGAAAATAAGGTGTTTAACAAGGATGCATGATCCAATGTTGATGGGTTTGCAACCCTCTTACTCAACGAGTTGTTTAGTAGGTTTACTCATCCTTTACACCATCATGGGTTGTAGTAAGTGTACGTCATGTAGGCAAAAGATAATATAGCAATAATGTTAAGACATAAATATTATGTAGATAACAAATTGAAATGTGTCGCGGAGTTAGCTAGAAACCACGACATTTTATTATTACTTGCAAGTTTTAGTAAAAAGAAAAGAAAAACATTTGCCTAAGTAAAACAAAATGTAAATACACGGATATTTATTGAGCACTATACTAAAGTGCGGGAGTGTCCGTGCGCTGGGCCGTAGCCGTTCCTAGAGATAACATCGTTTGAGATTGCAGATGTTCCATGTGCGTGGTAGCTCACGGCCATCCATGTCACGCAGCCTGTACGCGCCTTTTCCTAATGCTTCAATGACCTCATAAGGTCCTTCCCACTTCAGTCCAAGTTTTCCTGTATCTTCTACGTGGCTCGCATCATTGGCGCGATATACGAAGTCGCCTGGTCTGAATGAAACACTGTGCACTTTGGCATCGTAGTATCCCTTCATTTTTGACTTAGCTCTTGCTTCACATATAGCTGCGCGTTCACGCCTTTCTTCCAACAGGTCCAAGTCGATACGCCGTTCATCATCATTGGTTGTAACATTAACTTCGGCAGTGCGAATAGTTGGCATCCCAATTTCTGCTGGTATGACGGCTTCTGTCCCATAGACAAGGGAAAAGGGAGTGTCTCCCGTGCTAGTTTTGATTGAAGTGCGGTGCGCCCACAGAACATGCGATAATTCCTCCACCCACCATCCTTTGTGTTTGTCTAAGCGTGCTTTAATTCCTTCACCTAGACTACGGTTTGCACGCTCGACCAAACCATTGGTTTGTGGGTGTTTAACTGACGCGAAGTGTTGTACAATATTCAGTTTCTCGCACCATTCCTTGAAAGGGTTGTCACAGAATTGTTTTCCGTTATCTGAAATGATTTCCCCGGGTAATCCGAAACGGCATACAATATTTTCCCAGACAAACCGTTTTACCTGATTTCCTGTGATTGTCACGACTGCCTTTGCTTCAATCCACTTGGTGAAATAGTCTATAGCTACTATGAGGAATTTCAATCCTCCTGCTGCAACAGGAAAGGGACCTGCAATGTCGATACCCCATTTATAGAATGGCCATGGCGACGTAATAGGTGTTAGCTCCTGTTGTGGTTGGCGTGGAATAGGTCTGTGAACTTGGCAGTCGCCACACTTTCTTATTAAGTCCCGCGCATCCCGGTGCATTGTAGGCCAGTAGTATCCTGACCGTAAAGCGCGCGCCACAACGGACCGTGGTCCGGAGTGCATACTACATGAACCAGCGTGGATTTCTCGGAGTACGTAATCTGCTTGAAGAGGTCCTACACATCGGAGCCATGGTTGTAGAAATGAACGCCGATATAGTACACCGTCTCGAAGTTCGAACCTCTGTGATGTACGCCGTACCCTTCGGGCGTCCTTTTGTTCTTGGGGCAATACGCCCTTGCTTATGAACTCAACTATTGGGGTCATCCATGTAGGACCTTGTTCGTCTATCACCGTAGATATCTCCATCTCCATGATGGACTTACTCTTCAGGGTTTCCACCAATACTTGTTTTGACAGGTGCGCAAAGCTTGTGGATGCGATCTTGCTCAGTGCATCCGCCTTCCTGTTTTCCCCTCTAGGAACTTGTTTGATGGTAAACCTGTCGAAGTCCTGGATTAAGGACTTGGTCTTGTCGAGGTATTGAACCATATTTTCCTCCTTAGCTACATACTCGCCTAACACATGGTTAGCCACTAATCGGGAATCCACATTTGCTTCTAGGTTACGTATACCCATTCGAGCTGCAATGCGTAGTCCTGCAATCAAGGCTTCATATTCTGCCTCGTTGTTTGTTGCTGTGAATTCAAAACGCAGTGCGTAAGTGAACTCTGTTCCATCTGGACTCGTAAGAATAAGGCCTGCACCTGACCCATCCACGCATGAGGATCCATCCGTGAATAAGATCCATGGTTCTTGTAATTCCACCTTGTTTTGTGAGGGTGCGTCATCAGTGTCCGGTTTTTCGATGATGAAGTCTGCTAGTATCTGCCCTTTAACTGCGGTGCGTGGTCTGTAGGAAATGTTATGCTCACCTAGCAACACACTCCACTTCTGTAGACGCCCTGATGCGTCAGGTTTGGAGATGATTTGCTTTATAGGTTGATTTGTAATCACCGCTATTGGGTGCGCCTGGAAGTACATGCGAAGCCGTTTGGCGGCGAATACTAATGCCAAGACCAACTTTTCCATTGCGCTATAGTTAACCTCTGTTTTCTTGAGGGCTTTACTTATAAAGTATACCGGTGTTTGTACTGAATCCCTGTCTGTCAGTAGCACCGCGCTGACTGCTCCATGAGTCGCGGATAGGTACATAATTAATTCCTCTCTAGGGCGGGGCGCGACTAGCGTGGGGAGCGCTGCTAAGTGTTGTTTGAGCTATATAAAAGCTTCTTCTGCCTCCGCAGTCCAACGAAAATCTCCCTTTTTTGTACACTTCTTGAGTGTTTTGAAAAGGGGGAGTGATTTATCTGCTGATTTGGACAAGAATCTATTCAAACCGGCTAGTTTTCCATTCAGAGATTGAACTTCCTTCAACGTGCGCGGTGAAGGAAGTTTGATGACAGCCTGCGTTTTTTCCAGGCATGGTTTAATGCCATCCGGCTCTATCAAATATCCCAGGAACATGCCTTCTGTAGCGCCAAAGGTACATTTCTTGGGATTTAACTTCATGTTGATTTCCCGTAGTGTCTTAAATGTCTCCTCAATGTCGCGCACCAACTCGTCCTCTGTATGGCTCTTTATGACGAGGTCGTCAACGTAAACCTCTAGGTTGCGGCCCACCTGTTTTTCAAATGCAGTATCTACCAATCGCTGATAGGTGGCGCCTGCATTCTTTAAGCCAAAGGGCATCTTAGTATAACAATAGACGCCTTGGCTTGTATGGAATGCCGTTTTTTCCTCATCTTCTTTAGCCATCTGGATTTGGTGGTATCCTTTGTATGCGTCCAAGAAGCATTTAAGTGGATATCCGCACAGAGATTCTATCTTCCAGTCTATCTCTGGTAGCGGATAGCAGTCTTGTGGACATGCTTTGTTGAGATCCGTGAAGTCTACGCACATCCGCCAACTACCGTCGCTCTTCTTGACCATCACTGGGTTGGAAAGCCAGTCGTGGTAATAGAATTCTCGCATGATACCTGCATCCACAAGTTTATGTACTTCTTCCAGAATTGCTTGTGCGCGTTCTGGAGCCTGACCACGCTTCTTCTGTCGTACTGGGGAGTATCCTTGTCGAATTCTCAACTTGTGTTCTGTAATCGATCGTGGCACACCAGTCATGTGCTTTGGTTCCCATGCAAAGATATCCAGGTTCTTTTGCAAGAGTGCGCATACGGCTGCCCTGCCGTTATCAGACAGCGATCCCCCGATCGATACTTCTTGCTCTGGGTAATCAGGATGAATTGCGACCTTCATGTTTGGTACTTTAGTTGCGCTCTGTTCTGGAGTGTGTTCCGTCTCACATGTAATTGTGTTACATTATCCAGGTGGTACGGTGGAATTGTAGAGAGTAACAATGCCTCCCTCCACTGGGAATTTGAGCATCCCATGTGCTGTGGACGGTACTGCGCGTATGGCTGAAATCCCTGGTCTTCCAATAATGCCATTGTATGGCGAAGGGGATTTGATCACCATGAAATTCATCCAGGCTGTCGCCGAGTGTTCCTGGTTACCGACATTGACTAGTAGACGTATTTGCCCCATGGGCCATATCTTTTCTCCTGTAAAACCAGTTAACGCCGTCATGACTGGGCTTAACTGATTTCGTATCTCAGGTCGCAGTCTTTTGAAACAATGTTCATACATTATATCTGCGGATGTTCCTCCATCAACGTACATGCGGTGAATATCGTGACCCCCTGCATTAATCTCAATGGTGAGCGGTTCTACCACTGCGTTGTCCGCAACGAAGGTAGGGAAGGAGATTTCGCTTCCACGGGAAAACTTTTGGCTGATCTTCTGCCTAGTCATTCGCTGCCATGATTGTATCATGTAGATGGTATCAGCTTTTTCTTTGGGTACGTCTTTCTTGTTCCCAGTCTTCTGCTTATCCCTCCCCTCCTTGATGTTTTTAACCAAATGGTCCAATCGGCCTTCTTTTACTAGCTTATCAATTAGCTAACGCAATTGGACACACTCATTGGTGGTGTGGCCCTTCTGTCCATGGTAGTCGCAGTATCCGTTCCCCACGCGCTTATCTTCTAGGGTGCGCATTGGTGGGGGCATCGGGAAGTTCGCGCCTTCCGTTGCGAATATGTCCTTTGGAGTCTTGGTTAGCGGGGTATATTTGTCATTATCTCGTCCGCTCCCTTGGCCGCGGTAGTTCTTGTTGCGGTTGCTACTCTGGTCAGTGGATTGTCTCCGGGGCTGTTCTTGTGACCTATAGTTTGAGTAGCCCTCATTGGATAAAGGACCTTGTCCGTTTCATAAGTTCATCAAAGGTTTGGGGAACCTTGTCGTTCAGCTTTTTGATGAGTTCTGGGTTATTGATTCCGTTCATGAACCCTGAGATTTTTAGTATTTCAGGACATGCCTTGACATGTATACACTCATCTTTGTAGCGCTCCACATAAGCGCTTGTAGATTCCCCCTGGCGCTGTTTAACCCTGGCAAGTTCGACAGGGTTTTTGGCGCACTTCTTCCTTTGAGTGAAGTTTAGGCGAAACGCCTTCCGTAACTCTTCAAAGCCATCAATGCTTCTGCGTGGAAGCTTACTGAACCAGTTTCGCGCATTTCCCACTAATGTGGAATTGAACATGTGGCACCACACAGGTTGTGGCCAATTTTCGATGGTAGCAGCTGATTCGAAAATTTTTAGGTGATCATCCGGATCGCCTGTTCCATCATAGGTTTTTACATTGGCGGGCATGCGCCTTCTTTTATTTTCCGAGAAATCACTGATGCGCCGAGTGAACGCATCCACCTTTTGGCGGCGCCAAGGAAGAGACATATCTTCCTCCTCCTGGTCGCGATATCTTCTCCTGGACTTCCAGTGTCCTGTTTCGCTGTCCTCGTTGTCCGAGGAATCATCAGGGAGCGAGCTCTTTGGCTGTCGGCGCTTGCGCCGACCCTCCGAGGAGTCACCAGAGGACGAGCTTCCCCTCTTTCGGCGCTTGCGCCGACTATCCTCAGAATCCGAGCTTGAAGAGCTCTCACTTGGGGAGTGTCGTCGCCCCAATCTGTCGTGGACCCTGCGGTTACCAAGTCTAGTGTGGACGTTGGTACGCCGTCCGTCCTCTTCATGTTCTTCCAGGTACTGCAGGTCAGCTGCTGCATCATTCTCAACTCTCCTCCCAATCCTGGTAAACACTGGAGGTCGGCGGTTATCTTTCCCGCGCCTCTCCCTCTGATGGCGCGATGGGGATGCCTCATACTCTGTGTCGAAATTTAGTCAGGATTTCAGGCTCTGACTCGGCCTCTTTTTTGCCTCCTCTTGCATGAGGGTAGCCAAGGTCTCGTAGTTTTGAGACACAAAGTCACTTTGCGCTAATTCAGGCGCGACTCCTTCTAGCGCGAGAATGTCTGTTTCCACGTCTGAGCTCCTGTTTCGGAGAGGTGCGCCTGGCGTTTTAGTGAGGTCCTTTTCTGGTAGGGGAGTGGTAAAAGGGTTACGCAGTGGATCTTCTACGTTGGTTGTTGTTGTGGTGGTATGGGTTGTCCCCGTGCGTGGTTCCACTGCTGGGTAGACCAGATCTGGGCCTGACCCTTGGTTTCTAGCCATACTGGTTGTTCCAGAGGCTTGCTTAGAGGCCGATCCGCTTTGCTGTTTCTTCCCTTGTAGGTCACCGTGCGATCGCTGATTGAGGTTTCCTTGCTTTGTCATTCTAGTTCTTAGTGATTGGTCCCACGGATGGCGCCACTTGTTGATACAAAAGTTGGGCGTTCCTTGTTTGGACTCCGATTCCGTATCAATTGGATCTTAATGCTTGAGACCTGCGCACTAAGAAAACAGAAAACACCGTTAGGCTTACCGTGGGATTGTCTCCCACGATTATCCTCCGGTGTGAGAGTAAGTAAAAGGTTTTAGGGTTTAGTTGAGAGTTAGGGTTATTAGATCGTACTTTTAATGAGGACCGAGATGCCCTTTATATATACACGAAATCCTTGTTGGTTTCGTGTTCCCCAACCTTCGGCGTATCCCGCCTAAGTCGGGCAATTAATACATATCTCATAAATAAGAGATATCCGATATCCAAACCATAAATAAACATGGGTTTGGGCCTTCGTGAGTCCAAACTGTTACCAGGTTAGCCCAGTCGTACTGGGATCGCTAGTAGCAGTCATTGGTTGGGTTCGTGACCCAAATGCGGACTAATACGTCATCATAAACCGTTCCTAAACTTTGGCCAAATTGTAACTTTCGTCCCAAACATTTTGAAAGTGCAGATATCGTCCATGTGAGAAACCTTTGGGTAAGTTTTGGTCCCTACTTTTAACCGGCGTTAACTGGATTCCATTAGCAGTTACACGTTAGCTCTTTTGGCTAACGACCGTTGCCGCGTCCATCCTTTAAAGTTTAAACTAACAGCCGTTTATAATTTCAAATTTTCTGTTTATATAAAGTTTGTTGATTTTTTTATATACGCTTTTATAAGCTTTTATATATGTTTTTATATACGTTTTTAAATAGTTTTTTAAATACGTTTTTATATACGTTATTACAAAAATGTTCTTATATACATTTGTATCCACGTTCTTATATACTTTTTATACGTTTTTATATAAGTTTTTGTATATGTTATTATATACGTTATTACAAAAATATTCTTATATGTGTTTTAATATACGTTCTCGTGTACCTTTTTATACGTTTTTATGTAAGTTTTTGTACACATTTGATATACTTTTTTGTATGCGTTTGATATACGTTTTTATGTATGTTTTTATGTACGTTATTACAAAAACGTTCTTATATGCATTTGTATGCACGTTCTTATATACTTTTTATACGTTTTTATATAAGTTTTTGTATATGTTTGATATACGTTTATGTATACGTTTTTATATATGTTTGCATATACTTTATATATCTATATATATTTTATATACGTTATTACAAAAAAATTGTTTTACATAAATGAGGTGTTAGGTTTTGGTGATTCTTTTTGTCGTTTTTGGTATTCTTTAAAGCGATCCTTATAACATGGCATGTTTGGCCCATGTCCGTTTAAACCTGTGCCAATTTATGCCTGTGCCAATTTTTTGCCCATGCCCGTTTGAACCCGTGACTCGAGATCGCCTATTTTCATTTCCCAGTTGCTTTTATATTAATCGCCTATATAATATGTTTTCCATCATCAATCATCAATGGCATCTACTTAACATAAACCAGGCCAGTGTCAGGCCCATTGAGATAGAAGGCGTTTACAGAATTAGTTGTAGCCCATTTCAAAATAATAGTACAATTTTCTCAACTAAGAGTGAAGGGTATCACAACGAGAATGACTCGCCAATCCTAGGTGGATGGCTCGCCACCACTCGCCGGACGTCGCCACCACACCAAGGTGGCTCGCCACTTGGTCCATCGCCATTCCCATGACATGGATAAAGACAAAAAAAACTTTTGAAAAACAAGATCTAATGACTGTAATTGTTGTTCGTTTATCATAAGCAAAAAGAAACAAGATCTATTTTGTTTGAGACAAGAAAAGGTTAGGTGGATTGTGAGTATATTTGTGAGAGTTATTAGGTTAGTGCACTTTTATAACTAGAAAGTTATGTTTGGGCTTAGATAAACGGGTGCTTAGTTTGGGCTAGATATATTTTGAGCCAAGCATATAAGTTTTTACCCAAATATTTGAAATATACTTGATCCGAGCATAGTTTCTGCACCAAAATTCTTTGATTGTATTTTTGTTTGAATAAAATTAATTTAGTTTGTTTGGAAGAATGAAAAATAAAATAAAATTAGAAGTGGGTGGGGCATAAATGGTTGTGTTGAAGTTACTTGTGAATGAGAGGTATTTTTAAGTGAGTGTCATGAAGTGATGTGGAACATAAATAAAGAGTAATGGCTTAGCCATGATACCCATCACTCTAAGGGGGGAGGGAGTGGGATCGGGTACCCTTACCCGATCGGTAACACCATCCCGAGTAAATCGGGTAGCGCAATCGGTGAAAGAATTCGAGTTCCAAGCCCGATGGTGTTGTGTGTTGTGTTTGTATTTTTTTTTTTGGTTTGGTTTTGCACGCACAAGGAGGAAGAAGGTTTTTTGGTTTTGGAGAGGGAGGAAGAAGACTTGTGTCTTTTGTCTTCTTTTCTTTTGTCTTTTATCCTTCCTTCAACAATAAGTCACCAACAAAAAAGAAATATTGTTTTATTTACAAAAAAAAAAAAAAAAAAAAAAAAAAAAAAAAAAAATCTAGGGTACCACTCCCTCCAAATCGAGTAGTGTTAGGGTAAAATTGGGTAGTTTAGAGTTGGAGGGTTTTTATTGGATAGAGGTGATGTGGCACCTAGGGTATTAGGTGACCACTCCCTCCCCCCTAAGTGCATAACAAAATTTCCATTGAATTGGTCTGTAATTGTGAATGTGATATTTCTTAATTTCTCACTATCTCATATCTCATGCATGCACTTTTGTTTTTGGTTGTGTTGCTTATCCACAGTACATAGCAGAAATGATGTTCTTTTGATGAGCATTGTTTTGTTGCCTGTGAATATTCTTTGTAGTAGAATTGGTTTTGCTATTTAAAAGGGGGTTGCGGCACAACGTGTTGCCCGTTTGCCTGCCATCTTATTGTAATCCGTTATTACAAGTAATAATAGAAATACCTAAAAAAAATATATATATATATATATATATATATATATATATATATATATATATATATATTCTTTTCGATCGAATATGATCTGTTAAGAGTTTCATCTATCCAATCCCTTAATGAAGTAGGTCATGTATCAAATCACAGTAGAATAACTCACTCACCAAAAAACTAATGAATAAGTAAAACTCAAATATTTTACATCAAACCATAAACTTACGGTGAAAAAAGTACAAAGTTATAACTGTAGAAATTTGAAACAATAATCACCAGCTAAGTTTGAATTCAGTAAGTTTGAGCCGATCACTGCAGTCACGAAGAGTCGTTGTATCAAGCAAACTTAAGGAAGAACTTGTTAGTGCCACCCATCTTCCATCGAGAGGATTTCTTATTTCAACCTTTCCTATTTCATTTTCCTTTACCATTAGCTGGTTCAACAAGTAGTTAGCAACTTTGAGGTTTAATTCATTATTCGCCTTGACATACATGGGGTGGCAAATAGAAAAAACTGTATCAAAGAGCAGTGAGTTCTCCCACAAGGCAGTGTCGAGTTGTTTGATAAAAACCAGTTCTTCAACACTTGTAGCCGGAGGAAACGGGAGGATTGTTCGCACATCATCAATGTCGAAAGGCACTAGAACCCCATGACTGGATAATATAGTAACGTTAAACTTGCTTGATAATTCGAGTGCTTCCCTCATGTTAAGAAAGAACAAGTCATCGACGGGATCGTTCAATCGGAGAGATAGCTCAATTTGCTGGGGAGGAATGGTTGGAAACAAGAGACTAGGCGGCAGTGCCATGCTTGCGTGCGAGTAAACAAGTAAATTGGGAGCATAAACTTGTACCTTGATTTGGTTGTCTAGTTCAAAGTGTAACCTCAATGTCCGCAACGAAAGACATCTGATGTCCAATATTTCGACACTAGACCAGTTGATCATAAGGGTCAAACTCTCTAGAAATGGAAAGTTGGATTTGATCATACTTGAGAATGAATCATCCATGGACACGTTGTCTAAAGTTAACTCTCTCAAGCTCCGTATTGTGCCCAGTTTGTATAATACGGGCCTAAACCACATTAGCGAAAATGTATCGTACACAAGCGAGCAGAGAGATGGGACATTATCAACTTGGAAAATATTATCACACTCGCTGAGATTATATATTCTTAACTCATCAAGATAGCGGAGGTTGTTTACCTTGATAATCCTCAATTCCACGGGTAACTCGATGTCGATCTTTTGAAGTAACTTACATGTAGATAACAATTTATGAAGCACATATTGAGTAATGTGGACATCAAGCAACTTGAGTACACGTAGGTTGGCGCAATGGATAGAAGGATTGCTACTAAAGTGAAGGGAATAACTAGAATTTCTAAAGTGACTGAGGTATATAAGTTTCAAACTTAATGTGTGGAGATTTTCACTTGAGAATATCTCATCAGGCAAAGTAAATGATGTGGTTGACATAATTGCGAGGTGAAGCTCTTTAAGAGAGCTAGAAGTAGCTTGCATAATCAATTCGTAAGCGGAACGAAAAGCAGTGTGAATGCCAAACTGAAGATTAAGACTTGTGATTGGTAAGTTGTCCCGGTGATACCTTAGTAAGGTCCGGTAGATCCACCTCATGTACTTTCTCTGATGTTGTTTTTTCAAAGACGGAGAAAACCGGATGGCGGGGATGGTAGACCAAGCGTGTAGCCATGACTTGGACAAGATGCAAGTGCGGGCAGCATCTTTTGTTGGCAACAATAGTTGTATACGGTGAATCAACTCGGGCACAATTTCTAACTGGATCATCACTCTGCTTCTCTTCTTTACTTGCGCCATCCAAATCTAATTCTAGCGGAACAAACAACAAAACCAAAACCCTCAACAATAATCAATGATTGTACGTATTGATGAATGAAAACAATAATAATCCTTTTATAGACAATGACGGAAACTAGAGTTTATGTTTTCTTAATGGATAGACAAAACCAGATCTAAATATAAACAACAAAGATAAGATTTACCTTTGAAATCGAAAAAAAAAATACCGACTCTGAATCTTTATTCGGCGACCAGCATCCCTAGGGCTCTTCTTTTGTATAAAATGGACAGGGTATGTGTATATTAGAGTGTGGAACCTAATCGTCACATCAGCATCCAACTTCTCCACAAGTAACCACAACCAAACCCCCTTCCTGATAATAAACCTCAACCTCTACATTTAGGGCCCACCACTACCACTTTATCCGTTTAATAACGGATATATATCCGTTGCTACTAGTGCTTTGTCAGAAACCAAGCTCGTCGTCAGAATGGCAAGCTCCCCAACGGCAAGCCACGGCGAACCAAGGTGGTGTGGTGGCGGCCGACGGTGAGCTGCCACGCAAACCCACGACGAGGCTATAACGAGCCACACCTTCCACTCTTATACAACTCGTATGTACACATTTATATTTCTAGTCCTCGAACCTCTCTTTTTGTCTTTACATTTGTTCTCAACTTGCACGGTGCCTTGCACTTATAGAATTTTGCATTTCTTCTCAACTTGCACGATTGCGTAAAATTAAGAAGAGAGTTATTTTACATACCAAATTTTTCTCACATACCAATAGACTCATCCTCATTTTTCAGATAAAAATAAATCAATGGCTGAGATTAAAAGCATTTTATTAATTCACATATTTTTTATAATTTAAATATATCTTAAACCGTTAATCGTTAAGCGAAAATAATTATCTTTCTATAGACGGACACTTTGATATACTTTCAAAATAAAAAACAAAAAATCATTTTTTCACGTTTTTCGTCTTTTTCTCGGGTTTTTTTTTTTTTTCAAATCTAAGATTTGCATGAAAAAATCACATGTGATTAAACACTAGTTTGAATATCACATGTGATATTAGTGTTAAATCACGTATAATATGCAATATCATATGTGATATTAGTGTAATAACATATGTGATTTAACACTAATATCACATGTGATATTCAAATTAGTGTTAATCGCATGTGATTTTTTTCATGCAAATTTCAGTAGGGAAAAAAATGTAAAAATTAAATGTGAAAAACATGAAAAAAAAAATTTTGTCAAAAGTATATCAAAGTGCATATCTTTAGAAAGATAATTAAATGTTTGTCGTAATGGTATATTCTTTTTCATTTAACGATTAACGGTTTGAAATATATTAATATTTGAAAAAAAAAATATGATGAAAGTGTTTTTTTTAAATTGTTGGATTAATCTCATCCATTAGATCAAATAAAAATAAAATAAATATAGAGGGTGTAGATTGATCCTTTAATATATAAAAAAAATATTTTGTCGTCAAATGATATTAAATCTAATTTAAGGGAATATAGGGTATGGAACTATGGATTTAGTAAAATGTGGCTGTTTAAAGAGTCCAAAATATCTCTTTTTTGAATTGTGGCTTAGATCTTTTTCAAAGTGTTTATCTAAAACGACCTCACCTCTACAAGAAAATTAACTTGTAGTGACGGAGTCTTGTCCGTAGTATCAAGCTTTATCAATAAAGGATTTGGCACTTACGTGTTGGTCTGGGAGAGACTATTGGCTTCATTGTGTCTAAATATATAATTGTAATAAAGGGTATGTTCGTCTTCGTTTATATATACTGTGTTTTATGTGTGCATGTTTAAATTCTTGAGTACCTTCAGGTATTCTAAACTTTGCATAATCCTTCGGCTTATGAGAATAAGATTAAACCAAGACCAATGTGAAAGATTGGTTATATTTATTGGAAATAATTACATGTTTGGTCCCTATGGTTTACCCCAAATAACAAGTTTAATCCCTAAGTCGTTTTAATTACACCACACGTATCTATTTTTGAAACCTGTTTCCCATTTAGTCCCTATTTAAAAAAATATGGATCATCTGTGTAATTATTTTTATTACACGGATAGTCCATATTTCCTATAATAGGGACTAAATGGGCAACAGGTTTCAAAAATAGGTATGTGTTGTATAATTAAAATAACTTAGGAACTAAACTTGTTATTTGGGGTAAACTATAGAGACCAAACATGTAATTTTATCTATTTATTGAGAATAAATATGTACTCATCATGGATGAGTATTTGTTGAGACCATATTCATATGTATTCGTAAGTGTATGAATATTGAAATGACCCAACCACAAGATATCACTACATGAATCGACGTCAATAGTGAATCTTGATAATGGTTGGTATATGAGTCCTTACACCTGAGAGATACGTAAGCACTTATTACAAATTGTTCTAGCACATATGCTGACATTTTTCCATCTCTAAAACATGATATTTTCATCTCATCACAATCATGGTTTTCGCCCCTTTGGAACTACATCCGAGACTACTTGGTCTGGTGGTTACTGTCTACACAACATTGCATACCTTTGGAACTACATCTAACTACTTGGTCTGGTGCTTACTGCTTACACAACATTGCACAAGCTTAATAAATTACAGCTACCGCAAATAACCAATTTATACTCAGATTTCAAAAATTGGAAATTTAAGTTTGGTCTTGCATGCTAAACCCACAGATCAAACTTTCAAAGCACGACTAAATCTTAAAACAAACCAATTTATCAATTCGATTTCAAAGTCAAGATTGCAGTTAGAAATCTCACAAGTTTCCATCTACCCTATTTGATCACTAGCATCCACATTTCGAGAGGTTTCAATTAAAAGTAACAAACTTTATTTCCAAAGAACCATTAAAAGTTCCAGTCCTTGACTTGGGTACACGATTCAATGAGCTCTCAGTCCCTCCATCGATGACCACAGTTCGGGTTGCAGCAAACGAAAAACAATGTCATACCTTCTTCCCCTCTAGCAGTTGCCTAACAAATATAAACAGTATCAGTTCCATAAGACTTCATTTACTTAAGACATGTTATATAGGTGCCAAAATGTCGAACCCTAAACACTTTTTGTCCACTTTATACTTTCTACATAAACTACAATAAACAAAACCTGAAAAAGTTTAAACTTGACGATCTAGGAGGCTGAATTTGTTAGATGTATACTAAAGGTTTCATTATGAGTTCAACCTAATCCATATAACTTGCCGGCTCTAAGATCTAATGATCTGAATACTACTCCATTTTATATAAATGGGTTAAAATTGGCCACCACTAAATCTAAGTACCATAAAAGGGTGTCATCTGATTATTCTGCAAATGAATTATATTTGGTAAAGAGAAAACAGTTACCTGGAAAAAAACAGCTTCGCCATGACCACACTGAGCACAACGAACTGCTTTTGTTCGCGGAAGAGTTGGATCAGCTGCAACATCCTGAAGAACTTGAGTTCGCTCCCCTTCAGCATGATGTATCTCGTTTCTGTAGACACAATTGTTTTCTGCAACCTCCTGTGTGATATTGAAGGTGATATTAATTACCATTCAGAAATATAAACTCTGGGTAAACAACTAAACACCTAAACTAATAAGGTCCTTATCAATCAATTTACAAAATGGGTCGAGCAGCTAAAACAGCGAAAGTTATTCGACGTGTATTTAAATGCATAAAACCTCCTAAAACCGCTCTACTTGAAAACATGGAGTTTTAATGTAACACTGAAATTGTAGAACAATATTCTTCCTATAAGTTAAGTAACCTAAATGAACAAAATGAAACTTCGTTACCTTCGGCTCACTATTTTGGAAAGTTTAGTAACATCTTTGTCTATTAACCCGTCTGAACACCATAGAAAGTGATTGTTACATCTTTGAAACCAGAAAGCTAGATGCACATTCAAACTACCATGTTTTATTACAACTGATCAAGTGATTCTCATTATTCAAATATTACATAACCTTTTGTTTCCTTTCAAATGTCCATGCAAACACTCCTAAAATTTGATCAATGGAAATGGTGAGTTCGCCGAAAGAAAGGAAACTTTTGGGTCACCGTAGTATATGAATCATGTAAGCCTGCTAGAGAGAAGCATTAAATGGGGAGGCGCAAAATCCCCTTCAATAAAACGGCCAAGGATTACTGAACCGATCCTGTCTGTTGGTAAATCTATAGACTTGTCATGTCCTGATGGAAGTTATAATATCGAGAATGTAGTCAATGAAAAGCCGCCAATTGAAAAGGAGGAATTTAGTCCTTCAGATGACGAAATTCAAAAGGGCAAAATGTTCCAGCTAAATCAGAAGCAAGAAACTAATCAAGATAAAGAGCCACCTATACCATTGCAGAAGAAATTATGAATACCCACAAAGTTGAAGATCCTTTCATCAGTACAAGAATCAAGAAATCGTGACGGTATCATGATATCTGACGGATCTACCTCAGATGTTCCCAACGGGAGAATTGCCCCTAAACGGTGCTCGGGATGATAAAACCATTAGCTCTGATATTCAAGGGTCACAAGAGCCAGATTCACGTGATAAAATGTTTAAAAAAGTTTATAGACGATCAAAGTCAACTAGGAAATAGGACAAGTGTAGGTTTGAATGGTGGAGGCATGGAAGCAAGCACTTTTAGATTATTCAGATCAATGTCATGTGACCCTTACGAGAGAAAGTTTAAAACGTTTCTTTCCTATATAAGACAGAAAATGGAAATGGAGCTTGGAGGGTCACAAACTTGACTAACTAACATAAAAGATAGAAAAAGGATCCAGGTCTCTAGAGTACACTTAAACAAAGGTAACTATAATCTCAGAGGGTGTTTGTTTAAGCTTATATGTATGCTTACGAGCTTATTTCATTTCGTCATATATTTCATAAGCCCCAATTTTGTGGCTTATTTTGAGATTTATGGGCTTATATAAGGCATGTTATATCATAATAAGCTTATATAAGCTCATGAGTCTCCAAATAAGCTGGAAAATTGAGGCTTACAAAATATAAGCCGAAAAACAAATAAGGTAATAAGCCCACATATAAGCTTAAACAAACACCCCCTCAGTTATAGACTTGATAAAGCCTCAAACTCTATTGCGCGAACTCCTACATCAACTAGTCACACTCCAATTTAGTTACACATCACGTGAACCCACTAATCGAAGTTAAGCTCGGTTCAACTAGGAGAGGCCAATGATTGACTAGGGCTTGTAACAAGAGTTTATAGTTTAACAAAATGGGAATTCAGCACATTAGTAGTTACCAAGTAAAATAATTGTCCGAAACTTGAAAATAACAAAACTGGTTATGCATTTTGATATTTTAAAGTAAACCAACAAAAACCCATGTCAAGAATGATTGCATAAACCCTAATTTTGAAAAAAAAAAAAAAAAAGTACCTGGTGTTCACAGTTTCTGCAAGCATAGAGAAGGATCTTCTGTTCTTTATCTTCTTTTGGGTACAAAATGTTGTTACTGTTGCAAACATATTCATTTGATCAAACACTAAATAAAAACACACCAAAATTAAATTAAAAAAATTAAAAGATTACCACCTACCATTCACGGCAAAACTTCATGGTACTCATCTTGGCTTGGCTGATTGATTATTATCTCCTCTTCTCTTGAGCAGCTTCTTCTTGTTAAAAGTTTTGGGGTTTTGAAATTTGGTAAAGTTGGGGTTTAGTATATGTCCGAGACAGAATAATGGAATTTAACCCTGTCATATACTAAAAATTACTTTCGAGAATAACAAATTTGCAAATAGGAAAGGGTTTTACCAATTAAATAGCCAATTACCTTCTGAAATATAGTACGAGTACTAATTTTCGTTTTAATATAATACGTCTATTTTTGAGTTTGTGCTAATATGGTCATTTTTTACCGCTAACTGGTAAAACCGGCTACCAATTTACCAAAGTGTGACGTGTTGTTTGTTTTTGATTTTTTTATTTTTCTAAATACTTACGTGGAAAATATATACGGTTATATACTCATTTTCCCCAAACAGTCATACCACTTTACCAAAACGTTTTTCCCAAATCAACATAAACCCTAATTTTTGTAATTCCTAAATTAACCCAAACCATGAAGTGGATATCCATTATTGTTCACCATGAAGGCACATTTACTTATCATCCTTTCACGTACACCAACGGTGATGTTGATGTTGTTGAGAATGCTGATTTGGATAAGTGCAACCACGAAAGGCTGTTGAATATAGTCAAAGAATGTTGTTTGTTTCCTTTTCATGATATGTATTTTTGTGCTCCTAAACAAGATTTGGGTAAAACCCCTCCCCAAGTTCCAGAAGAAACTCGGGTGGCCAACTGAGCTGATTTAGGTAAAAGTTCATTAAGGATGATGTTGTTGCTAATTTAGGTTAAAGTTCTGCTAACATAGGTACAAATGCTAGTAGTTCTAGGGAAGATGAAGCTGGGAAAAGAGATGTTGATGACAGATTTAATGTGAAAGAAGGGTATTCCTATCTTGATTTTTGATACTAATGTACCATGGGATCAGATGATGCCATTATTGGGTATGAAATTTGAGCACCCAGAGCAGCTTAAAGAATGTTTGATTAACTATGGGGTTGCTAATGGATATTAGTTATGGTTTAAAAGGAATGATTATAGACATGTAGCAGTTTTGTGTGGAAGAAATGTGAAAGAAGATATGCACTCTAGCCAGAGAGGTAACAAAAAGGTGGATGAGGACATAGGTACACCTAATTCTAAGACTAAGGGCAAGCAGAAGGTAGATGGGGACATATGTACATCTAATTCTAAGACTAAGGGCAAGCAATCCAAGTCACCTAAGTCTAAGACTAATTCTAAGTTACCTAAGTCTAAGTCTAAGTCTAAGACCAAGGCAAGTAAGACAGCTTATTCACCTAAGTGCAAAGATACCTCATAGGCTCATAGTTCACAACTAGGTTGTTCATTTAGATTATGGGCAGTATGGATGCAAAATGAGGCAACTTTCCAAATCAAAACATTGATTCCTACTCACTTGTACTCAATAAATTTTGATCTAGGGTCATTGGTTACTTACAAGTGGCTAGCAAAACAGTTTGCAACAAAGGTTATAAGAGATCCTAAGATTAGTTATAGGCAGATGCAAGCAGTTGCTAAACAGAAGTTTTTGATTAATGTAAGTGTTGAGATGTGTAAAAGGGCAAAGCAGAGGGTAGTTTATGATCATGAAACCCTGGTTCTTCTGTTCACTTAGATGTGAACACTAGGGATGATGGGAACTGTTCAACATGATATATATATCTGCGTCTAAGGTATAATTTTTGTATAACTTTAATAGTAGTTTAACACTTTTATGCATTGATTGTAATTTAACATTGTTTTATTCCATAGCTATGAAAGATGGATGGGGATCATGCAGAAGAGTCATTGGTCTGGATGGTTGTTTCTTGACTGCCACTTGCAGAAGTGAAATTTTAGCAGCTATGGGAAGAGATGCTAACAACCAGATGTTTCCCATGGCTTGGGCAGTGGATAAACATTGAAAACAATGAGAATTGGAGTTGGTTTCTTCATTAATTATCTCAAGACTTTAACCTTGCCATTGGAGCATACTTGAAAATCATTTCAGATGGTCATAATGTAAGTTTTATGCCACTGTCTTATTGATTAACAACTTGTGCATAACATACTTACTAATAACTTGTGCACAACAATGTTACAGGGTCTATTTCGACATTTAGAGAATTTCTACCACATGCTGAGCATAGACTGTATGCAAGGCATATTTATGCTAATTTTAAAAATAAATGGAATGGATTTCACTACAAGTCACTGTTTTGGGGTGCTGTTTCATCTACATTAGAGGTACAATTAAAAAAAATGGAATTGATAAAAAAAAGTTGATCCTGAAGCAGAAAAATGGTTAATAGAAAAAAAAAACCCTAAGACTTGGTGTAGAGCTTATTTTCAAATGGATATGACTTGTGCTGCTTTTGAGAATGGTATCTCAGAATCATACCATAGTGCTATCGAAGTACTTAGAAGCAAACCAACTATTACTATGCTAAAAGAAATTAGGGTATACTTAACACAAAGATTGCTTAACATAAATCAAATGGCTAACAATCTAAATGATACTATATGTCCTGCCATTAGAAAAAAGATAGAGAAATTTAAAGATAACCACATGTTTTGGGAAGTTTATGCTAGTGGATATCAGAAATTTGAGGTTAGGAAAGCAGATAAAGCATTTGGGGTGAATTTGAATGCTAGGACATGTACTTGTAAGTGGTGGAATTTATCTGGCATACCATGTGTTCATGTAGTGGCTGCATATAGTTTCCTTGATCAAGATGCTTCAAATGGGGTGTCCGTTTATTATAAAAAACAGATGTGGATTGATACATATAGTCATTTTATTGGGAAAATTGGTGGTACCTCAATATGGCCAAAGACAAACAATTTACCACCACTATCCCCCCAAGAAAAGGGTCATGCCAGGTAGGCCTAGGAATAAAAGGATAACACATCCAACTAAGGGTTTCAATGAAGTTTCTAGGACTGGTAGAATGATGACTTGCGAAAGCTATTGAGAGAAAGGGCATAACAAAGCAAGATGTTACAATCACACAAGGCCAAAACCACAAAAAGAAAAAAGAAAACCTGGTAGGGAAAGGAAAAATGCTCCCAATCAGCCATTCAACCCACCAAATGATGGTTCTGGTCCATCTAATGAGAATGCAAGTGCAGATCAAACTCAAGATCCAATTGCAGATCTAACTGCAAATCCAACTGCAAGTGCAAATTCAAATACAACTGCAAATGCAACTGCAGATCCAACATTATAGCCAAATGTTTCAGATCTAACTACTGCAAATCAAAGCTTTAGTGGACTGCTATAAAGTGTGGAACAAAAGGTATGATTTAACTTGCTCAGTTCTAACTTTTATTCCACTGGACTACTACAAAGTGTTATAGATCTAACTTTTATTCAACTGGACAAGTTAATGAAGTTGCTCAGATTAATGAAGCAGAAGAAAGAGGAAGAAGAGATGCAAACAGAAAGTGAAATGAAAAGGTTCTTGAGGATGCAAAAAGACTTGGACTTTATAGAACAGATAAACCAACTCAAGAAACGAATAACAACTCAAGAATCACACTTTGAACAATTTACATATTCAATCTTAAAGGCAACAAGATGAATCGAATTAATTCATTAATAGAGTTAGGATTTGAGTGTTTTAGTGATGGGTTTACAATTAATAATGGTTTTTACAACGGTTTATGATGGTTTAGTGGTGGTTTATGATGGTTATAACGTTTATTAAAGGTTCAAGAACTCATTAGTGAGCTCTGATACCAAGTTAACAGTAATGAGTTGAGAGAAAACACACAATCACACAGTGAAATGATTCTCCTTATTGCTCCAAAATGAATGTTACAATGTCTTTATATAGAGATGAAAACAAAACAACTAACTAAAACAGAAAAGTATCAAAATAGACCCTGAACTATCTACTTGATACATTTTAGTCCCTCTAACTTTTAACCAACTCCTCTTTTACAATTATAAAGATGCACTAACTAGCCATACAACTGCTAGCTAGGATATTAGAACATGTTAATGACATTGATTGATAAGAATAGGCTTTTTGTCGATGACACATATTTTTTTCCTAGTATTGTGTAATGTAAAAACGTGAAAATTGCTTATCTGGTACTAAGGCCAATGCTAATGGCAACCGAATACTCCCAATCAACCGACCCTCAACCGAGTTCCTCCCATTAGCGCAACAAGATGCAACCGAGCCCCATCCCAACTTTTTCAATCTTTCGGTTGGCTACCCAACCGAAACTTTCATTTTGTTTGTATGTGTAGCTTTTTTAATTATTTGTTTTTGTGAGGTATGTTTTTGTTGTGGTTGCGGTCGCCTTACTACTTGTTTTGTGGTTGGGGTATAGTATTGGAGAGAGAAAGCTGACGTGACGCTGATGTGGTAGGGGGTGACCACAATATTTGTGGTTGCCATTAGCATCGGCCTAATAGTTGTGTGACTATTGTATAGGCTCTATAATAGATAATACATCAGACATGTGAATGTTAGGTTGGAAAGTGTCATTAGAATGTGGTTCTTAGGATTAAGTTTCGAAATGATAGTCTCATCGTGCTCAACTACAATGATTATCACATAATGACACAAATAAGAAATGGTTGAAATTTTGTACAACTTACATAAGCAATTATTGCTTTAGAGTATATTTCTTTGAAAAGAATTGTCGTGACAACCCTAAGAAAGCTATAAAGAAATTTAATATACTGTTTGAAAGCTTGGATGACAAGTAGTGTTTACATTGATTTGAAAATAACATATGGCGTTTTTTCAACGATTTCCTGTTATTTTCACAATCACCAGGATTTGACAGAGGAACTATGGCTCATCACAAAAATGTTCCTCCCAGTGAACCACGGACCGGGAGTTTGAACCACTAGAGTCTTTCCATTAAGGTGAATGAGAGAGCTCTAGTTGTTGATGTGAATAAACGTGTTAATGAAACCGGAGCGGACATTAACCTCAGGGAGGTCTATTTTTTGATCATGCATTTCCATGTCATCTGAACTACGACAAGTTTTGGAATGAACTTCTTGAGCGTCAACTCTTGCCTAGAACGTATCATTCTTGGTATTACAACTGGGGGTGAAAATGATGACGACATGTCTTTCCCTTTGAGCTACAATAAGTTGGTGGAGAGGTATTGATGTTTTATTAATTTAGGTCGGATAAGGGAGGGTAACCGAGTCACTTTGCCTCTAATTCACACGCGAGTCACCTTGCCTCCAATTAAAGTCACGCGCGAGTCACCTTATTTGAGGTCACTTAAGGTGATCGAGTCACCTTGCAATGGTTGAAAAAAAAAGGGCCTCACTCAAATGTTTTATAATTATTTATTTGGTTTGTGAGTGTATGTGGGGTATATTTTTATAAAGTTGGTATTTTAATGAAAAGTGAGACTAAGGTGACCTTGTCCACACAAAAATGGGTGAGAGTGAGGAGAAGTGAGAGAAGAGAGAAAGCTGATGTGGCGCTGAGGTGTAAGGTGGCTATGTGATTGCCTTGCCATCCAGCCTTACTAGCAGGGTACCCGCGCGATGCGGCGGCGGGTACCCTGTGATTAAACTTTCTGCCGAAGAAATGTTATTTTGTTTTGGGCTGCTGGATTTTAGATTTATGTTTTGGAAGTTTAATTAGATTGTACATTCTGGTTAAATAACTATATATTTTGATGAAGGGGCGAATACAATTGTGTATTAATTGTATGTGTTGAATAATGTTTTTTTAGTTTTATTTTGTGCTTTAAATACTTGTAAATTATGTTTTTTTTACTTGTATTTGCTTAAAAATATTGTATTTGTAGATTGTGCTTAGATTATTGTATATATTGGTGAAGGGGTGTTCTAAATTACGTATTAATTGTATGTAAGAAATAGGGTTTTTATAGTCTGATTTGTGCTTTACATACTTGTAAATTATGTTTTTTGACTTGTATTTTAAAATCTATTTTAAGAAATCTTAAAAATTAAATATGAGAGAAGTGTATAAATACTTTATAAGAGCATCCACAATGCATAAACAATGAAAAACTTTTACTATTCTATAAAGCTTTTGGAAAAGCTTTTTTGCATTGTAACATGAGGTTTTCCAAAATTTTTTCACAAAAGACTTGACATACATAAAACTTTTACCAAAACCTATTAGTCATTAATGACTTATGCATTAAATGCATTCAATGCAACTACATTAAAAAATTGTATACATTAAATGCAAAATGCCATTAAAGATTTTTTTATTGTGGATACTCTAAGTAGTATTGGTTAGTACAAACACAAAATAGAATGATTTGTTTTTGTTTAAGTTAGTTTTGTGGGTGATTTGAATTTTGTTGATTTGTGGTTTGTGCAAGTATCCGCATATAGAGAAGGATCACTTAGTGAAGCTGTTGAAGCAAGAAATTATTAAGTGGTGCAGCCTCTTCCTCACAGGGCCTCATTGGCCACGCTCCTGCTGCTGTTCCTACATTATTGAGAACTTGTTCCATTTCCCTTTTGAGCAGTATTTTTTTAGCTGTATTTGATCACATACATTTTATTGTTTAGTTATTGGGTTCTACACAAAATTATTGCCCCATACTCTTCCTCTAAATGTTATGATTGATTGTAGCAAAACAGGTAATAGCTTTTCCGGATAGAAGTGGGTCACTTTTTGTACGAGTGAAACAGGCTGGGGCTTAACCCAAAACACATGTATCTTCATTTTCTCAATAAATTATAAGAGCAACCTGTATAATATCGCCGGAACCGGCGTTACCCTTTAACATATGGGCGTTACGCCCCGTTACCCACACCCCTAGTGGCGTTAATGCCACGTTAACGCAACAATGTTAAGGAAATAACGGGCGTTAGGAGGTGTTTTGGCCGAATAAAAAAAAATATCACTTTACCACCCCTAACGGCTACTAGCCGTTGGGGTTTAAAAAAAATCATTTTACCCCTCCCCGTTTCAAACGGCTATTTCTAAAAAAAATCAAAAACATTTTTTACCACTATAAATACCCAACTAAAACACTATTTTTTTCACACTTCCACTACTCAATCCTCTCAATCTTATACTTCCAATTACTAAAAAAAAATGTCGGGAGGCAACAACGATGATACATTCATGAATCTTCTCGGTGGTGGGTGGAATACCTCAAACCCGGGTTAATCTTAAAACCCGAATGCGGGTTCATCTTCAAACCCCAACGTCTCTTTTTCCAACCCACTAGGCTTGTCGAGCCAAGATCTTTTCCTACAACATCAACAATATCTGTTTTGGCAACAAAATCAACAAAACACATTAAACACCAACTTTCAAAATCTACAATTCTCACAACACTCATAACAATCACAAACTGAAATACAAGATATTCCAGAAACACCCACTTCTCCTCCAAAGCCCAAAAGTCATGGTAAACGAAAGACCAAAAAATCCAAAGACCCTGAACCAATCGATGATGATGACGAACACTGCATTGCTGGACGTTGGCAACCAAAAGAGGAAGAATTACTTGCCAGGTGTTATGTAGCTGTTACGGAGGATCCGATGGTCGGGCGTGCATAAGACCGTGATACGTTTTGGCATCGGGTCAAAAATGAGTTCAATAGACTCAATTTTCAACGACGCACCAAGGATATGATAACAAGCAAGTGAAAAACGTTGAACCGTGATTGCACAAAGTTCAACACGTATTTCAAATGTGCGCAACGAGAACAGAGAAGTGGGGAAAGTGAGATGGATGTCCTGAAACGGGCAAAGCAAATGTATCGTGATGAGCACAAATCCGCGCCGTTTGCTCTCGAGGATGCTTGGGAGATTTTGCGTAAGCATAAGAAATGGGACTCGCCGGATTCGGTTGATTTAACGGGCGATGTCCCAAGCCAAACAAACGAAGCTTTGTTTGGTCATGATGAATAACCACGCCCCATGGGGAAAAAACGTGCTTTCAAGAAAGCAATATCCGAGAGCACGACAAGTACTGGGGGAGCGAGCACCGGAGGAACGAGCTCGTCAAGTCAATTAACCGAAACTATGACAAACGAGTATCGTATCAAACGTGAAACCACCCACGCGGCGTATCGGGCCCTGCAAGTCAAAGATGAAACAATAACAAGGTTGGAAGAAATGAAATTTTTGATGATTGACACTGATGGCAAAGATCCAAATGTCGTGGCTTGGATCAATGACGAAAAAGACCGAATCATCAAAAAATATAACTTGCAACCTCGTCACTAGATTGTATTTTCGTCATTTCCTTTATGTTGTAATGTTTAATTTGCAGTGTCTTTTTTTATTTCGTTGTAACTTTTTTTTAATTTCGTATTGTAATATGTTTTCAAATTAATGATATGTTTTTTAATAATTGAAGTGTTTGTTTTAATTAAGGGGTTGAATTTGAAAATATATGAGTTAAGTTTTAACTTTGGAAATGTTATAATAAGAGGTGTTTTTTTTTTTGTGAGTTAAAGTGAAATATTAAAACTGATATGACGCTGACATGACAGGAGGTTAAAGTTTAACCTAGGTGACCACACCATAGGCTCTAAGTATGGCTAAAACAGAAATAATATTACAACAATAATTTAATACCACTAATATACCTAGGAGGTTGTATGCATAAAAAATAGTCTTTGTCAACGTGTTCGGTGTTCCCCGTTAGCAATTTTGTTTGGTTTGATTCATTTGACATAGAACGCAACCCAACGGGACCCTTGCATAAGTAAATGGATTGAAGTTGCTAATTTTTAGATATTTGATTCATTAAACTGTGCTGGTTGACATTGCATTTATTAGTCAGTATATTAACCCAAGATGTATTATCAGGGTCTTCTTCATCAGGTACACCACAAGTACTGTTTCCTATAGCTAGTAACCAATCTGAAAGAAGCTTGTACTCCTGAACATTCAGTTTCACATATACTGGACAGTTTAGGCGCATGTTTTCGTAAAGGGTGTGGACTTTGAAATGGGGCCAAAGGTAAGATTGTGATATTGATGACCCTATGATTTCACCAATGGAAGCCTTTTTTTTACAGGCAAGGTTTGTCGGAAATCACCACCAAGCATGATTGGTTTATTAGCAAATGGTTTGTCTGGTACTTGTAATAAATCGTTCAATGTTCGGTCAAGAGCCTCAAAACATCGTCGATCATTCATTAGAGGCTCATCCCATATTATAAGATCTGTTTCTTCAAATAAATTTGCGAGCTGTGTTTTTTTATTGACATTACACATTGATTCGTCGGTCAAGTCTAACGGTAACTTGAATCTTGAGTGTGCAGTTCTGCCTGCAGGAAGCAATAGCGATGCTATCCATGATGATGCAATTTCCAAAAAAAATTTACCTTGGGATCTTAAAGTGTTGATTATGGTTTTCCACAGGAATGTCTTCCCTGTTCCTCAATGACCATAGACAAAAACCAATTCTTGATTATTATGCTCGACTGCTTGAATTATGAGGTCATACATGATTCTTTGTCACTGGTTTAACCTCGGTACCATCATTCCTTCTTGTCTTTCCAACTCTTCACGGTTGTAGCTTCTTTCTTCCATGACTGCGCGATTCTCTAATATTTTCTAGCAAACGTTGTGGTAGTTTTGGGAGGCCGTAATTTGTAAGTGACTTGTCATAGAAAGAAAGTTCAGCTACAAGTTCAAAAAGGACTCCACCTTAAATCTCTTCACGGTTTAGGTAGAGGTTTGGTATGTTTAAGAGTTCTGATAATCTGATTAGTATGTCGTGTGACATTAGCTCCCAATAGGTTGACCATAGACGTACCGGATGTGAGACATCACAAATTATAAGCATTTGGACAAAAAGGGCACGTATTTGGCTAGTTTTTGCCGACATTGCAGATTCTTGTATTGCTGTTTCCCATTCTCGATCATTTCCTAGTAGGCCTAATGCCTCGCAAGTAGCTCTGTTTGTAGCATAGACCGTGTCATCGACTGTCCGTATATCTCTAAATGACTTGCAACCTTTCTGATGGCATAGCAACATTCTTTGATAAAAGAGATCCCCAAAACTTGGGTGTACGTATGTTAACCTGCCTATTGATCCCTTTGTCCTGCTCTGACGTGGAAGCCAGAACCTGTCTGCTTTGTACCAAACAAACTCAGAAGAGAAATCCAAGTATGTTAAATGATGACCTATTGTGTAATGTTCATTGAAATCAAGCCATTCTATAAGTGTAGTTTTTTTTCTTTTTGAATGGTCTATTATGTTGTGAAGGAGAGCATCATTTCTAAAAGACACTCTTTGCATGTTTTCCAAATACACGACAAGTATCTGAACTACAGTCTCTCTAAAATGGATATCGAACCTAAAGATTATCCAACATGCTTCGTGGGGGCCAATGTATCTGGCGTCAATATAGTTCTTGATTTTGTCAATATGTGCTGCAGATCTGCTTGTTGAAGGCCCTGGATCAGACGTTGATGCTTGTCGGTTAGAGGTGTCACCTATTGGTCTAGTAATGCGAGCAAGAATCCTATCCGTTCCCTCTGATATATATTCTAATAGGTACTTGACCACAGTATTCCACGTTGATGTGGGCATAGAACCGCATACATAGTTCCTTGTTGTAAGGCACAATATATGGGTTACCTAATCTCACATTTTGTTTTATTGTATACGTTGGCGTGTCCCTTCTAAGGTAATGAACGTAACCTTTTTTGTCTATGAAAGTTTCATTGCAATATTATTTTGGAAATAGCTTCTTGCATGTAGATTGGCCTTGCATACATGGAGCCGATCTGTTTGCATTGCCGCAAGGTCCGTCCATCATCAGTTCTGACGCAATACGGTAGCATTCTGGATCCACTGCTGGGTTCGGTAATTCCGCACTTATATATCTGTCAACGTCTCTATCATACCTTATTCTGGAATTATCTCTATTCCATAACAACAAATGACAGTATGGGAGTCCTCGTTTTTGAAACTCAATTGTGTATAAAACTGTGACATACATTATAACAAAGAATTTAGATATGTGAAGTTATAACGTAATAGAAATGTTAAAACATAAAGTATGAAAATATACATGTTGATGTGTAGCCCAGAGGTGTTGCGTGTTGCAAGTAATGAACTAAATCGTGGACTTTTTGCTGAAATACCCTTACGACAATATCTTTCCTATCCACAATTGTTAGCTCTGGGAATGATTCCATATAAGCCTGTATCTCCGGCCAGTTTACATTGCAGGTAAATGTAATAAAGAATGAAAAATTCGCATGAACTCTGTAGATCGCCAGTGTGTCAAGATAATGGCTATACATGTATCTTGGGCCTCTAGTGAATGATGCTGGGAGTGTAATTCTAGAACCCACATCGGACCCATCTCTATCACCACGAACAATTGCATCTTAGAGGCCTGAAAGGTATTCAGTATTTATATTATTTTGTTTTTCACGGATGTAGTCTAGCCTGCTTTGTTCTATGCTGCAATATGCAGTCACCACATATTGTTGAAATAGACGGCCACTTCTAGTAATTAAGTTGTACCATCCTACACTAGGGCTGAGCAAACGACCCGAACGGACCGGACCGACCGACGGACCGACCGAAACCGGACTTGACCGGACCGGACCGACCACATTCGGTCCGGTCCTTGGTCTCGGTTTTTAGACTAATTCGGTCTCGGTGTTGGTCGGTCCGGTCCGGTCCAGACCACAAACCGGCTATTTTGCCTAGTTGGACCGGACCGACCGACGGACCGACCGAGACCGGACCGGACCCGACCGGACCGACCACATTCGGTCCGGTCCTCGGTCTCGGCTTTTGGGCAAGTTCGGTCTCGGTCTTGGTCGGTCCGGTCCGATTCGGTCCGGTCCGGGACCGATGCTCAGCCCTATCCTACACGGTCATGTATTTGGTACGAATAATACAAAAACGTATACAATCTTCTTGCTTCTACATTGCCACTTGCCGAGTCTTCATCCAGGCGTAATCCTAAATGATACCATTCTTCTCCATAAATGAACAACAATGGGTATTGTAGTGACATGTAACATGGATGTAGCTTGTTTATATGTTTCGGACCAGACATATGTTCTTCAATAATGACATCATAGTCTGTTTGTGTTTCTGGGCCAGCATCGAAAATAATTGCACCAATGGTGTCACCTGAAGGTAAGTCGTATTTTCGGTCGCGTACAACTCCAAAGAGCGTGACCTTAAATTCTGGCACGTCATTGTCTTCCAGTTTATTGCGAGCTGTTCTGAATAACTAGACCAATGCGTTGTTGTTGTCTAAGAATTCAATAAGACCTTCAAAAATGTTCCGGTCTAAGTTACATGCAGAATCAGTATTGAAGTGTGCCATTCGGTTCTCAACTTCATGCTGAGTATCATAAATGTCTAGCTGCAAGAATCTTGGTTCACGGTCATTTTCTGGGCAAAGGCCACCTATCCAGTGATAGATCTGGCCTGAAACTTTGAACACATATGGGCTACGGCTTCTGTTAATGGTTTCGTCTATCTGAGCTCCCAAGGATGTCATTGCAAACATCTAGTTATATGCACGGATATTCTCCATGAAATGAAATTGGCGGATATACGTTGGAGGTTCGCGAGTTTGAGGTAACTTCACCTTCCCCGATAGGCAACATCTACTATACACTGGCCCTCCAGCCACCGTAGAACTCGTAAGCCTTTCCTCATACCAAAACATTGCATTGCACCATCTACAAATTTGGTTGCAATCACCCATTCGTGCATACTCAAACTGAGGCCCTATCAAGTGAATATAAAAAAAATGTAAGAATGTTTACCCAATAGGGAGAACCATAACAGGTTACTGGATTTATTTCAGCACAATAAGCAATGTACCTCGGTTTCTAACATTTCCATGGTTGGTGTGTTGATCAGGATTGAACATTGATGAATCAGTACTTGTTCCTGTAAATATTGAAAATGTAATTTTAAATTGTTTATGATGATTGAACATTATTTAAAATATTCATGTAACCAATACCTGAGACACTGGCTTCCTCGGGCCCGCCATACGGCATTTCATTTACAGATCCACGTGTTACATTTCAGTGTAAATGTGATTGTCCTGCGGTATGTACATGATGGGTTTGGCTAAAGTTTAACCTGCGGCGAACCGGCCTATCATCATTTGAAAGCGGCCTGCCTGACCGCGACGTTCGACCGGGCACTTGCCTCTAGACAAAAAAACGCGAATAAAGGTTGCCAGAGAGAATACAACTCACTGAGTATGCACACTAAATAGCAAGATATGGGATATGCAAATTACCTACCAGCTTAAATGTGGCAGTTATGCATGCTTTCGAATTTACGCACCATAATTTTCTGATTCAACCCTGACGATCCCTCAATCAAAATCTAAGAGAGTAACATTTGGAGTAGCATGCTTATTTTGCTGAGCCGGTAGCGCATGTGTATTTCGCAAATGACGAACATTGTCATGCGGCATTGGACAATTAACATGCTCATTTGCAACAATGGTGACATTGGTGTTTACAAACGAAGAATCCATAAGGTGGTGACCGGTACAACTGACACTGCCGCTTGCAAAATTGAAGTCCATAACACACGGTCCAGTATTACCCGAGACTTTGTTAAAGCCCGCCGATAAGTGACTATTAGCAGGTGACAGGGATATCGAGTCGGCCATGTAGTTGGGGTTTGTTAAAAGGTCAATATTGTGGCTACCAGACGCATCAATAGGGGGTTGTTCTTGACTTGAACAACTCTATTATTGTACATGGTCCGTCGGCGCAAAAGCATTGACAATTGATGGAGCTAATCTCCTCTTGGTTTTCATATTTTTTTGCAAATAGCACAGAAAGCAAAGCTTAATTACTATCATAATGATATGCAAATGTAAAATATGGCAAGAATTGTTGGGCATCAGCAAGACACAAACAAACTTATCTGATCAACCTCAAGTCAGTTAACAATATTAACATCAAAGAATTGGAAACACATGGACCATGAAACATACAACATTGACATGCAAAATAACTCAAACGACAACAAATAACACCCATTCCATGCAATGCCTTTAGGCTAACAAATTACAAAAATTACATGCATTAAGAAAATGCAAGAACAACAACATAAAACAAAAAAAATACACGTAACTTACAATTCCAGATTGAAACCCTAGTAGATCAACTACTCTTCTCCCGTACAAATAATTGTTCTAGAAAGAAGGATACGTGTAACAATCTTGATAAGATACATTGTATATAGGCAAAGGTACCTGGTAAAACCTCACGTGTACAAAACGGAAAACACCGGTAAACTATTTAGGCCTTTAGAAGCCAACCGTGGCTAAATAATACCAACACACCTTAGCCCAAACATAGCCCAAAAGAAAATAATATTTTATTCAATAAAACGGCGTCGTATGATTCGTGTATTATTATATTTATAAATTTCATATATATTAAATGCATAATAATACATAATGAATAATTTATAATATTTTTAACAGTGTATAAACAACCAATGGGTTAGCAAAAGCCATAGGTGTGTTTGGGGAGGGTATGGGAGGCATATAGGGCTTGGGCTTTTAAAATAAGCCGGTTTATAAAATAAGTCTCGTTTGTCATGCGGGCTTATGAAATCATAAGCCCCTAAAATGGGCTTAAAACTTTAGCCCCATAAAAGGAGCTAAAAACTTTAGCCCGAGGCTTATGAACCATAAATTACATATTTACTCACAAAAATATTTAACATATACCATAAAATTCACTTACTTATACATTTTTTAATAATTTTGCAATAATAAACCTCAGCCCCAGCCCATTTGCCAAACAAGTCTACAAAAATACAAATTTCAATTTCGGCTTATAATAAAAGCTCTAGCCCAGCCTTAACCCTAGCCCCAGCTAACATACCCTTAATATAGCAAAGGTTAACCGGACCCTAATTAGTTGATGTGTGTGGTAGAGTCGAGAAATTCAACTCCCTGAAGGTGTTCTAGAACCCTCTAAGATTCCAAATACCACCCCCTCCCCCCCGCCCCTTCCCATCTCCTATATATACATACTAGCAGGGTACCCGCGCAATGCGGCGACGGGTACCCGGCGACTAATTTTGTGGCGAGCAAAAGTTTTTCATTCGTATTGCTCGTTGCAGCGAGACTAATTTGTAGCCGACTTTTTTTTTATTATTATTTTTTATTTTTTTATTTTTTGTAATTTTTATAGTATTTTAATAAGCATTTGTTTTTTAATCATTAGATAATTGTTATTGTTATATTTTTTGTTGCTAAAAGTTGTACCTTGTATTTATTTTTCTTTTTTAAAAGTCCATTACGAGACCAAACAATCGAAGCACAAAAAGCGTATATTGCTCCAAAGTTGTCCACCAGCATCCCAGTATCAAAACGTCATCAAATGGTACTTTTTTTGAACGCCTTTTAGTATTATGCTTAATGGCTATTGAAACAAAATAGATTATCGAAACTCATTTAAAACAGCGGTCAAAAATTATACCAACTTAATATTTCAACTTAATAGAACCACAACAATTAACTAACCACAACAATTATTATATATACCCAAATAGCCCAACTTTTAAACCCACAAAAGTCCAAGACCAAAACACTTTAACCCTACTTACATAATATTTACCCTAACCATTCTTACACTTTAAACTCACGCAGCCATGAATTAGCTTTCTTTCTCTTTGAATATCCCGAACCAAAAAAAAAAAAAAAAAAAAAACGTTCTTTCTTCTTAAATCCACAGTCGAAGAACACAATATAACTTATCAACGTGAGTCTTTCAAAAGCAACGTTGTTTTGTCTACTCGTTCTACTAACAACCGAATACCAAAACAAATATTATTTGGTTTCATTATTTACAAGGCTTCAAGATCTTGAATAAAGGTCTCCGGTAGGTATACGTTTTTGCTATTCGTTTCTTGTTTTTCTGTGACCGAATAAAAGAGAGGTTGCAACAGAGGTTTTAATCTTTCTTTCTATGTATTCGGATATTTAAAAAAAAGTGTATTCTTCGAAAAAGATCTATGATGATACTTGTTTAAATACTTATAACCTTTAAAGAGTGATTATTAGTAATGAACATAAAACTGAGATATTTTGTTTCTTTTCTTTTTAATTCGAAACTGAGATCTTTTGGTTTCGAATATTAAAAAGAAGTTTAAGTTTAGAACAAACTATGATGGTTAGTCTCTTGTTGTTAAAAACTGATGGTGTTAGTGGCGGGATCTATTGATGTTAATTGTGGTGGCGTAATGGTGGCGATGTTATTAACTGCTGGTGGTGGTAAGCTTGTGGTATTCGTAAGATGATGGGTTGGTATTATATGTATGTTTTTGTTATAGAGAGAAGAGAGGACATCGAATGTATCAGCTTGTGTTTATGTTAGGTTATAAATATATGTTTTGAGATCAGTTACTAACATGGTTTTAAATGGGTTGTTAAATGTTTTTTAAATGGGTTGTTTCGAGTCAATTGAGAAGTTTGGAGATGGGATAGAATAGTTATAGTTTGAAGTCTTGATCTCTCTAGTTAATGTAGGAGTGTGGAAAAGAACTGAAAATGGTATCTTGGTCAAGAAGCTTGTATCAGAAACGTTATACATGGTCATTTTGTGAAGCAAATGTTGTACATTATGATTAGAGACATGTACTCTTTGTGAAGGGGTGTTTTAAGTTGTGTATTAATTGTAGTTTGATTTGTATTTTTATTTGTGCTTTAAGTATTGTAACTAATGCTTTGTAACTTGTATTTGCTTAAAATTCTATATATGGAAATCTTAAAATCATTAATATGAGGGAAGTGCATCCCTCTATTATAATATACTAGCGCGGGTACCCTGAAATAAATTTTACGGTGAATCATGTATTTTAGTTTATTATGTTTTTTTTGACAATAAATTTACGGATATCAAGAATTTCGTATAGCCCGTGCCCGTTCGGGCTAGAACCCGTTGACCCCATATATTTTATTTGATTTAAATAAACTAACACATTTTACTAATATTAAAATTTAATTAAAAAAATAGTACACACCAAAATTATTTCTTTGTATCAATCGGCCCATTATTCACTATATCAATTGATATTAGCTAACAACCCAAACTTTTTTAAACTATACTTGGCCCACTAATATTAAATAGGAGAGAGAGTCGTATAAGTAGTAGTGATAGTGATAGTGATTAAGTCAGCCCGTTCACTTACAACATGTCCTAACCCAACACCGACCCAATCTTAATTTCATATATGACAGATTCTTAGGCCCAAAATGAAAAAAATACCCGTTCCATTCTAGGGGTGTTGATCGGTTCTACATCGGTTTGTTCGGTTAGTTCGGTTCGGTTAATTCGGTTAAAATATTTTTTTAGGTCAATCCGAGAATCGAACCGAACCAAATTCAAATTCGGTTTTCGGTTCGGTTGAGTTCTAATTCGGTTCGGTTTTCGGGTTGACCCGAATAACCCGAATTTCATTATTTAGAAAAAAAAAAATTAAATATTTAGCAAAAAAATATATTTCAAGCATAAAAAGTATTTTATTATATTATGATAATCTTTTAATAGTATTTATTTATATATAAATATACTTAAAAATTTATGAATATATATATAAATATATAAAAAATGTATATATTTATATGAATTCGGTTTTCGGTTCAAACTGCCAAACCCATACCCGAGAACCGAATTAGTAATTCGGTTTGGTTCGATTTTAGCAAATTCGGTTCGGTTATTAGTTTGGTTCGGTTATTTTCGGTTTGGTTCGGTTTCTGTTTTCGGTTTATTAGGTCTTTTAGGTTTTTTCGCTCACCCCTATTCCATTCGGTCAAAAGCCCATATTACCAACCCTAAAATCAAAAGAAAAACGCAGACATATCTCACCCTACTACCATCTCGAATCTCAAATATCATCATCATTGAAAATTAAACAAGGCTCCATGATCTTCGTTTCATCTTAATCATCAAACCCCGTCTGAGTTTTCTACTTTTCGCTTCAAGATCTCCAACAGAAATCACGGGTAGGTATTAATGATTAGTTTTAATTGAAGTTTTGTTTTGATCGAACAAAGAAGCCAGTTTTAGTCTTGTTCTAACCTTTATGGTTCGTATATTAAAAAAGAAGTAAAAACGATCTATGATAGATTGGTGCTTATTTCGATTTGATTTTATTTCATTTGAGATTCGAAATATGAGATCATGTTTGCAGAGATATGGCAAAAGAAGGAGGAGGAGGAGGACCGAACTGGGATGGTTTGCTTAAATGGAGTATTGCTAATTCCGATGGCACTGCTAAACCCACAAACTTAAGGTTTGCTTTTCATCCAATAAGCTATTGTTTCTAGTCCTTATTCTTGTTTAATATACTACTAGTAGTAACCCCCTAGGCCATTTGATAAAATAGGGGTTTTCTTATTTTGTATATTTCAATCGGCTTCATATTTTAAAAAGTTTGTTATAGGTTAAATAAGCACTTGGGGTGCTTGTTTTCACCTCAAGATAAGTAGAAAATTTCTTCTTCCCAACTTAGTTTTTCGATAAGCAGGTGGTTATAAATTTCTTAACAATAAACCTAAAACTCTTATGATTTGATTAGATTGGAAAAATATATATATATATATATATATATATATGACATGAGAAAATTTAAACACTATTTGTTCAAGTGCTTATTTTTTTTTTTTAAGCAAATATTAGTGCTTATGTATATGTTTTAAGTGCTAGCACGAAAAATAAGCAATAACAAACACGTAAGATTAGATTATCATACACAGGTCTTGTAGTTATAGATAATCGGCAATGGTTTTGGACCACCTAGATTAGAACACGCATATAGGTCACCTTTTTTGCCTTGCATATGTGTTGTAGATAATTATGATCTGCATATGCCAAACAAGATAGTTGCACTGAACAAATGTTGGTACAGTAGTTTATATCTGATAATGAAAAGAAATTGTATGCAGACACCTTATATAAGCTGTGCGCATCTAAACATTTGTGTGGTATATATTTGGTTATGAAGATTGAATGAAGTATCAGTGGTTACATTGTGAGCATAAACTGATATTGTCAATAAAGATTTGACTATAGAAGTGTTGACTGAGTTGTGGAAAATTCATTTCATCTTATGACTCTATAACATTAGGTAAATTATTAGGTTGACTCCAATGTGAAGTGTGGACTGAGAGATTTCTAACTTTAGGTTGATTTGATGTTATAACACAAGTGTCAGTCTTTTAACTTCTCCATGATTATATTTGAGCCATAAACTGCTATTGTATATTCTGCTAGAGGTTAAATGTTTGACTTCAATCAACATGTATATAAATTTTGAATGTTTTATTTTTAGGTTGATTTGATGTTATAACAGAAGCGTCAGTCTTTTAACTTCTCCATGATTATATTTGAGCCATAAACTGCTATTGTATATTCTGCTAGAGGTTAAATGTTTGACTTCAATCAACATGTATATAAATTTTGAATGTTTTATTTTTAAATCAATAATAAAGATTGAGTGAATATATTTTCCTTCCTCTTCATCTTTGAGTTTATAGATTTTGTCAAAGTTGCGTTATAAATCAATAATAAAGACTGAGTGATATTTTTTCCTTCCTCTTCCATCTTTGAGTTTATATAATTTGGCAAAGTTGTGGTGTTTGATATGTTTATTTTATTTGTGTTTAGTGAGGAGGATCGCAAATGGTTCATGGAAGCTATGCAAGCTCAAACTATTGATGTGGTCAAGCGCATGAAAGAGATAACTCTTGTTATGCAAACTCCTGACAGCGTGTTGGAGGAGCAAGGTGTAAGTGCAACAGATATTGAAGGTATTATCAGCATGTAACATCTATGTGTAATATATGTATACGTTTTGGCATTGCTAAGGTATGTTTGATTCTATGTTTCTTTACAGGCATGTTGGATGAGCTTCAGGAACATGTGGAGTCTATTGATATGGCCAATGGTGAGTTTTTCCTACCATCTTTTCTTGTTAATGCTGTTTGTCAATAGTAAACCAATGACTTTTCATGATTGTAATATAAGATTTTGTGTTTTTTGCTGTGGTATGCTGGGTGGTTGAACAAGATTCATTTTCGTGAATTCTTCAATTCAACCTCTTTTGCTACCAACATCTCTTCTTTTCTCACCTTGTTGAAAACATGTCTGATGTGTTTTATATGTAAATGTTTTGTCAGATCTCCACACTATTGGTGGTTTGGCGCCTCTTCTAAAATATCTGAGCAACTCCCGCGCTAACATTCGAGCCAAGGCTGCCGAGGTTGTAAGTACTATTGTTCAAAACAATCCAAAGAGTCAGCAATTGGTTATGGACGCAAATGGCATGGAGCCTTTGCTTACAAATTTCACTTCTGATAATGATGTTACTGTTCGGACCAAGGCGCTTGGTGCAATATCCTGTAAGTAGCCCTTTGAGTCTAGAATTGTAATTATTTTTCTTTGGATACGATGGGGGTGTGTTTATTGATGTTTTCGAACTGACTTTGTCATCATCGGGACTTAAGGTTGCAATACTGTGTTTTAAATGGTCAAACATGGTTAGAGGCTTAGAGTTAACTACAGTGTCATGCTAGTCTAACAAAACCACAGGGTGTTTATTTTATTTTTATAAACACACACAAACTCAAACCGGGTAAAAGCCCTCCCTTTTTAGGAGGTTGGTGTGGCCACTCCAGCGTTATCTAAGGCTAAACTTAATTCACATTTAGTCTGCTAAAATGAATTTCACAGATTTTACTCTGATTCCAAAAAAGTATGAATGATACTTTTTACAGCAAAGTCAAACATCTGATTATCTAGTTATTATGACTTTAAATAACATAGTTACATAAGTACATCCAAACACTACCTGCTTGTGATAGATGATCAAACATCCCATAATCACTTCTCAACAGCATATCCAAACATCCCCTTGTCTTACCCATCCTCGCGTGTTTGTGTGGAAGTCAAGTTCCTTTGCTTCCCTTCTTATACGTGGTTTACAGTTGTAACTTATACTGTTTCTCTAATGGTGAATTTCAGCTTTAATCAGACACAATAAGCCAGGGATTGCAGCATTCCGTCTTGCAAATGGTTATGCTGGTCTGAGAGATGCCCTAAGTTCTGAAAATGTCAGATTCCAGAGGTATTAAAACTTTTCTGTAACCTACCATCATTTGTGATAACTTGTATGTCATGAAATTTTATGAGTCTAAACCAACTTCTTTGGTCTATCAAAGAATTATCCACTTAATTACTTATGAGTGAGTGGAAATGGATCGTGTTGTATCTTGAACAGGCCAAATTAAATATTACCTTAAAAGGGAATGGGTCAAACATGTTGAAAGTCACCTAAAGTCCGTTTTTAATGTATGCCACGTCCTGCTTTATTTAAAATAAAAAATAAAAATCAGATAATTGTAATAATCTGTTTCATAATTGTGTTTTGCTCTTTTATTGCTCAAATTAAAGGGACAAAAACGCGTAGTTCAATCCAAAAAACTAGCTGAACCCATTTTTAGCTGTTGTAAATACTGTAGACAACACAATGATAATATAAAAGGGCACCTAAAGGGGAGCAACTAAACATAAAAATGTGTGGTCTAAATTGTGCGATTTAACTCATTACTCAGACCAACCTACTAAGACCGTTTTGCCGCCTCTAACCAAAAAGGTGGCCTATAATTTGCATAAACTCGTCTAGGTTTGTTTGTGTTTGTAACTAACAAGAGTGTAAATAATCATGATGCAGGAAAGCACTAAACTTGATCCAATACTTGATTCAAGAAAATACAAGTGACTGCAATGTTGTTACCGAGCTCGGGTTTCCACGCATCTTGACACATCTTGTTGGTAGTGAAGATCCAGAAGTACGTGAAGGTGCATTAAGGGGTCTTTACGAACTTTCCAAAGACGAATCAGGAAACACAAATGTTAGCACACATGAAGATGAGGAAAAACTAAAACAAGTCCTCCAAGAAAGAATTAACAGTATTAGCATTATGTCTGCTGAAGATCTTGCTGCTGTTAGGGATGAACGAAAACTTGTGGACTCCCTATGGACGGCACATTACAATGAACCATCATCCCTTCGGGAAAAGGGCCTCGTGGTTCTTCCTGGTGACGATTCAGATGATGCACCACCAGATGTCGCATCCAAGATGTTTGAGTCTCCTCTTAGAGGTGCAAGCCGACCGGCTAATGGTGATGATAAATCTAAAAAGAAGGATGCGCCTTTGTTACTAGGCCCTTGAATGTGAAACTTAAGCCTAGGTTTGGTAAAAGTCTTTTTAGATGAAGCTGCTGCTAGTTTGCCACATGTTATCTGGATCCTAACTTGCCTTGCATTTGGAATTTTGGTTCATATGTGTGGGAATATTGTTTTCCTTGTTAAATCGCGTCCACATATTTGTAAATGGATCAAGAATTTATATTGTTGTGTGTTATTTTGCCTTTAGTATTGGATGTTTTTAGTTTTTGTTGCTAAAAACTATATATGCTTATATCAGAGTAGTTCACAAGATATTTGCCTGTTTCAGCTGCTTATTTCAGATACCCAAACACCTTTCATAGAGTTTTTAAGATTGTTGACCTTAACTGTATGTTTTGTTAAGTTATAAGCAATATAATAGCTCAGCGGGTTTTCGTCTGTTTATTAGTTCTCTGTGGGGTTGTATCACTGTAGTATTGATTTGTTATGATCCGCAGTCCCTCAGCGTTAGGTTCTCCCCCAAATTTCAAGTGAGAGAAAGATGAAAAACGAGGTGCTTTTTGTTTTTTTGTTTAGCATAACTAGTTATAATACCTATGCACGCACAGGGTTTTGACAAAATTTTTTTTTTTGTATCAATGCTAAATATTATGTCTTTAAAGGTAATTATATATAATTATATACTTGTGCACGAGTTTTTCATTATTCATTATATCCATTAGAATTTTGTATAATCAAACTTTGTAAAATTTTTTTTTAGATAACTCAAGATTCAACTATATTTAAATGATATAGATGTTGATGTTCTATTTAAATTTCACTATTGATATTACTAAGATAATACTCGCACGCACGGGTTTAACAATTTTTTTTTTACTGCGTATTAACACCATTGTTTCGTATTTTGCTCAAATTACTTTGCATTAATCATATGCTCGATAGTGAAGGTATTCTGAATGTAATATATTCGACCCAATAAAAGGTATACTGCAAGTCGAGGGCTTAATTGTTAGATTATAAGTACTAAATTGCATTAATAATTTACTACTAAAACCAATAATTAGCTGTCGAATGGGACTGTACTTAGAATAAGGCCTCTCTTGTTAAATCGTGTATCCAATCCAAGAGCAAATTAACATAACGGTGTAAAGTACAACATGACAACGATTCAGTTTAAATAGATGGAAAAGACATATATAGAAGAATAATATAACTGATACTCTATTAAATACAAATGACAAAAAAATGCATCGAACTTGACACTTTATGTGATTGTGTGTAGCCAACTATTTTTTTTCTTATTGTATGTACTAAACTTTCAAAATTCGATCATTATGTGTATTTTGTGACTATTCTGCCATGTAAAATGACCATTTTACCTTTCAAAATTTGAAAAAATTAAGGGTAAAATGGTCACAAAATACATACAATAATCTAATTTTGAAAGTTCAGTACTCACAATAAAAAAAATAATAGTTGGCTACACTCAATCATAAAAAGTGTCAAGTTCGATGCATTTTTTTGTCATTTGCCCTTGAATATTTGAATCCAATTTTCATATTGCATGAGTATGTAAAAAGATATAAAATTTTTGTGCAGTCGTTATCGCCTTGTTCGCATCATCATTTTTCTCCTTGATTAGCCTGAAAGAATAAAACTTTTTTTAAAGTGTGAATAATATGAAAATTACTAACAAACGTATAACCATGAACTGTTTGCTCTATAAGAAACAATTCATGTTAATATTTTTTACCTCCTAATACTTTACGCATCTTGTTGCATGCTGCTCTTCTTCCTGAAACTCATTCAACCATCCTTTTAGCACCATATGTGACTAACCACTATGCCCACAATTGTTAAAATGTCTCAAGAATGAAACTTTTAATCACTGTAGCCCTGTAATAATTAATGCAATGGCCAATGAGGTCCTGGTGACAAATACCTTAGTTTGGAACAGCATGGCATGGTTGATAAGATGCTGGAATAGGCTACCCAAACAACCCCTAATTAAACACATTATTTAGAGAGGTTGGAATGAGCATGCCCAAGGTTTATTAGCTGCTAAAATAAGTTATCCAAACAGCCCCTAATAACTTGTCAAGGTTAAAATAACTACTGATATAAGCTATCCAAAAATCCCCTAATAAGCACCTAATCAAGGATAATTAGTCACGCAATAAGCTATTTAAACATCTCCTAATCAAGCTATTATGTCAATATTACAAACAGATTTTCACCCCATAATAAGAGAGGTAGTTATCCAAACAACCCTTGATTATCTCAACTCGACAAAGTGGTGTTTATCAAACTAAAGGTGAAACACTTTTCGTGGCGATTTTATAAATCATAACTTGACTTAAGCAATGCTCTTAATAAGATAGTTTTTCTTATATATGGGAGATATGCAAGAACTGTTACCCAAACCTTACCATTTCTACGTAATTGTTCGCTCATAGTAGATGGAATTGCCCTTTTCCTGTATGAAATTTATAAATACATAAAACATCATTTATGATTACAAAGACAATATTGTTCAAATTACAATCTATATCTTGATTAACCTGACTAAACTTAGGACAACTTTCAGTCATTACCCATTCCTCATTTTGCTAAAAGAAATTTATTTGACCCGTTTGAAATAAAAGAAACCCCATTTTGACCAATTCACTTCTTATCATGTCAAAATTACTCTCTGGTTATATATCATAAGATGGGCTTACCAATATTTTAAAAATATTTAAACTTTACATAATTAAGGTATAATGGTAATCAAAATTAAGAATAAAACTCTGAAAACTTACCTAACCTGTGAATGGTAGCTACTATTATGATTGTCTCCCATCATCAAAACAACAACTTTCTCCTACACACTGCAATTTAGAATAAACACATCAAATTTAGCACAATTCAAGATAAAGGTCTCATAGTACACTGCCATAAAAGAGACAGTGATTTTTTGGTTTGTGTGGATCAGATTAGAACTGAAGAACTATGGAACTACCCTCGTGTGATAAGGGAACATGACATTCCATGATCCCTAAACCATGCAACAAAAGCCATATAAAAACATGTGTTTTTGAGCTCCTTAAGCCCCCGTCTCTTCACCGCAATATTCTCTCTTTCAGTTATATTTACCTCATCCAATAACAGCAATATATATCGCATAAGAATTATAATCATATAGTAGTTAAAATCGTATTTTTTAAAGGCTATAATTGTGAAAAGTTCATATGTCTTGAGAGGAGCACTGAAAAAATTCTACAAACCTTATTTTGAGTTCCCAAGATTTCTTCTACACTTTGCTTTTGCCTCCTTTCCATGTCTAATAAAAAAACACTTGGTGTGCATACATACTAAACAACGTAATAAACACTTTAATGCATCAATTAAACAAACAAAATCAGGAACTTGAGACACTACTATAACTTACATTCCAAATTGACTTTTTTTTTACAATACACCATTATTACCCGTTGTGACCCATTTTTCATCCCTACTGTACTTCAACCCATTTTGAAATGTCTATTCTTAATACTGATGCTAACATATATTCTCCTTGTAGATCACTGTATTTGAAAAGGGTTATGAGAAAGATCTTGCAGTTGTTGCTAAAGAAGCAATTCAGGAGGCCACATTTCTATTTGACGTACTAAGTTTTTTTACCCTTGAAAAACTTGTCAAAGTTAATTTCCAATTTTAAAACCATGTTAGAAAAAGTCAAGATTGCCATATAGTTACTGATTGGCCATTATTTTGACCTTGTAACCAGGAAAAATTACCTAAATGGAAATATCTAAAAGCTGGTTAGCTTGAATTACAATTTTGTAACTATGATAGTGTTTCAATCCTAAAATGTGTTGATTAACTAAAATAGAAACTTGACCATAGTTGGTTAAACTTTTTCTCGCACTTGGTTCATTTATATTTATCATAAGAGATACCTAATGCAAACAAATATGTCAACTTTTATTGTACAAATTACTAACCACTTTGAGTAACCGCTCCATAGGATCTTCCACAGTAGTTGACTTCTCGGAAACAATTGATGCACCATTGCCATGATTTCCATCTGTACTTGTGAACTTTGAAAGTAAAGGTGAGGTTGATATGCCAAGTGTAGCAGTGGTTGATTTCCAATATTCCGAGCAATTAGAACGTAGTGGAGCCCTAGAATCACTTTCCAGAGTCTCCTTGCATATGGTATGTAGATAGAGTGGATGGTGATGACACAATAAATGGTGAGTTTACAGATTGCGAAGGTGTACCGGATTTAGTAATGTAAGTCAACATACTGTGCTGGTTAATTTGAGGGAAAAAGGAGTTCGAATCTACTGTTGCAATGTTTGTCTAGTTTTTGTGTTTCTCGCAAAATGAAACCTTCAACATTTACTTGCTCCTTGACTCTTGAAACGGCATATATACTTGTGAAATAGCATAAATTTATGAATTTAAAACTGTTGTTACCTTCTGTTTGTGGTCGATACTGTTGGGAATTCTGTGAAACCGTGATACTGCTGAACGAGAAACAGTGGAATCTGCTGAAGTAGTGAAGTACGGTTTCTGCTGAAGCAGTGTTGGTATCTGCTGAAGATATAATACGGCTGAAATAGTGGTAGCCGTGAATCTGCGATATAGTGAAGCAGAGTAGGATATGCATGCGCTGTATTAATTATAGGTTAGCATGGGCTTATATTGTACTGCCCAATGTTAGCATAGGCATATGTATGGGTTTTACATTTATTTATTTGCATGCTTGTTCTCTTCCCAAGAAAGGGATTAGGGTTCCTTGTCTATAAAAGGAACATAGGTCTTATGTTTTAGATATAACTTTTCAGAAAAACATTCAAGAAAAACCTCTATAGAGAGGGTGTAAAGATCCATAGAGGATCATTAGTTTTAATAGAAAAGCCTTGTTGGTAACTTTGATTGTGTTCTTATTATTCCGCTGTGCACATTCAATCATCGTTATTATACACTCTAGTTGAGTCCGGATCTCGGTTTTGACAATTGGTATCAGAGCGGGTGGCTCTTGATCTAGAAGTTACAAGGTTTTTCGAAGAAAAGAAACAAAATTCGTAGCTGATAATAATTTTCGTAATGTCTCTGCTGGGCTGTTTTAAAACAGTCATAACTTTGTCGTTAGCCGTTGGATCGGCATAAATTTTGGACTGGAAGTTCTTGGTATATCAAGGAAGGTTTCCACCGGAGGGATCGTTGATCTGAGCCTCTGACAGAAAGTTATACTATCTAGAAAACTGCTGCAGACACACTTTGGAAGAGATCATATCTGTAAAGAAAAGAGGTTGCAGACAAAAAGGGTTGTCACAACGGATGAAAGAGCAGTAGCAGAAGCCTCGTTGGGTATTGATGAAACAGGTTCAAATATTCTTTAATTAATACTGCATCGCATCATGGTTTTACAAAATCTGTGTGCAATTAATTGATTGAATATAATAGTTATACTTATTGATTCATGTGTATCTCTTGGTCTATGATTAAAAGTTTGAATTGAATGTGGTGCGGTCTATGACTATTACGCTGGTCTTGCACTTTTTTGGTCCACACTTTTCATATCACGTGATGTTTTAATTGGTTAACTGGTTATATTGAGTCATTTGTGGTATACACGAGAGCTTATTGGTCACATGAGTATGCCTGTCGTGAGTCTATGATCAAGTGAGTCAAATTTATCAATTGAGTGGTCTCAAGGGGTAAACACATCTGCTGATTCTTAGTCATTTCTGCTGAGATTCAACGTGGGATGAGATTGTATATGGGGCGACATATAATAGTTATGGTGGATGTGCACTTGATTGGTTCATCCATCACGTGGGATCATGTACTTTGTATAAATTGACTGGCCTCGTGAAACTTAGTTGATACCACATAGGTTTTTATTTATCTTAAATAGGCTATAAGCATTGTTGGGTGTCCATTTATTATAGGTTAGATATTCTTTTGTTGTCTAGCACTATTTAATCTCAAGTGGGTCCTAGTTTGAACGTGATATTGATTTCATTGGTCCTTTGATTTGTGTGATCATGGGAATATTCGTACATGGGAGAATTCATTGTACATGATTTCTTGTTTTGAATGTTAGTCCCACATTGAAATTAATATTGTTTCATCTGATTGGAGGATACTAAAGTTAAAGCTTTTGGAATCTTTATTGTCTCTTTTGAATTTTGATTTTCACGATGGGCTAGCGCATGATATCAGATCTCTATGTGGTCCCTATTCAATTATTAGTATTATTTGTGTTCACATGATCTTTGGTTTGCTTTAAGTGGGGATAGAGAGTGATTGGTCAACTGATGCAACATGGGTCTCACATTATGATATTTCATTTCTGCTGAAGTGTTAATTGGCTAACGTGATATTACTTGTTTGGCCACTGATTTTGGTAGTTCTCGCGTTAAGATAAGATTCACTACAGTAGTTGTTGTTTTCATACTCTATTATTTGGCTATCGATATTGCTTTTGATTAGGGACATTTTATTGTGCACACATGGGCATGTGCATGAAATTAATGGGTCAAAGGTTGATTGCTAATCTTGTATTTTGCTAATAACAATTGTCCACTTGTTTCGGCGTGGTTGCTGTTGTTGAATTTGGTTGATACATTCGCAAAAGTGATTCAGTGAGACTCGATCAATTTACGTCTTTGACATGGGAGAGTTGGATAATAATTGGGATGATGTGTTTCCTTATTTGATGAATGATGAGTACGAGGTTTGGGCTAAAAATATGGAACACTGGATCATGAATAATGATATGAATATCTGGAAGGTGATCCAAAATGGCAACAGTTTGAAAAGGATTGGAAACAATCAAGATGGAAGCATCTTTATTCATCCTCCAGCGACTACAGATGAACACATTATTGTACAAAGAGAGTCAAAGGCCTGTACTATCTTGCTTAAATCTATTCCTGCTGATCATGTAGCAGATTTTCGCTATATGGATGATGCAAGTCTTATATGGAATGCTCTCAAAGAAAGGTATGGAGGAAAGGCAGAATTCAAGAAGATGAGCAAGGAAGTTGATGCTACAGGTTATGCTGAAGGATTTGCCAGTCCGCAAATTGCTCTCATGGGCATCTCTCAGGTACATACTTGTGTTTTTGGTTGTAAGGAGAGATATAATGAACTTAAGGAAGCCTATGATGAAATGAAACCTAAGTACAATGCATGCTATGTTGATAATGAAGCTTATAAACTGTCATTAAAAACATTAGAAAGACAAAAGGTATGGTTTCAACAGAATCAAGTGGCTTATGATGAAAAGATTAGGGTGCTAGAAAGTGATCTAGAATTTGCTATAATTGATTTAAAGCGCACTGAGAAAGAAAAGTCTTTGTAGTGTCGAAAACAAAGTGCTAAAACAGAAACTAGATGAGGAAATTGCTAGGCATAAGGAATGGTTATTGAATGGAAATAAGTTAGCTAGTCACATCTATGCTAGTCAAAATCCTAATACTCCTATAGGTTTAGGCTTTAAGAAGTATGTAGGAATAGAAGCTAGGGATGACACTCGTAAATCTACACCAGCATGATTAGCTAATTTTGTAAAAGAAGGTGATTTACATGCTGTACGTGGACCTATTAGAGGTGAATTCATGCCCATTGACCTGTCCATTCCAGTTGACTTTGATGGATCACACCATTTATATGGCAAAAAGTCAAGTGACTTGCCAGTCCTTAGTAGCAAAACTAATGACTCTGTCTCTTGTTCTAAAAGTGACAAGTCATCAGACCTAAAGTCCACTGACTATGCCTCATGTGATTCAAGTGAAAAGTCTGACTCATCTAGGCACACACCCAAGACTACACCCAAGCCCAAAGTAGCTGATAATGAGCCCAAAACAAAGCCAGTTACTTATTCTGTTAAACACAATTTTGCTTCTAGTTCTGTCTCTGATAAGTTTAAATGTGATAAACAAAGTTGTGTTAAGAATAAGCCTTTTAAGAAGAAATCTTGTTTTGTGTGTGGTAGTAAACTCCATCTTATTATAGACTGTGATTATCATGAGAAAAAATGGGTGTTTCCTCTGGCCATAAGACTTCTAGACCCACATGGACTAATGTTGCTAGTGTTCCCCCATTTATTCCCAAAGTTGCTCATGTGAAAGGAGGTAAACCAGTTCCTTCTGGTAAACCAAAGGTGTATGCATATGTTTCTGCTGACAGGCTTAAAAGGCCTTTTCCAGTTCCTCGGTGGAGGATATTCTTCACCGCTTACTACCGGTTGGTGGAACAGTAATGCTAGGCTTATGCCCTATAGACCTAAAAGTTCTTATTTTCAGTCATATACACCTTATGTATCTCATATGAATAAGGCACATGGTGGAGTTAGTGTGGCAACTGTTGTTAAGCCCTCAACATGTTATTTTTGGAAAACTCAAAGGAAAGGTTCATTCTGGGTACCCAAGAACAATAGTCTTTGTCAGGTGCATTAATTGAGGGGAGGCTTATTGTTGTATTTTTGTTTTCTAACTATTTTTGCAGCTGTTGGATCTTCATACGCCTAAGGGGAGGCTTAGTGTTTCTGCTGACACTACAACTGTCTTTGGTTTCTGCGCGCTTGATGGTATCTTGTACATGTTTTGGTTAAAAAAAAAACCTCTAACCTGTCGTGTTCGGTTTCTACTCTCTCTTGGTTGCAGGTTTTGGTGTTGGTTCATTACTACACCACTCATGGTTTTCATCTCACCATGTCTTTCTGACACAAGAGTTGGCTAGCCCACAAGATTATGGCTTGTGGTAAAGGCTGCGGAAATCCATAAATGGTAATCAACTCACCATGATGATGACGCATTCCATCAAAGAGTTGGCTAGTCCTGAGCAAACGGCTCCAGGTAAAGACACATCAAATCCGTTTATATAGTTGCTGATTTGCTCATAAATCAGATGGTTATCAATGTACCATAGTTTTCGGACTTAAACATCTGGCTACTCTAGTAGTGATGGCTATTGGTAAAGAGACATCAAATCCATTATTTTCAATGATTCACCTCTCACAGGAGTTCACACACCTGGATGTGATGAGAATAGTATGCAACTAATAAGTTTTGATGTACATTATGTCATTTGTTGCTGCAAAGACCTGGCGTTTCAAAGTTTGGTCATCATAGAGATGAGATTGTTATTGGTTCTTTGCTACTGATGTTCGAGTACAATCCTCAAGTTCTGAAGTGTTAAAGATTGTTGGGAAATTTTGTCATTTGTTGCTACAATCCTCTAGTTCTGAAATTTTTAAAGATCTGGAACCGGAACTTAACCCAAGGTCAAATTCCAGTTTAGGGAGGATTGTTGGGAATTCTGTGAAACCGTGATACTGCTGAACGAGAAACAGTGGAATCTGCTTAAGTAGTGAAGTACGGTTTCTGGCCGAAGCGTGTTGGTATCTGCTGAAGATATATACGGTGAAATAGTGAAGCCGTGAATCTGCTAATATAGTGAAGCAGAGTAGGATATGCACGCGCTGTATTAATTATAGGTTAGCATGGGCTTATATTGTACTGCCCAATGTTAGCATAGGCATATGTATGGGTTTTACATTTATTTATTTGCATGCTTGTTCTCTTCCCAAGAAAGGGATTAGGGTTCCTTGTCTATAAAAGGAACATAGGTCTTATGTTTTAGATATAACTTTTCAGAAAAACATTCAAGAAAAACCTCTATAGAGAGGGTGTAAAGATCCATAGAGGATCATTAGTTTTAATAGAAAAGCCTTGTTGGTAACTTTGATTGTGTTCTTATTATTCCGCTGTGCACATTCAATCATCGTTATTATACACTCTAGTTGAGTCCGGATCTTGGTTTTGACAGATACTCTTGATGTGAATTCAGATGAACGTGAATTGTTCAGTGATTTCTTCAAACTCTAATGATCCATCTGCAAATATTGTGACAAAATAAGCTAAAACCATAATCTATTTTCATAAAATAAACACATATAAATACATTATTTTCATTATTTTCTGTATCAATACTATTAACTGGTCTACAATTTGTTTCATTTTATGTGTTTGCTCATTTATCACGTTGAAGAGCTAAAAATATATTAAGATGGAGATGGTTCTTAATAATTACATTGCATGATTATGTTGTCACTCTTCTTTGTTGAGTATCCCAAGCTCATGCACTTCCAAAGATATATAGGCATGTAGGGTGACACGTACCTCTATTTGTTGCCTCTGTCCAAGTGTCACGGGCAATAGAAGCCTGACCATGTAACTCGGCCTGCTGACCTGTACCAAGGAAAAGGCATTCATTTAGCATTTACTGGTCACAAATATCATACGAAGAACGAAAAGCAAGTTACCGTGAGATAGATAAAATACCACTTGCTTTTGGATGTGTATGCCTGTTATCTATAGTAGGTTAAAGTTTCGAGTGTACAGCCGGGTCATCTGTGTCAGAACAACGATAGTTACTCAGCATCTAGCAACAACACATTTTCCACCTAAGACACTACCTAAAATATTTATTCATGAATAGTGTAACTACATCTACCGCTGATACGCCAACTCCTATTAGCTATGGTAACATCTGAGTGGCCCGTTTGTTAGGTAACCCGGTATCAATGGTACTATCTGCTATGCATTAACATTAATAGAAATTCTCATTGGCTAAACAATTCTCAAGTGCCTTGAAAACAAAGTTTGGTCATTTTTCAACGTGTTTGACAATAAACATTTGACCCATTTCCCTCTTAGCTAATTTTTTCAATTCACCTCCAAAATACACATTTAGAGGTAACTTGACAAATAATTTCCACCATAACATATTTATATAAGACTTTAGAAAGTTAAGTTATTTAACCTTTTCAGGCATTGGAGCAAGAACTCTTGGAATTGCATAGATATGAGTATATAGTTCCATCACATACTGGTTGGTTAGGCTATCCCTTAGGAATTGTTTGATACCTTATCCGTGGTTTGCATGAATTAAACCCAAAGCATAGAGTGCACCACCTTCCAGTAGGGACTACCACCACCACCGGACCCACTTTGAGGTACATAAAGAGCCATCAGCGATCTTCCTTGTTGCAAGTGGCCACGGTGAATAACACCAAGACCATTTGTTCTGAGAATTTAGCCCAGTTTGTGGCTCTGCTCAACCAATCTTGAAATCAAATTCAATCAACAAATTTAGAATTGTTAATAAAATATATATGCATAAAAAATATACAATCGCAAATTAGTAGAATATCTACCGGATTTTCCCTTAGAAATGTATCCACGGTAGTTCGAGCATGCATGAGTGCATTTCATATATTCTGCGCTATGGCAAACACTGTTCCTCATCTCGATTGATTGCTTTATAGTCTTCAGAATAAGAAGATCTGACCTATTTGAAGAATAAGAAGTTTATAAACACCTTCCAAAAAAATTGTATGCCTTGATCTTTTCACAAACCAGGATAACAAAAAAAGGTACTCACTTGTTGTGATTGTATATTGACTGAAGAGTAAGCTGAACTGAAGTTTCTCCGGACAAAATTCCTTTCATTTTGGTCAACCTCTCAAAGATAGGTCACTTCACTGGGTCGGATTCAGGCACAACAGGTGCTTCGGTTTCTTCAGTTGGGTGTCCTCTGACAGGGATGCGTTTCCACTTTAGACAACATCTCTCAGTGGTTTCCTCGTTCAGGTTTCAACTTTGGGCTTGATAACCGATCTCTTACACTCAATAGAAAAGCTTAAAAACCGATTTCTTATCAAATGCTAAAATTACGGTGTCCTTCCCTCGGTTCTGGGATGGTCCAGGGTTCTTTCTCAGTCGTCTGTTGGTAAAAGAGGTCGATTATATAGAAGAATATATAGTAATAGTTCAAATTAAAAACTAAGATATACACTGACCCGACCTAAGTCATCCGACACGTTAAACGCAAAAAACTTAATGAACACATGGACAATGACTAATCCATACGCTTGCAATTACGAACTTTCAATTTTACTGAAAGCTAATTCGGCTATTGACAGGGATGTTACATTTTAACAACTCACAACATAGTGATCAACAGATATCCACATCCTAGAAAAAGTAGAGAGTACAAACACCAAATCTACTAATCAATTAACTCACTATTCAATTAAATTCAGTAATAAACTATAATTACCAAAACATATATCTCAACATAAACTACAATATAAACTCTAACTAAGAACAACACCATTAATAACGTATAACTTATAAATTTTTTTTTCCACAAATTATAAAGTTGTCTTGATTGCTCCAAGCTATTAATTATCAACATAGTTAAAAAAATAACCACCAGATGCAAAAAATAATGTATTGTACCTCCTTTGTGAAGCCACGAATAACCCATGATCGGTCGAATTTTCAAAAACGTGATACTTGATTAGTCCGATTTTATTTATTTATTTATTTTGAGGTGATGAAAGAAATCCAGGAACGAAAATTTGGTTGTGTTTGGCTGAGGTTTTGTTTTTCAAAATTTTTGTGAAGATATTGTAGATTTACCCCACGTTTTTAAAGTTTTCTTTTTTCATATTTTTGACACATATAATTTTTCACTCACTTTTAACCTAAAACGAATTTACAATTTTTTTTGTTTAAATTAGGAAATATTTAAGGCTCTTTATATCAAAAATCTTTAAAATAAAAAAACAAATAATTAAATTATCACTTAATAAAGTATGGTTTGATTTTTTCCACTCAGGGATTTCCAACTGCTGCAAATACCCTGATGGTTTTTGGTGTTCTGCCTTAACTTGCAAACATGTTAAACATCTCTCCACGTATTGCGCTATAGATCTTTTCATTCCAGGCCACCAATAATCATTTCTTAAGTCTTTATACATCTTATCGCTGCCTGGATGTATAGTGTACTTAGACTTGTGAGCCTCTGCCATGACTACGTTCTGCATCTCCTTTGGGATCCATATTCTACCATCGAATCTATGAAGTCCATCTTTACTTTGTTGAAGCAACTTCACTTTACCCAACATTCTTTCCTTTGTAACATTAACCTCTTATAGTGCTTTGTTTTGCGAATCTCTGATCTGATCAATCAAATCGACTTTGACATCTATTCTCATTGCATGAACTCTAATCGGCTCCAATTCTTCTTTTCTACTCAAAGCATCTGCGACTACATTCGCCTTTCCTGGATGGTAACGTATCTCGCAATCCTAGTCATTCAACAACTCCATCCATCTTCGTTGTCGCATATTTAGAGCCTTCTGGTCGAAAACATACTTTAGACTTTTGTGATCCGTGAAAATCACAAATTTTGTGCCATAAAGATAGTGTCGCCAAATCTTTAAAGCAAACACTACCGCGCCTAACTCTAAGTCGTGTGTCAAGTAGTTTTTCTCATGAATTTTCAATTGTCGAGACGCGTATGCTATTACTTTCCTACGTTGCATTAAAACACACCCGAATCCCTTATGTGACGCGTCACTATAGACTACAAAGTCTTCAGTTCCATCAGGTAATGCTAATATTGGTGCACTGCTAAGCTTTTGCTTTAGTGTTTCAAATGCTTCATCTTCTTCTCGGCCCCAAATAAACTTACTTGCCTTCTGTGTCAAAGCAGTTAATGGTGACGCTATCTTTGAAAAGTCTTGTATAAACCTCCTATAGTACCCTGCTAACCCAAGGAAACTAAGAATTTATGTAGGTGTTCTTGGAGGATTCCATCTTAAAATCGCTTCCACTTTTGCTGGATCTACTTGAATTCCCTGCTCATTCACAACATGACCCAAAAATTGCACTTCTCGGATCCAAAACTCGCACTTAGAAAACTTGGCATAAAGATGCTCTTTTCTCAACAATTCCAACACAATTCTCAAGTGTTGCTCGTGCTCTTCTCGACTCTTGGAATAGACAAGTATGTCATCAATGAATACAATGACAAATTTATCTAAGTACGGGTAGCAAACTCTATTCATTAGATCCATAAATGCTGCAGGTGCGTTAGTCAAGCCAAACGGCATAACCAAAAATTCATAGTGCCCATATCTTGTTCGAAAGGCCGTCTTCGGAACATCTTCTTCACGAACCTTTTACTGATGATACCCCGACCTCAAATCAATCTTCGAGAAGTAATTAGCTCCTTGAAGTTGATCGAACAAATCATTGATCCTTGGCAATGGATACCTATTCTTCACCGTGACCTTATTCAACTCGCGATAATCTACACACATTCGCATTGTACCATCTTTCTTCTTGACGAATAATATTGGAGCTCCCCATGGAGACGAACTTGGACGTATGAAACCCTTATCTAATAGTTCTTGTAATTGCTTCATCAGCTCTTGCAACTTGGTTGGAGCTAATCGATAAGGAGTTTTAGCTATTGGCGTCGCACCAGGTACTAAGTCAATTCTAAATTCAACTTGACGATCAGGTGGAATACCGGGTAGGTCTTCCGGAAAAACATCAGGATACTCTTCCACTATCGGAACATCTACAACTTGTTTCTCGACTCTTGCATCTATTGTATATGCCAAATACGCTACACAAACTTTCTTTATATACTTGCTTGCCTTCATCGTTGAGATAATGCCCACATCATTTTCTTTTCGATCTCCATAAACGTGAATCATTTCTCCACTTGGACTTAGAATTCTAACCATCTTTTTATGACACACAATCTCCGCATTATTATCTGATAACCAGTCCATCCCCAATACTACATCAAACCCACCTAAACACATAGGCATCAATCTAACAGGGAATTCATTTCCATCTATATTGATCGAACAGTCCTCAAAAATTTCAGAAATCACAACTTCCTCACCATTAGCCATTTCAACTATAATTGCTCTATCTAATCTACATGTATCCTTATTCAAATAGTGGCAAAAAGTAGCAGACACGAAACTTCGATTTGCACCAGAATCAAACAAAACATTTGCATAGATATTGTTGATGAGAAAAGTACCTGAAACCACATCAGGTGTCCTCGTTGCCTCGTTGGTAGTCATAGTGTATGCTCGACCTTTAGCTTTTGGTATCTCCCCACCTTTATCAGTCCTTCCATCAATTAGCTTCAAATTCCCCGACGTACCCTTTTTCAGTTTTGGACAATCTGGCCTGACGTGTCCTCTCTCTCCACATTCATAACAAGTCCTAGAATTTGGACATTCCTTTGACATATGACCTTCTTTCCCACACTTGTAGCATGCTGTAGACCCAACCTTACACTCACTAGAATGCATGCGATTACACTTCTTACATGTAGGCTTACTGCTTCGTTCCTCCTTGTTCTTCATACCAGAATCATGCCTCTTCGAACCTCCACTATTTCCTTTTAGAACTGCTTGTGACAACATTCTGTCTTAGTTTCTCCTTTTCCATTTCAGACACCGCATCCCCGCCTCTGATAAGTTTTAGGCCTTGTAGCCTTCACAAGTTCTCTAATTCCAGAATTCATCCCCCATATGTAGCGGTGAATCCTTCTCTCCTCAGTTTGAACATGATGCTGGGCAAATCTGGCTTTCTCATTGAAGCGAGTCGTGTACTCACGCATAGACATGCCCCCTTGCTCTAAATTCAAGAACTCCTGCTCCAACTGCTTCAATTCACCTTCGGGGCAGAACTTGTTGATAAGGATCTCTTTAAACTCTTCCCAGGGCATACGCTCAATAGCACTTTTCCCACGGACATCAATAATGATGTCCCACCAAAACAAAGCTTCAGACTTGAATGAATGAGTTGCGTACGTAACTTTTTCATCATCCGCACAATTGCTAGTATCAATAACTGACACGCTTACACAGCGCGTTCGGGGTCAAAGGAACTTCCTTTTCGTCGAGCAAGTTTTTCAACACCCTAGGCAGTGAACCTAATCGTTGTAGTGTAGTATTAGGGTAAGCCACGGGAATTGATATCGTTCTCTAGGGGAATATGAATGCTAGTGAGAAGTTACTACGCTAAGGTTGGGGTTGAGGAAGATTATTTTTTATCTTTTTATGTTTTTTAGAAAAGGAAAAGTACGAATCTCGGGGTTTGGATTTGGGGGGTTGGTATTTCTACCGATTACTCTACTATTATCTAATTATCTAAACTAAGGTGGTGGTAGTCTATGTCTAATTATTGTGTGCTCGTATGATAGTTTAAAGATGTGTTTACTTAGGTTTTACTACTCCTTAATTATCTCCTATTGGTGGTTGAATTGTCACGTCCTTATTCCTAGTTGCGTTGTGTATCTAAAGTTGTAGGGTATGCGTTTCTCCTTACTCTTTGACATTACCAAAGGGTCTCGTCTACAAAACCCACTAGGGATGATAAACTCTAACTCTAAGGCCTCTTTGTATAGTTTAGCTTACAACAACTCATAGTGCTATAACCTAAGGTTCACAAAGATTAATCAAGCATTAAGTACACAACGAATGACCTATCGCATTACTAGATCATTAATCAACTAAGATAAGAAACAACCAATCAATATTCAATAATTAAGTTTCATATTCCCTAAGCAAACACACAAGTAAATTAGCCGGACATGGAGAACATGCAAGCATACACACAAATAATTGAAGACATAATTAAATTAATGAAGTAAACAACTTATCTTGGTGTAAGATAGGGTTTAAAACCCTAAAATACGACCTTGGTTCGGTTTAGGTTTTACTCCAAAAGTTTACCCAAAAGACTACTCTCTCAAACTGAAAAATTCAGATTCTATATATAAGATTACATGTGCGACGGCGTCACCTTATGATTTGTGACGCCGTCGTGTCGCCGTCATTAGGGTTTCGTCTTGGACAAGTTAATCTTGCGACGGCGTCACCTTATGCTTGTGACGCCGTCCTCTTTAGCTTCAGACGTCGTCTGGATTGAATCTAGGCGTCGAGTTGCGACGGCCTACTCTTTTAAAGCCCGACGCCGTCCTCCAAAAAACTAGCAATTTCTCTTCGGCCGTCACAACTTCCTCCGACGGCGTCGCAGATTAAGCAATGACGCCGTCCCCTTGTAATTTATCAGCTTGAGTGTCTCGATTCTTGACTTTGGCCATTTTCTTCATATATCCGTGCCTTTTCGTCCAAATAAGTGCCATTATAGCAGTTTGCCTTCAAGAGACCTAAAAAGTGAAAAGGAACGATATTAAGCAATAACGGATACAAAAGTGATCAAATAAGGGCTTAAATGACCCCTTAAAAAGGTACATTTTAAATCCTTATCAAATATCCCTACACTTGGTATTTGCTTGTCCTCAAGCAAATGTGCTTTTAGCCAATTAATTTATAAGTTAAGGGTCATGAAGCATTGGTTTAAAACAGTCCACAACACATATAAGCCCCGCAAAAGTCATAACAAGCACGGAAATTACATACTAGCACCTCACATGGGGTGTTTGGATACTCACATCTCTCGGTGTATATGAAATATATCAAATTGGAAATGGAAGATAAACACTCATTAACCGGTCCTAGTACATAGAATACCATAGGCTTGAGAATAGATCAAACCTCCGTCGCTTTGGCGTAAGCACCTAGGAAAGACTATCAAAGAGGTCTTTAAAGGGTTGTAACGTTAGGCTTACGGTAGGGAAACAAAGGGTTTGGTGGGATAGGCTTTTAGTGGTGGCAAGTCAAAAATCTCAATGTTACATGCATACGAAGAATGGCGTTGCTAAGCCAAGACTCGACACTCTAAACTCTAGATAACTGAAATAAACAAACATAAATTTAAAGATAGATGTAGGATGGTAGCCTGTATTTTTTTTTTTTTCACTCTATTTTTTTTTTCTTTTTTTTTTTTACACTTTTACTCTACCATCCTCTACGATAACATCAAAATGATAGGGGTTTATAGCACATCCCTACACTTGAGTTTTTATTACTCTAACACTAATATGACCCGAATTGAAAAGATCAAAACACTTGGAGTACGTTATTACGCAAATAAGGGAATTGGCGTTCCCTTTTAGTCATTTAAAACTTTAACATTTCCCATGAATCCCAATCGTCCCAAAACTGTATACAAAGGATATGACTCGACTTAGCAACTCATGCAAGCAACTAGATAATTGAACTAAGGGTTATGGGTGATAACAATAATGCACTAAAAGTGAGTGCATATAGGGTAGGCTAAGGCGATTTGGGTGTAAATTTGGGGGTGGGGTGTAGACAATGTTCTTCATTGATATTCTGAAAAACCGAAACATCATGAGAACCGCGAAAAGGATAGGCTCTGAGGGTTTAACTAGGGTATCGTGTACTAAAGATGAGTACAAAGCAAGGTGTGGGAATTACTCAACCAATGTGGAAGAAGTAATTATATTACGGGTATCAAACAAGGGTTATTCTAATGCCTCTTATCATTTAGTTATTCCTAACTACACAAGTGTAGTCTTACTAGCGATCTCGGAATGCATCACAAAACAAGTTCTAGAATCTAATATACTACCGGTTCACACTCTAAGCATTGAAGATGAATGCTTCAATTCCTACTAATCTAAGGGCGATCCTCACATTTTTTGTGGAATTTAAGTGGTAAAGGGTTTTGTGCTAGTCATATAACTTCCTATCCGTGAGACGCTTTTGTTAAGACTAATGGCCCACTCCTATATATTATGAAAAATTTTAAATTTGGTGCCAAAATTACCCTAACCGACATTTTCTCATGGTTTATTACAAAAGTGCAATTGGACAAAGCAAATAATCAAGGATAAGCATAGTTTCAAAGTTCCCGTTTTATTTTCCCTCCCTACACTTAAACTGAACATTGTCCCCAATGTTCCCCGAAAGTATCAAAGTTATGATAAAAGAAGGTAATTAAAAACGAAAGAAACTAGTACTCCCCTGATTAGCTCGGTAGGATCCGTGTGTGAAGTAGTGGTTAAATCCTTTCCAAGAAGAATATATGCGTGAAAAACTCCTCCAACTTTATGTATCTTCTTCTTGATAAACAAAACCTGTACACTTGAAGAAAACAAACGAAACCTTCGCGTAAAATCGGCGGTAATAATATATAAGACTCGATTTAAACTAGGATATAATGCTTGTGGAATGGATGTTTACAGAATTTCTAAGAAAATTAAGACATGGAAATTTCCAAAAATTTTAAGTAGCTCGAAAAAGCGAAAAAGTGATCTGATGTTTTTATTCCTTCCTGACGCCGTCAGTTATCCCGACAAAAACGGTCTGCGATTTTGGAAAAATTCTGGAAAATTTTTATCTTTAGAATCTGGAAAATTTCCTGCAAAACATCCATTATGACTTGATACAAGCATTTGACTCGAACAAACACGCAAATATATCTTTTAATCAATTGTTATTCTCATGTTCACGTTTCTTATGAAAACGTGTGTAATCCTCCCTACACTTATCCTTTATGTAAAATACCTTTATATGCAATTAAGACGAGGTTAAAAATAAAGCATTTTTACAAATTTAAACATGAGAATAAACAATCAATAAAAGATATATGACACTAACAAGCAAACAATTAAGCATGGGTTGCCTCCCACGAAGCGCTTTTCTTTATTTAAGAGTCTTGTAGCTAGACTCGTAGTCGTGTCCTACGTTACTTCATTACCGCCACCTCCTTCATCATGACGGTTTCCAGTGGGTGGTTCCATGTTGTAGAGATGCCCCATGATGCACTTCTCTAAAGTTCGTCTTCTCCCACTCGTCCTATATTTCGGTCGTAAGTTCAAACAATCCTTATAGAATCCGAAAATCTTAGTCATAACATAATCTACTCCCTTTTCCCTATCCTCATCATTCCTATAATAGACCGACAGTTTAAGTTCCTTTTCATCATTAGAGAGTGATGAAAACTTCTCAATCTTAAACGCCATTTGGTAAGCTATGTCATCGGTCTCATCCTTGAATCGCACTACTCCTAACGAGGGATCATAGGTCATCCCGGTGCTTTCTATGAAGGGTTTTCCTAGAATAACGTGGGACAAGCTAGGGTCTATGGCCGTGCTAATATCATCCACAATTATGAAGTCCGTAGGAAACGTGAAACTACCTACATAAACGGACAATCCCTTGATTCTACCAAGAAAATTGCAACCAACCTTAGGGTTTTCTGGATCTTTCCTAGTTGGGATAGGCTTCTTCATCACCCAATTGTAGTAAGTGCTAGTCATTATGTTGATTGGAGACTTGCGATCAATGTAGGCCTTTGCCACAAAAAGGTGTCCTATGCAACATGGTATGTTAAGATTCCAAAGGTTCCCAAACTTGATTCTAGGGCTTTTCCTAACATACATGTGACGGAGGTCACGTACTAAGTGAGGGTGGCGAGATAATTCTTCTTCCGTAGGAAACTTATTGAAATAGTCATTGTCTACTTCATCTACTTCCTTGGTTGTTTCATTATTCTCAAGTGTATGGTCCTCTTCGTCATTAGGTTTCACTAAGGCGATGGTATTGACGAATTGAACGTGCGTAGCTAGCTTACTTGGGTCCTTAATCTCTACAAGGGAGGCTCGGAGTTGAGATAGCACTAACCTTCCTATCACTATTGGTTATGGCTTTCAAAGGTTGTCTATCTTCCTATCCATATCGGCTTGTTGTTGGTTGAAACGGTCCGAGAGCTTAGCTATTTGGGCTTCTTGGGATGCGACAAGTTGTTGCAACATTCCTTCAATGTTTTGGCTAGGGCCATGAGATAGGGGTAATGAGAAATCATTAGAAGTGAATTCTTTGGTTTGTCCCCAATAGAAGTCGGGCTTGTCCTTCCATGCTTCTCGGGTGTCATTAAAAGTCCTAGGTCCGGGTGTTGCAGGGAATCTTCCTCCCGTTCCATTAACACGCGAGGATCCGTAGTCAACGGAAGCATGTTCGGGGGATCGGGTGTAAGTGCGCGTGTTATGAGGATCATTACACGGCTCACACGATGAGGAAACTTTGTTCACATGGCATGAAGACTTAGGATTTTCGTAAGAGCTCATAAGGAATTTTACTTGATCTTCAAGTTCAAGCATCCTACGGTCGGAAGGTTGTGAGTCAATTGGAGGCAAGGAGATTGCCTTAACGGTTTTGGGCAACTCACGGGGGTCATTCCAACTATCGTTGTCATAGAGAGCAAGGTCCTCTATTATACCCCATGATTCTTCCGCGGTGAGATCACTAAGTTTTCCACCGCCCGCTTGGTCAATGGATCGCTTGGTGGGGAAGTCGACATGATCATAAAAGATTTGGACTTGGAGCCAAAGATCAATGCCGTGATGAGGGACTTTATGGAGTAAGTCCTTGAATCGAGTCCATGCTTCGTAGAGAGATTCACCTTGACGTTGTTGGAACATCAAGATGTCATTCCTAAGTTTTGTGGTTCTCCCCGGTGGGAAAAATTGAGCAAGGAAACGAGTGGTGAGATCATCCCAACTTGAGATGGAGCCAGCAGGAAGTCGCTCAAGCCAATTACTAGCTTGGTCCCGTAGAGAAAATTGGAAGAGACGCAGACGCGTGGTCTCCCGAGTAGTAGCATCAAGGTCAATAGAATCGACAATTTTAAGGAAGTCCTTAAGATGCTGATTAGGATCTTCAGAGCGAAGTCCATGGAATGCACATCCATTTTGCACCAACCGGATGGTGTCGGATCACAAGGCCGTAATTTGGGCTTGGTCGGGAAGCTCAATGGTGTTCCTATAGCCTAGGTGGCTAGGTCTCGAGTATTCACCAAGAGTACGGTCTCTTGGCGGGACAATGATTTGAGGGGGGTTTTCACCTTCCATGATGAAAAGTGATGAGGTTACGAACAAAGGTCACGAAGAAGGGGATAGACTACAAGGAAGCTAAAAATGAGAAAAAGTTTACTTGATAGGAATCAAGCAAAGAAACCTAAACGAGGTGGACTACTAACTAGCTATTCTATTCCCCGCGCGCCAAAACTTCATACGCTTACACAGTGCGTTCGGGGTCAAAGGAACTTCCTTTTCGTCGAGCAAGTTTTTCAACACCCTAGGCAGTGAACCTAATCGTTGTAGTGTAGTATTAGGGTAAGCCACGGGAATTGATATCGTTCTCTAGGGGAATAGGAATGCTAGTGAGAAGTTACTACACTAAGGTTGGGGTTGAGGAAGATTATTTTTTTATCTTTTTATGTTTTTAGAAAAGGAAAAGTACGAATCTCGGGGTTTGGATTTGGGGGGTTGGTATTTCTACCGATTACTCTACTATTATCTAATTATCTAAACTAAGGTGGTGGTAGTCTATGTCTAATTATTGTGTGCTCGTATGATAGTTTAAAGATGTGTTTACTTAGGTTTTACTACTCCTTAATTATCTCCTATTGGTGGTTGAATTGTCACGTCCTTATTCCTAGTTGCGTTGTGTGTCTAAAGTTGTAGGGTATGCGTTTCTCCCTACTCTTTGAAGTTACCAAAGGGTCTCGTCTACAAAACCCACTAGGGATGATAAACTCTAACTCTAAGGCCTCTTTGTATAGTTTAGCTTACAACAACTCATAGTGCTATAACCTAAGGTTCACAAAGATTAATCAAGCATTAAGTACACAACGAATGACCTATCGCATTACTAGATCATTAATCAACTAAGATAAGAAACAACCAATCAATATTCAATAATTAAGTTTCATATTCCCTAAGCAAACACACAAGTAAATTAGCCGGACATGGAGAACATGCAAGCATACACACAAATAATTGAAGACATAATTAAATTAATGAAGTAAACAACTTATCTTGGTGTAAGATAGGGTTTAAAACCCTAAAATACGACCTTGGTTCGGTTTAGGTTTTACTCCAAAAGTTTACCCAAAAGACTACTCTCTCAAACTGAAAAATTCAGATTCTATATATAAGATTACATGTGCGACGGCGTCACCTTATGATTTGTGACGCCGTCGTGTCGCCGTCATTAGGGTTTCGTCTTGGCCAAGTTAATCTTGCGACGGCGTCACCTTATGCTTGTGACGCCGTCCTCTTTAGCTTCTGGCGTCGTCTGGATTGAATCTAGGCCGTCTGAGTTGCGGCCTACTCTTTTAAAGCCCGACGCCGTCCTTCAAAAACTAGCAATTTCTCTTCTAGCCGTCACAACTTCCTCGAAGCGTCGCAGATTAGCAGTGACGCCGTCTCCTTGTAATTTATCAGCTTGAGTGTCTCGATTCTTGACTTTGGCCATTTTCTTCATATATCCGCGCCTTTTCGTCTAAATAAGTGCCATTATAGCAATTTGCCTTCAAGAGACCTAAAAAGTGAAAAGGAACGATATTAAGCAATAACGGATACAAAAGTGATCAAATAAGGGCTTAAACGACCCCTCAAAAAGGTACATTTTAAATCCTTATCAATAACAGCCTCCATTTCCCTAATCCGCTTCATAGTAGCAATTGCATCACCTTCACCATTGAACTCAGATGGCTTGCAAGCAGAAAAGGTCTTATAAGTGCAACCCTTTCTCCTACGACCCACATAGCTGTTCTCATTTTCAGACCCCTCATCCCTCGTAGTCACCATCTTATTTGTGTTTCTGTTACTCCCACTATTAGAGGAATTGACGACATTTGATGGATTTCGGGTGTTCCTGGTATTCTGCGTATTCTGCGTATTTCTGGTATGACCACGGCTCACCGTATTCTCTCGTGTCATTTCATTTTCTCTCTGCTCTTGGGCAATTCGATTAGCTTCAAGGGTTTGTGCAACTACATTAGGTAAAGAACCTTGCACTGCCCTAGCAACTTCTGTAGCTATCATCTCTCTAAGTTGTGCTTCTGTGTATTGTGCCCCTCGACCAACTCCTTTACCTCTACCACCTCCTCTACGAGCTGCTGAGCTAGCCTGAGCAGAAGATGTTGTACCATGATCAACCCTTCTGACCACTCTTGGAGGTCTTCCTCTGCCCCTACTAGTCGAGACTGCTATTTCAGCCTCAATGAATTGCCCATCAGGTTGGGCATTAGTTTCTTGAGCATAGCTCACTGAAGCTGTTCTCACGGAATTACGAGACATACTTGCTAACTGCAATTTGAGATAAATTAAATTGCAATTCATTCTAATCAACCAGTTCTTTATAATGAAAAAGGGGAGTATAACTGAGTAAATAGATAAGTGAGGTATAATGTACTTAACAGTCAAAGGAAATGAATATTTGTCAACACAATAGTTCATATCTCGCGCATTCATGTACTTGTAAATTCACAATTACATTGGCCAGATGTAATTGTCAATTAACCTTACATGAATGTTCTAGATATTAGTATCAGGTATCTTAATAATCGCCTCCTTAGCCATCTATCACTAATCATGCCACAAGTAATTCTATGCATTGGTTCTCTATTCATTTTCCTTTGAGAATCTTAAGTTCAAGTCTAGGTGTCCAATTTATGCACCTAATTATCTTAAACCTTGGATCTGGTACCAACTTGTCACACCCCAAAAACAAAGCGCATGACTAAAAGGGAAAATACTTAAATAAGCCAACGTCACAATAACAATCGCCTAAACTAAACAACGGAAGTCTTAAAAACTTGAAACATAGCCTGACTAAAAGCAAAGTTGTCCAATGCAACAAACATAACTAAAGAAAGATCGCAAATAATACTAAGCATCCAACATCTTCTAAGCCATCTCTTTTGCTTTTGAACTCGAAGCCTTATCTTTTCCTGAGATACATGCTAAGAGGTCAGCTACGCTGGTGAGTTCATGGTTTAACTATATACAAAATAATGCACTCAACAATAAAATCATGCCATTCTAAAATACTAACAAGAAGAAATAATAACTTGTACATAACTGTTCACTGTCGATTTACTACACGACCTGTTGGTTTACTTTACAACCTGCCGATTTACTAAACGGGCATATCATGATATATCTACTATCTCAGTGGTAACCAATTCTAGCATCAAATAACATACTCAACTTTCAAAGTATAAGGCATGAATAACTAAACATGTAAAAACGCATTTTTACATAATACTATGCATGTATCCCAGTTTGGGAAAAGTCTCATGAAACTCACCTTGCACTTCGACTTAGCTTTTACTCTTGCTAATAAAGCCTCCTACAGCAGCAACAAGTTCAATTAAGACTTTACACAAAGTTTCTATTCTTTATTCTATTTAACAGTTGATCGATCGAGTTTCGACTCCTGGAAATACTAGTAATTTGTTGAAGTTTTCTAAAACATGTTTGACTCATTGCCATTACTTGACTCGAAAATATTTAAACAAGTAGCCATACTAATTACTAAAGCAAAATGGGTCACTTGACTGTGCAAACAATAAACTAGTACCTGCTACTTATACAACTAAATAAACTTGATTAGGAACAATACTACATGTTACCATTCATATTTTCTTATTTTACACCTAGTCAAACTCACCATATTTGACCAAATTTAATTAAATATACATGTCTTTATAATGAAAACTAGGTATAATATTTGCAACAAAATAAGCAATACTAATTCTTTCTCTGTTTCTTTTTTTTTCGTTGGACACAACAGGTAGGCCTAATGCCATAAAAACTTATATATAAAACTTGGTATGTTTCCTTTTATTTCTGGTGTCAAGCACCACAACTTACCCGAAAGCAACATAGGTTCCTGATCATGTACTGAGGGACTCAAAGATTACATGAAAGACGAAACATAAATTCTGAAAATTCTATAACAGGTTAAGACTTTCCAGAAACTCGATCAAATCAATCTATTCTATGTTTCTTAACGCAACTATGCCAATTGAAACTAGGAATAGTAGTTACCTTAAAACGTTGGTTGATACTAGAACCGGACCACAAATCGAACCTAACCACTCTTGCTTTCCTGACTAACGAACTCTCCTCAAACCGCCATTTTTCTTCACGAAGGTTTTTATAAAGTTTGTTTTGTGAAAGAGAGAATGATAGGCAGTTTTTATATTTATCTAAGGATAGGCCACAAGTTACAGGATAACAATCACATTTGAAACTACAATCTGGACCTACTTCAACTCTATCTAACTGTAAATGTTTAATCACTTGCCCACCATCTAGATTCAAATCTTGCCTCTAATAGCCCTTCTAAACTTATTAATTTAACTTAGTTAAAGGACAACAAATATGTTAAAGAAAAGTATAAAATGGGTGTTATAATTATATAAATAAATAAAAGTTACATGAGTAGCTGTTATAAGTACAATCACGTTTTTTTTTTCTTTTTTTTCCTATTACAGTAACTCGTACTTACAATTTGATAATTATATTCTCGTTTTCAATAATTTAGCCGTATTTAATATTCAAATTCGTGTCCACATTTGTCATACTTTTAATATGAAATAAATGAGTCCCTAGTAAACATATATAGTAAAAAAAAATGACATTTATAATTTTATGTATATTTATATGTTGGAGTTTTAAAACTACATATATATTGTATTTTTAAGTTATAAAGTATAGGGGGTATAAAATATAAGGGAGTATTTGTTTAATTTCCAAAGTTATTAAAAAAACATGGAAATTTATAATATTACACTTAACTCTATGCAATTTTTAAAAATTTAACCACTAATGTTTATTAATTACCCCAACCTTTTAAAGTTTTTGTTTTCACAAATTTGACATCTATATTTTTACGTGTTTTTCTTCTCAACCAAAATCAATTTAATTTTTACTTTAATTAACCAATCACGTCACCCAATTTCGCTTACGTGGCAAAATCAACATCTCCTATCGGTTTAATTTTTTTTCTATAAGAAGGGTTTTGCAAAAAACCTCAAAATGATGTAACTCTTTTATTATATAAAAAGATTGAGATATTTATACTTAAGGTTTACTACATCGTATCTCATTCCCCAGCCACTAGTGGAAGAAGAATGGTTTGTTTTCTTTCATTGTTCAATCTCGATTACGTAAGCATACTTTCTATAGAAAATTCAGGTATTTCTTTTCAGTTAATTGTTTTATGTTTTTCTTTTCTTTATTAGTTACTTAACAGTTGTATCTTAGTACTTGACTTTAAATAAGAACACATATTTGTATGGTTTGAGGCACATAAATTTTGATTCGATGCTGTTAATTTTTCATCTTTAATTAATGGTAGTGGTAAACTTCATTGGTCTCTGTTTTGTACACAACATCCGCCCACGTCGCCCATTCAATTTCAAAGAAGTCTGCCCAAATCGCCCATTCAAGATCTGAGAGATTGGAACTCCGCCTGTTCCGACAATTTCTAAATAAGCAGTCGCCGAAACTAATTCGTAAGCTCTACAAAAATGCCCACATGAGCCTGTTTTTTACATATTGGGCAACAATTGCCACCTCTAGAGCTACCACAAAAACACACAAAATCGCCACTACCAAAACCACCGAATACATACACAGCTAAAACCATTATAAGCACCAACGACCAGATCTGTCACAAAAAAGCGAACACAAAAACAACCAAAATGAAAGTGCAGTTAGTTTTTATGTGTGGGGTTGGGGTGCGTGGCTCCGTTTTGTGGGTTTGTATGTTTCTAAAGTGAGCAGATATGGATATGTGATTGTGTGTTTTAAAGAGAGAGAGATGGATAGAAAATGGAAGTGCAGGTGTTGTGTGCGGGTTTTTATTTGTGGGGTGAGGTGCGTGGGTCTGTTTTAAAATGGGTTTAAAATGGGCTGTTACAATTTTTTTTAAATGGGCTGTTATAAGTTTTTGAAATAAGGTATAATGGTATATTAATATTAAGGGTGTTACAAGTTTACATAATTTAAGACATTTAAATTTTTGGCTATTGACTATTGACTATTGATTTCCATATTAAGTAAGTTAGAATGTCTGAATTTTAAGCCTTTCTCCACATGCATTATAAGGTAGTAAAGATATCTCCACATGATCAATATAATCGGAAACCCTTAAATTTCAGCAATACATTATTATAAAGCTATGTTTACAACTAATTAATGCACAAATAAATCAATATTACACATATAATTAATACTCTTTTTACACCCTCTCACTCAAATGTATAATTATATCTGCACATGATCAATATAATCGGATAATTTTAATTGGATAATATATTATCCGATTAAAAAAATCATAAACTTTTGACAAAAAATATATAACTGGATAATATTTGTTTGCTAAAAGTTTTGATTACAGGGTATCCGCCGCTATAACGCGCGGATACCCTGCTAGTTTTAACTAAAACAATTTTTTAGTTTTGTTTCAGTGTTTGCTTGCTCTTCCTCTTGCAAGCTGATCGGTGCGAAACCGTCAAGGTATCTCACGCAAGCGAGCCACTTGTGAATGACCAACCGTAAGAAACTCAAAACAGCTCACACACCAATGCAATGAAGATCAGAGGAATATAGTGAATTCCCGGGTCGTTAAGTCCCACGGAGGATGAATTGGTGTTAAACAACTTCAGATGATAGAATGATCACTAAGGATAGTGATCAGGAAGGTTTTTGCTGGATAATTACCTAAAGAAAAGATTTACAAATTATAGTGACTTAAATGCAAATTAAAAGAAATAAAAGATAAAAGATATTAAATAAACGCTATCACTATTTTTAAAGTGATGAACGTTTAAAACCTAAAACGAAATAACTTAAATAAACTATATTAACTAAAACGTAAACTCAAATTATCTAAAACGTGGTTTAAAAGGAAAACGAGCGTTACGTTTAAAAATTACGCTGGAGCGCAAGCAAAAACGTAAAATTTATGAAATAAAAGGCCTACGAATGTAAAACTAATTTTCTTACGTACTATATGATAAAAGAAAATTTTAGAAAAAAGATTTATATTTTTTAGACTTTTATATTTTTTATTATGATTTAAATAAGATTTTACACTAATTAAATGATTAAAAATACTAAAACTATTAGGAAAAATCTGAAACTTTTTGTAAAAATACTTTATAACAACACTAACTTAAGAAAATTGAAAAGGATGAAAAAGCAGATCTAAATAAGCTGGAAATAAGCTAAAAGCTACGTTTAAGCTTAATAGACAAAACAAGGGTTATATATTAGATTTTGCAAAGTATAACTGAGACAAGTCCCAAGGGCAAACGGTAGAGCATGTGTGTGTGAGCTGGGTGGCGTGGGTTCGAGTCCCAGCACTGCCTTTTTGTTAACTTTTTATTTTTGGATTTTTCTTTTTACAAACTACTTAAGCACATTAAAATAAGCAATTATTAAAACTACAACTTTATCTGAAAATGACTAATAAGCTGATTTAGAGCTTATTTTTCCAACAGTGGGCTAAAATGAGATAAGCTCATTGATTAAGCTATAATGGCTTATAAACTCATGAAATAAGCTAAGTTATCTGAAAATAAGCCAAGCAGCTTATGATAGGCTAATATTACAACTGAAAGAGCAATTTGAAATACAAATAAGCACTTATTAAAATCTAAATGAGCTTAAACTTTACTGGTACACAGTTGACTTTAGATTTCTAGCTATCTTCTAGCTTATTTTTAAGCAACTGAAATAAGCTACAGATTGAAAATACACACTTGGACCAACAAGTTGAACAACTGAACTATCAAAAAAACTAATTTGCAAAGATTGGCTTTCACAAATAAGCTTGTGAGAAGCTTTTGAAAATCTTGTGAACACTGAGTAACTGGTTAACTTAGAAAAAATGGACAGATCTAAAAGCTATAAGCAGACTAGCTAAATAAGCTAAAAATGGGAAAGTTAAGCTTGTAACCTTGAGACAGCTAGGTGAGCTTCTCAAATAACTAAATTGCATAAGCTATGGGTCACTATTAAGCTCTCTGAGAGCTTATGAACTAGAGTACCACAATGTGCCAGAGCATGTTTTGGAAAATGGGTCTTAAAAGAAAACTGCAAATAAGCTATTAATAAGCTAAGAAGATATGAACTAATATTTTTATAATTTTGTTTAGCAGCTAATTATTGTTTTCCCAAAAGGGAAAATCCTAAATCCTAATATTAAACACACAATAAAATCATGAAGTTTAATCAAAACGCACTTATGAAAATTTTGACTTTTTTAAATAATGAAACAGTTGACTTTTATGAACTTTTAACTTAATCTATGGACTTATTATGGTGTAATAAGCTGAAATAATATTATCTATGGCTATGGAAACACCTTTTAAGCATATAAAATGAATTAAGCAATCTAAATTACTAACAGTTAACTGGTAATTTAAGTTTAGAAGCTATGTTGACTTTTTACTACTAAGCACAGGATTTTAAGGTTTGACTGGTTTATTTAGGACTAATGAAACATGAAACAACCATAAAGAACATCAAGCATAAGCTAGAACATCACTAGATCAAGAAATCCAAACAGTACTTCTTAAAAAGAAAATTTTAACTTACAAATGGTTTTGAAGCACAAACTGAGAATTAGGACCAAATAACAGATCCTATAGCTTACCAATAAGCACTACACCCAAGGCAATCCAAAATATACCCTGCTCCAGCTTTTCTTTTTGATCTCCATGTGAATTTTTATTTTTAACTAATTAATTGGTATTTTTGTGAATTTCTGATTTTAACTAATAAACTGCTTTTAAGAGTATCTAATAGCTTCAATAAGCTATATAGGGAGCTTATGTGGGCTTATGAGTCCAAACTATCAGATACAAACAACATTAACACATACTTAGATTTTGAACTTGAAATTGCATAAATTTGGAAATGAAACTAAACCTTGAAATTGATGACTGCAAAAGATTCAAATACACTTAAATAACTTTAACAAAGCATTTGAAAGACTTAAATTAAACTGAAATTGAAAACTACACTATATCGACACTAAATTACACTACCTACTACTAATAATCTTTTTCCTCTGCTTCTTTTCTCCTTTATATTGATACTTTTAAGTCTTTGTCGACATCTGAGATAATCCCACTTGATTGCTACTCTTGAAATCATCTGAATCGTACTTTTGTCATTTGGCGGGAAAAGTCTTTTGACTGGATAGAGTAGGTTTTAGCAATTAAGGGTTTTTTGTTGGATGTGGAGGTGGAAGGAGTTGGTATACAGGTGTTAGGAGGTAGTGTGGAAAAGTGGTATTGAGCAGATGGAGGGGGGTTAGTGGATACAGGTGTTGGGGTTGAAGATGGTGAACAGTGGCGCGGTTTTATCTGTTTTTAAAAATTGGGCTTGGGTGTTGGGCTACAGGTGGGCTTTGGATTGTTATTAATAACAAAGAAGGGTCCATTTGGTATTAAAGTTAGCACAAGGACCATTTATGTAATTTGGATTTTTTTAGGGACTGAACTAGCAACTTTTCCAAAGTTGTAATAAGGACTAAACCTGCCAAATATGGTTAGTACAAGGACAAATGTTTAATAAAATTTCATTTTTAATAAGTCCAAGGACTAAAATTGTCAACTTTGAAATTCTAAGGACCAAACTTGTCATTTTCCAAAAGTTTATCATAAGGACCAATTTTGTCATTTATGAATAGTACAAGGTTTATTTTTATTATTTTCACTTTTTTAAAATTCACCAAGGACTATATTTGACATTTTTCAAAGTTCAGGGACTAAAGTTGTCATTTTGTAAATTTTAAACTTTTAAGGGTTTATTTTGACAACTTTTGAATCCCATGGACCTTAAATGACATTTTACAAGTTTTTGAATTACAAGGGACTAGTTTTGACAACTTTTGAAACTTGGGGGACTAAAACTGCCAATTATGCAAACTTGATAATGCGTTTTTCATCGATTTTGGTATTTTTGCATTTAAAACATATAAAACACTTGTTTGTGATATTTTTATCATTTTGATATGTTTCTGAGTGTTTTAGATGGTTTTGCAGTCTAGATAGTACAAAAATGATGAGTATTTAGACACTCATCAATCCCCCACACTAAGATATTGCTAGTCCCTAGCAATGATTTGAACTTTAATGGATTTTAAAACTCTTTACCAAAAGCCATCACTTCTGGAGTAGCCAAATGTTTCAGTTCAAGTAAGAACCTTGGTACACTGATAACCAAATGATTTTGAGCAAATCATAAGTCAAACGGATTTGATTTGCCTTTACCAGAAGCCGTACCCTTCTGGACTAGCCAACTCTTAGATAAATTATCAATATTATCTTTGGTGAGCCGATTACCAATTATGGATTTCCAACTGCCTTTACCACAAGCCATAAACTTGCGGGCTAGCCAACTCTTCACTAGTTAAAGATATGGTGAGTTGAACACCATACAATTTTGGGCAAATTGCAAGCCATAAACGGATTTGAGATATCTTTACCAAGAGCCGTTTGCTCCTGGATTAGCCAATCCTTATGTGGGTTAGACATGGTGGACTGATTACCATTTGTTGTGTTTAGTACATAGTACTTCCACTAAATAAAATTTTTTAAAATTTGGCCATTTTGGGGGAAAAAGGGACTAAAAGGGTACATTTATGATCAAATTCGCCAGAATTTCCCCCCCACACTTAGAAATGAATATTGTCCTCAATATTCAAAGTACCAGCTGTTATGCCAAAACTTAGAACATAAAAAGATAACATTACTAACTAAGTGTAGAAACACAACAATTATTCTCTTTTTTAATATTCACAATTTTCATTTTTTCTTTTTTTTTTTTTTTTTTTTTATCTATATACAACATGTGGGGCATCTCCCCCACACTAGGGTGGGACACACGGGTGAAAACCCATGTTTTAGCTACTGTTTTTTATTACCGAGTCGCTAGCTTGACTCGACCCCGAATTAATTGGTTCATGGGGAAGCAAAGTGGAAGAGACAATCTCCATCGGACTTTCATTCAAGATGTTTGTATAAACATTGAAGTACGTGAAAGTTCCACACCGATGAGATATACATAGAACCGGCTCAAAAATGATAAATGAAAATGCCGGGATCAAAAATAGTGTCCTCATTCCTGAAGGAGAAAATGGAACGAGAAACCACACCATTTGTGAAAAATGGAATAAAGATGTGCATCACAATGCAATCCCATTCTTCATTAGTGAGGAGCAAATCACCATTTGTTAGATTTTTAAGCTTAGACTTGAAGCTTGTATGGTGATTGGCAACAAAATTTCCGGAGGGAGAGCGGAAACGGCTCTTTAATCAACAGATTTTCAAGAAAGAGGATGTCTCCCTCCGAATCCAAGTAAGTATTGTCAATCCCTGTTGGAATTGACTCATCACTAAGAAAAGCATCGACCTCATTCCAAAAGTTATCATCTTCCTCATCCGGAGTGAGAGAAGGAATGGAAGAGTCGGAAATGGTACAAGAAATGAGTGGATGATCATTATATAGGAGATTTTCAGTTTCTCCAAGATCGGCTTCGAAATCAAAGAGATCATCGTCACTTTCTGATGAAAGTGGACTGATGTAAGTAAGTTCATCGGTGAACTCCTCAAGAAAACGATCAGCATCAGACTGTGGGAGTGATCCCTCAACATACTCGACGTTTCCATGAGAAGTACAATCGTCGCTAACATCGGAGAAAGTTTCAAAATGATCTTTTGAACACTCAAGAGGGGAAAGAGAATCACACACATGATCAGAAGTTCCCTGTGACTCTCTTGGGATTGGGACAAGGTTCTCAACACTAGACTTTATGAATTCGTCCGATTCCTTTTCAGAAACAGTGTCAAGATGCTCGTCCCCCATGGTCAGAGAGTGAGTGGGAGCTTCGGGTGTGATAGCAGTTGTTTGAGAATGAATCTCAACTGCTGGGATATCAACTGATGAATTTGATGAATCTTCAAGTGTATCTTCATCATCACTATCATCATTAGGAATGAAATGGAATTGAGAGCTAGATTTGAATGCTTTTTGTAGTTTAATTGATTCCCTAACAGTGTTTTCAATGGCAATCTGGGAATCTAATTTAGCAGTCCGTTCCTCCGCTAACAATTCTTCCATGGATTTCTCATGTGACGTAGCCGACTCCTCCTTAAGTTCTTTTAATAACTCAAGACTCTTCAAGAGAAGGTCCGTCGTAGTTTCATGAGGAGTTGCTTGAATCATTTGGTATTGTGGAGGTTGGTCTTGAAACGAATAGTCGTAATTGTTACAAGGAATTGGATTCCCTATTTGACAATCCGAGCTAGAATGAGGACCTCCACAATACTCACAACAAAAAACCTGATGTGGCTGTGAGTCATATGTGTTGTAGTCATAATTGTTATCGTGAACCCGCTCATAGACAAGCGTGTTTCCCGATTGACAATCGAACTGAGTGTGAACCATCACAGTACTCACAACAAAGATAACTGCTGAGTCTCAAAGTGTGGTAGCTGATGGAATAAATCAGTTGTGTTATGGTAAGAATAGGGATCTTGGTTATAGACAGACCCGTTTCCTGATTCCACCATGCTACAACTGGGGCAATTGCCACCATTATAAGGACCACCACACCATTGACAACCAAGAGGGTGAGGATAAGACATAGAAAGAATCAAATGGTTCTAGAGGGGTTGGGATGAAGAATCAAAGATGTGAGAGGGTAAAGATGGATATTTTTGGATTTTTGGAAAACATGTTATAAAAACAAAGAATGAAAATATTTTTGGAGTAGTTAACACTTTAGGAAAAGTGTTAATGAACTTTTTGATTTATGATAATTGTTTACAAAAAAGGTGGTATATGTGCAAGTACGGGTCTGGAAATGCTTAAAACACGCTTACAGACTCCCCGGCAGCGGCGCCAAAATTTGATCGGTGCGAAACCGTCAAGGTATCTCACGCAAGCGAGCCACTTGTGAATGACCAACCGTAAGAAACTCAAAACAATTTCACACACCAATGCAATGAAGATCAGAGGAATATAGTGAATTCCCGGGTCGTTAAGTCCCACGGAGGATGAATTGGTGTTAAACAACTTCAGATGATAGAATGATCACTAAGGATAGTGATCAGGAAGGTTTTTGCTGGATAATTACCTAAAGAAAAGATTTACAAATTATAGTGACTTAAATGCAAATTAAAAGAAATAAAAGATAAAAGATATTAAATAAACGCTATCACTATTTTTAAAGTGATGAACGTTTAAAACCTAAAACGAAATAACTTAAATAAACTATATTAACTAAAACGTAAACTCAAATTATCTAAAAACGTGGTTTAAAATAAAAACGAGCGTTACGTTTAAAAATTACGCTGGAGCGCAAGCAAAAACGTAAAATTTATGAAATAAAAGGCCTACGAATGTAAAACTAATTTTCTTACGTACTATATGATAAAAGAAAATTTTAGAAAAAAGATTTATATTTTTTAGACTTTTATATTTTTTATTATGATTTAAATAAGATTTTACACTAATTAAATGATTAAAAATACTAAAACTATTAGGAAAAATCTGAAACTTTTTGTAAAAATACTTTATAACAACACTAACTTAAGAAAATTGAAAAGGATGAAAAAGCAGATCTAAATAAGCTGGAAATAAGCTAAAAGCTACGTTTAAGCTTAATAGACAAAACAAGGGTTATATATTAGATTTTGCAAAGTATAACTGAGACAAGTCCCAAGGGCAAACGGTAGAGCATGTGTGTGTGAGCTGGGTGGCGTGGGTTCGAGTCCCAGCACTGCCTTTTTGTTAACTTTTTATTTTTGGATTTTTCTTTTTACAAACTACTTAAGCACATTAAAATAAGCAATTATTAAAACTACAACTTTATCTGAAAATGACTAATAAGCTGATTTAGAGCTTATTTTTCCAACAGTGGGCTAAAATGAGATAAGCTCATTGATTAAGCTATAATGGCTTATAAACTCATGAAATAAGCTAAGTTATCTGAAAATAAGCCAAGCAGCTTATGATAGGCTAATATTACAACTGAAAGAGCAATTTGAAATACAAATAAGCACTTATTAAAATCTAAATGAGCTTAAACTTTACTGGTACACAGTTGACTTTAGATTTCTAGCTATCTTCTAGCTTATTTTTAAGCAACTGAAATAAGCTACAGATTGAAAATACACACTTGGACCAACAAGTTGAACAACTGAACTATCAAAAAAACTAATTTGCAAAGATTGGCTTTCACAAATAAGCTTGTGAGAAGCTTTTGAAAATCTTGTGAACACTGAGTAACTGGTTAACTTAGAAAAAATGGACAGATCTAAAAGCTATAAGCAGACTAGCTAAATAAGCTAAAAATGGGAAAGTTAAGCTTGTAACCTTGAGACAGCTAGGTGAGCTTCTCAAATAACTAAATTGCATAAGCTATGGGTCACTATTAAGCTCTCTGAGAGCTTATGAACTAGAGTACCACAACTGTGCACAGAGCATGTTTTGGAAAATGGGTCTTAAAAGAAAACTGCAAATAAGCTATTAATAAGCTAAGAAGATATGAACTAATATTTTTATAATTTTGTTTAGCAGCTAATTATTGTTTTCCCAAAAGGGAAAATCCTAAATCCTAATATTAAACACACAATAAAATCATGAAATTTAATCAAAAACTGCACTTATGAAAATTTTGACTTTTTTTAAATAATGAAACAGTTGACTTTTATGAACTTTTAACTTAATCTATGGACTTATTATGGTGTAATAAGCTGAAATAATATTATCTATGGCTATGGAAACACCTTTTAAGCATATAAAATGAATTAAGCAATCTAAATTACTAACAGTTAACTGGTAATTTAAGTTTAGAAGCTATGTTGACTTTTTACTACTAAGCACAGGATTTTAAGGTTTGACTGGTTTATTTAGGACTAATGAAACATGAAACAACCATAAAGAACATCAAGCATAAGCTAGAACATCACTAGATCAGCAAATCCAAACAAGTACTTCTTAAAAGAAAATTTTAACTTACAAATGGTTTTGAAGCACAAACTGAGAATTAGGACCAAATAATGATCCTATAGCTTACCAATAAGCACTACACCCAAGGCAATCCAAAATATACCTTGCTCCAGCTTTTCTTCTTGATCTCCATGTGAATTTTTATTTTTAACTAATTAATTGGTATTTTTGTGAATTTCTGATTTTAACTAATAAACTGCTTTTAAGAGTATCTAATAGCTTCAATAAGCTATATAGGGAGCTTATGTGGGCTTATGAGTCCAAACTATCGATACAAAACAACATTAACACATACTTAGATTTTGAACTTGAAATTGCATAAATTTGGAAATGAAACTAAACCTTGAAATTGATGACTGCAAAAGATTCAAATACACTTAAATAACTTTAACAAAGCATTTGAAAGACTTAAATTAAACTGAAATTGAAAACTACACTATATCGACACTAAATTACACTACCTACTACTAATAATCTTTTTCCTCTGCTTCTTTTCTCCTTTATATTGATACTTTTAAGTCTTTGTCGACATCTGAGATAATCCCACTTGATTGCTACTCTTGAAATCATCTGAATCGTACTTTTGTCATTTGGCGGGAAAAGTCTTTTGACTGGATAGAGTAGGTTTTAGCAATTAAGGGTTTTTTGTTGGATGTGGAGGTGGAAGGAGTTGGTATACAGGTGTTAGGAGGTAGTGTGGAAAAGTGGTATTGAGCAGATGGAGGGGGGTTAGTGGATACAGGTGTTGGGGTTGAAGATGGTGAACAAAGTGCGCGGTTTTATCTGTTTTTAAAAATTGGCTTGGGTGTTGGCTACAAATTGCTGGGCTTTGGATTGTTATTAATAACAAAGAAGGGTCCATTTGGTATTAAAGTTAGCACAAGGACCATTTATGTAATTTGGATTTTTTTAGGGACTGAACTAGCAACTTTTCCAAAGTTGTAATAAGGACTAAACCTGCCAAATATGGTTAGTACAAGGACAAATGTTTAATAAAATTTCATTTTTAATAAGTCCAAGGACTAAAATTGTCAACTTTGAAATTCTAAGGACCAAACTTGTAATTTTCCAAAAGTTTATCATAAGGACCAATTTTGTCATTTATGAATAGTACAAGGTTTATTTTTGATTATTTTCACTTTTAAAATTCACCAAGGACTATATTTGACATTTTTCAAAGTTCAGGGACTAAAGTTGTCATTTTGTAAATTTTAAACTTTTAAGGGTTTATTTTGACAACTTTTGAATCCCATGGACCTTAAATGACATTTTACAAGTTTTTGAATTACCAGGGACTAGATTTGACAACTTTGTAACTTGGGGGACTAAAACTGCCAATAATGCAAACTTGATACGTTTTCATCCGATTTTGGTATTTTTGCATTTAAAACATATAAAACACTTGTTTGTGATATTTTTATCATTTTGATATGTTTCTGAGTGTTTTTAGATGGTTTTGCAGTCTAGATAGTACAAAAATGATGAGTATTTAGACACTCATCACAAGCATATTCTTTAACTCGTCATTATTTAGCTCTCCTGCCAACATATACAAATAAATGCATAATGATTTCTTTGTCATAATGCTTTCGTGTTATCATGAAGAGCTCTTCCTCTTCATTTTAGTCTTACCGGATGTCACATCATTTCAATACTCCCACTTTAAAATACCTTCTCAATTATAACACCAAACAAACTCTTCATTTAGGCTTCACTCAACTAATTTTATTTATTTCTTACTCTATTTCTTGTTTATACATATACTAAAAAAAAGAAAAAGAAAAGAAAAAAAACAGGCGCAAACTCATTTATATTTCTCTGCTTCGTTTGAACGGCGAGCACCAAACGAATAGCAAACGAAAAGGTGCCACATGAGAGTGAAGAGCTCCCCTCTTCATGATACCGTTTACTCTAAGAGCAGGGGGTACGGTGAGCTGTTGGCTCGTGCCAAACCCTTTGGCGCGACGCCAAGCTTGGCGCACCGTTACCCCTGTCGCGCCAAACTCCCTCGCGCCAAACTTAACAGCCAGACCTTTTTTTTTTTTTTTTTGAAAAACTAGCCGTTGGGGGTGGCAAATATAGCCGCTTTTTTGAATTTGTACCCAAATTTTTTATAAAACCTCCTTATTCTTCTATATTTTCACACACTCTTCAAACCTAATTCACACCTCAAAAAACACTCATTTTTCTTTCATTATGGATCCAAACCATCCCCTCGGCGGAAGCACTTTAGACAATTATGAAGATTTTTTTAAAGACGACCGAGAGAGATATATTCGTTCGTATCAAGAGTATGAACAATATATGAATTTGTGTAATCAAGAAGCCGGTGGATCAAGATCGAGTCCTAAAAGGAGGGCATATATACCACGCCAACGAGAACGGCGGCGAACGCTAATCGACGACTATTTCGGCGACGCAGATTGGTCCTAAATATCCGTAAGAGAATTTTCACGAAGGTATCGTATGAGCTCTACACATTTTAAAAAAATAGTTAATGCTATTCTAAGTTATGATGCCCAGCCCCTTCCCAAATACTTTCAATTTTTTAGAGATGGTTATGATGCTACCGGTCGTAAAAGTATTGATCCTATTTTGAAGTTCACATCTGCTATACGGCAATTAGCGACGGTAATCGCGCTGATGCGCTTTTGATGAGTACTTGCAAATTGCCGAACGAACTCAACGACAATGTTTAATCGACTTTACAAAATGCATACATGTTTTATACGTTGAGAAGTATTTAAGGAAGCCCACTTTAGCTGATATTGAAATGTTATATGAATTGCATAAACAAAACATGGACTCCTGAATGCTCGAGTATTGATTGTATGCATTGGGATTGGAAAAATTGCCCAAAAGCCTTAGCCACTCAATTCAAAAGGCGTGGCCATAAATACCCAACTATTATGTTAGAAGCGGTTGCAGATCAACGGTTATGGATATGGCATGCTTATTTTGGGTTCCCGTGCAAATAATGATCTAAATGTTTTATATGGTTCTCCGTTATTTGATGATGAACTTGCCGCAAGATAGCTCCGGAATGCCCATTTGAAGTAAATGGGCATGTGTACAACAAAGGTTACTATCTAGCCGATGGCATTTATCCAACATGGTCCGTGGTTTGAAAACGCTTTTCCGGGCAAGGTCCGAAAACGCTTGAGGTTTAAAAATAATTCAGAAAGTTCTAGAAAGGATATCGAAAGAGCTTTCGAGTCCTACAAGGTCGCTTGGGGAATTATAATACGACAACCCGCACGTGCTTTCGAAATCAACGCTTTGACAAGGATCATGAATTGCTGTGTATTGTTGCATAACATGATATTGGAAGACGAAAATTACGTAGTGAATTTAAGAGATGTGTTCGTTGATCCAACGCCGACATTGCACTCCAATGGACCGAAAGATGTGATTTACATGTTCAAACACAAAAAGAACTCAGAGATAGCAAAATACACAACGATCTTCGAGATGACCTTGTGGAACATGTTTGGAGAAATTATACTAGTTTGTAATTTTATCTTTTAAGTTTTATGTTTTTTTTATTGTAATGTTTTTTTAATGAATAAAGTACTTTAGAATATATTCTTTTTACATTTTATAAAAAAGAATTTTAGAATATATTCTTTTAATTTTAGAATAAATTCTTTTACATTTTATAAAAAGAATTTTAGAATATATTCTTTAATTTTAGAATAAATTCTGGTGCCAACGGATACCCCTTAAATGTGGTGCCAAACATTTTCTAAGGTGCCAAACTCAAAAACTGCTGACGTGGGGCAGCTTTGGCACTCCAGAACGCACGAGTTTGGCACCACTGTACCTAGTGCTCTAAGAGTTAAACATCACAAATACACAACTATCTATAAGCATTCATAATGTGATTAGTTATTTAAAAAACTTTTTATTATGAAAACATTTTTGAGAAAAAAATATTTTATAGGCAATATATATATATATAAATATATATATATATATATATATATATATATATATATATATATATATATATATATATATATATATATATATATATATATATATATATATATATATATATATATATATGCTTTGTTTTATTGAGAAGGTTTTTAGATTGAGAAGATTAAGAAATCTTCGTTTGAGCTATGGATCCATATTTTTTGATTTGACTCACAAGTACATATCAATTAATAGTGAATCAAATCTACAAATCACAAATTTGATTCACAAATCTTTGTAAGAATCGAGTTATGTAATGATTCATTAAATTTGTAATGATTCATTAAAATGCTTAAGCAAGAATCCAATGCTAAGGAATCAAAACTTTTGAAGGATTTTTCTAATCTGAAAACTTTGAAAAACAAGCTTGAAAATAAGTTGTACGTACAAGGGAACACCATTCAAACTGCTCACATGATCACTAAGCATAAAGTCTTAAGCGATAAGCATAGCATTCCCCTTGTTGAGGAACCAAATTCAGAAGTCATTAAAAAGGCTAGAAATGCTCATAAGGTACTTTATGATGGCAATGAAATCCTTAAGCCTAGACAGAAACCTAGTTGGGTACTGAAAGCACCGAGGAAGATAAGAAATCAGATGAAGTCACTAGGGAGAAGATGAACAAGAAACTAGATGATCCTAAATGTAAAGAGAAGAAAATAACTATCACACCCCATGATTACAAAAAGGAGAATTGGATTTCTTTGAACAAGTTTAAGCCTCAGACGTTGTTAACACCCGAACAAGTGTTCTGGAAAAGGGATTTAGATAAGCAAAAGCGAGAATCTTGTTGTAACAAACCTACCCTTTAGGAAAATGCCTTCAACGACTGTGTATCCTCCCAATACACCAATGCATTTAGTTCCTAGGACTATTGCCACTAAAAGCAAGACCTTAATCAGTCAATACGTTATTTTTCAACTATTTGTTGATTTTGAGAAAACTTGTAAGAAAAGGATCACACCCACTGGTATAACTGAAGGGGAAAGGGGTTTTGAGCAAACGAAAGAATGCTATTTAACTGAAGTCATGCCTTTCTTTAAACAACTAAAAGATCAATTTGAAAGTCTTAAAAAGGGGACGAATTTAGACATTAAAGAAATGGAAAAGGAATTTGATGCAATAATCGTTGAGGTTAGTGACTATGAGCGAGAATTAAAATATAATGAGATTGAGAGGAAGAACTTGCATACACTGAATGAGAATATGATTTCTGAATGTATTGCTCAAGATGTGTTTTTCACTGCTACAAATTGTTCCATTAATGCTTCTCAATTTCATGAATTATCTGTTGCTCTGAAAGTCTCCCATGATCGTGTCATTGAGCTTGAAAAGATTAATTCTAAACTAAATGAGAAAATTGATCTGGATGATCATGATAATTTGGTAAAACACTTTTCTAAACTAGAAGTTGATCATTTTAATTTACAACTAAAATATCAACATCTTTAAGAAAATGTCAAAACCTCAAATATCAAGACATCCTCAGATGCTCCAGAGTTTGATGCAGTTTTTCAAATAAAAAAACGTGACGAACAGATTCAAGCTCATTGCAACACGATCAGAAAGTTGAAAGCCCAAATCTCTCAATTAAAGGGTGAAAAGAACAGTGTGACTGGCTCCCAAATCCCTCCTCCTTTAGATTCTCAGAATTCTCAAACGTTTCATCTCCAAAACTTAGTAAATGCATTACAAAAGGAAAACAAGAGTTTTCTAGAAGAAAATGAAAAGGTTAAACGTCATTTCAATGAGTTATTTGAATCAATAAAGGTCACTCGAACAAAAAATAACGAACAAATAGCTTCATTGCAAAAGGAAATTGAGAATCTGAAGAGCCTGGTAAAAGGGAAAATGCCAATGACCAATGGGGAGAATGATGGATCAAAGGTACCTGTTTGTAATAAATATGCTTTGTCTGTGAAATATGTTCCTCCTCATCTTAGGAATAATAAACTTGCAATTCAAACATATTTCTCATCCCTTAAGGATTGTCTAGAATGTCTCCGTGAGATTGTTGAAGAGGATAAGTTAGAGAAACCACTTGATAATGCAATTGGGCATGCATGCTTATATGCCAAACGATCTCAAGAACTTCTAGAATGCTTAATCACAATATGCCCTAAGTCTTTAGGTGAGAGAGTTAATCCTTTGATTCCGTGTTCTATGCCTAGTGCCAAGTATGAAATCCATTCGATGCCCAATGTTATGAATGTGAATTGTAGTTTACCTTCAAGTAGTTCAGACCCCAGCACCTCTAGTGTCAAAAAGGTGAACTTCAGTGCGCCTTCAATTAGTTCACATCCCAACACATCTAAACAGAAAATGCAAAAAGTAGTAAAACCAACTAATGTTCCCATTCTCTACAGAGTAATCAGTGACATTAAAGCGAGCGGTCAAGTCTCAAGACAATAAAAGGAATGATAGGACCTCGCAAGCTAAGAATGTGCATTGGAAGAAAGTAGAAGACCAACCTAGGAACTTTAAGCTTGAGTCGAATAAAACGAATCGTGTTGATTCTAGTATTAGCCATAGGCGATCGTAATTAATTCAATTCGATACTATTTGCAAACCTTGTAATGATGTCCGCTTGAATTCTGTTACTAATCATGAATGTGGTGTGAATGCTTTGTCTAATGCTGTCAAATCCCCAGCTTAACATTGTTAATGCAAAATATCATGCTTAGAAGGCAAAAAGGCAAAGGCGAAAGAAAGTTAGAAAACAGTGGAAGCCCACAGGAAGAACGTTTAGTAAGATAGGTTATCAATGGATACCTGTTGGCCATAAGGATAATCGTGCAATGCCCACTAGAAAATGGATGCCTACTGGTAGAACTATTCCCTTAAGAAGTGAACATACTTTGAATAGGGCAAATACGAACACTAGTATTGCATCTATTCATAATGATTCCATTGCCTCAATTTCTGATATGAATGTTTCTATTTCTGATGTGGCTGTTCCAATCAATGTTACTAACCAAATGGAACCCATTCTTGCATGGGGATCCCAATTATCCAGTTATCCATTCTTGTCTGTGTTCAACTGCAGATCGTTCAAATCATTTTGTGGTACCGGACTCGTGCTGTTCCAAGCATATAACTGGAGACCGGTCGCAGCTCATGAACTTCGTGAGTAAATTCATCGGGACAGTTAGATTCGGGAACGACCATTTTGGAGATATTATGGGTTATGAAGATTATGTGGTTGGTAAAAGTGTAATTTCCAGGGTATATTATGTGGAAGGTCTTGGTCACAATTTGTTCTCTGTTGGTCAATTATGTGTTTCCGATCTAGAAGTGGCTTTTAGAAAACATACTTGTTTCGTTAGAGAACTTGATGGTGTAGAATTATTAAGAGGTACTCGAGGTTCAAACCTATACACCATCTCTATCGATGACATGATGAAGTCTTCTCCAATCTGCTTGCTGTCAAAGGCTTCTAAAACAAAGTCTTGGTTATGGCATCGTCGTCTCAATCACTTGAACTTCGGCACCATAAACAACCTCTCCAGAAAGGATCTTGTCAGAGGCTTACCCAGATTAAAATATGAAAAAGATCATCTCTGTTCAGCTTGCCAATTAGGAAAAAGTACGAAATATGCCCACAAACCAAAACCCACAAACTCTGTAATGGAAGTTTTTCATACCCTTCATATGGATCTGTGCGGCCCAATGAGAGTGCAAACTATTAATGGGAAGAGATATGTGTTAGTAGTGGTTGATGACTACTCCGGATTCACTTGGGTTAAGTTTTTGAGGACAAAGGACGAAACTCCAGATGTCATCATTAAACTCATTAAACAACTTCAGATCAGACTCAACAAAACAGTTCGAATCGTCCGAACTGACAATGGAACTGAGTTTGTTAATAAAGTACTCAATGAATTTTATGAAAATGTTGGAATCAGTCCACAAAGAAGTTTTCCTCGAACTCCTCAACAGAACGGTGTAGTTGAAAGACGAAATCGAACTCTTGTAGAAGCTGCAAGAACAATGCTGATTAACTCAAAGGTTCCAATCTTTTTATGGGGTGAAGCTATTGCCACTGCTTGTTACACTCAAAATAGATCTCTAATTCACACATCTCATGGAAAGACTCCATACGAACTTGTCCACAATCGAAAACCTGATCTATCATATCTTCGTGTGTTTGGTGCTTTATGCTATCCAACGAATGACGGACAAGATTTAGGTAAATTGAAAGCTAAAGCGGATATTGGACTATTTGTTGGATATGCACCAAACAGAAAAGGTTACCGAATCTACAACAAGAGAACCCGAGATATCATGGAAACAATTCATGTTACGTTTGATGAGCTGACCGGTCAAATGGCTCCTGGACAATCTAGTTCTGGACCCGCACTCCAAAACAGTCCCATTGGTTCATCCCTTGTACCAAATTCCTCTCCAGCAACTCTATATGTACCTCTAACTGAAGATGATTTAAAGAAATTGTTTGATCCTATGTTTGATGAACATTATGAGCCAAGTACCAATGATATGTCAATTCCAACAATAGAGGCTGCTCCTATCCATGAGAATGAAGTCAACCCTTCAGTCTCAATATCATTAAGTCAAGAAGCGTCTGCTGCTGATCACTCGGTCTCATCAACAAATCATCAATCTTCGAATGTACATCATGGAACTGTTTCTGGAGTCAATAATGAAGTTAATCCCTTTGCTACTCCCGAAGATGCTCCATTTGAAAACATATTTGCTCCTGAATCATCATCAGAACCATCTTCTTCGGAGACATCGACTCGCTACTTCATCCCTCAAGAACAACCACATGAACACCTCGTAAAATGGACACATGATCATCCATTGGACAACATCATTGGAAACCTCTCGTCCAGTATCCACACGGAAACAACTTGCAACCGATGCCTTATGGTGCTTCTTCAACTCCGTACTCTAAGATCGAACCAAAAGATGTTAAAACCGCTATGAATGAAGATAGCTGGTTCAATGCTATGCAAGAAGAAATTCATGAGTTTGATCGACTTGATGTATGGGAATTAGCACCGGCACCAGACTGTGCTATGATCATTGCTCTAAAATGGATCTTCAAAGTGAAACTTGATGAGCATGGTGATGTCTTAAAGAACAAGGCTCGATTAGTTGCAAAGGATACCGTCCAAGAGGAGGGTATTGACTTTGAAGAATCATTTTCTCTTGTTGCTCGATCGAGGCAATCGAATCTTTTAGCTAATGCTGCTAGTAAGAACATGGTAGTCTATCGATGGATGTAAAGACGACATTTCGAACGGAGATCTTAAAGAAGTCGTCTACGCCGCCAACTGAAGGATTTGTGAATCAAGAGCATCCTACTCACGTCTATCGTTTGAAGAAGGCTCTTTACGGTTTAAAGCAAGCTCCAAAGGCATGGTATGATACGCTATCAAAGTTTCTTCTATCTACCGGATTCAGCAAAGGAGCGGTTGATCCAACATTGTTCACCGTGAAGTCGCAAACATTTAATTCACGTTCAAATTTATGTTGATGATATTATTTTCGCCTCGACCGACCCCAATGAATGTGATCGCTTTTCAAATGAAATGGGTTCTAAATTTCAAATGTCAATGATGGGACAAATGTCGTTTTTCTTGGGTCTACAAATTTCACAAAGTCCCGGAGGCATTTTTATAAATCAATCTAAATATGCAAATGAAATTTTAAAGAAATTTGGATTTGATTCTAGTGACCTTGTTGACACTCCCATGATTGAACGTACTAAACTAGATGAGGACCACTCAAGGATCATGGTAGACCAAACGAAATATCGTAGTATGATTGGATCCCGATGTACCTCACGCTAGTAGACCGCACATCTTGTTCGCTGTCTGCATGTGTGCTAGATACCATGCTAAGCCTACTAAAAAGCACCTTGAAGCGGTTAAACGGGTCTTTGGTATCTCCAAGGAACCATCAATATGGGACTTTGGTACCCGAAGGACACCGGCATGTCACTAACACCTAAGCAGATGCCGATCATGCAGGATGTCAAGATACTCGTCAAAGTACGTCCTGAGGTGCTCAGCTGGGTGATAAGCTTGTAATCTGGTCTTCAAAGAAGCAAATGAGTACTTCTATTTCCTCTATAGAGGCTGAATACATAGCCATGTGATGAGTGTGTAAATACTCATCATTTTTGGTCAAATCTGAACTGCAAAACATTTAAAAACGCTCAGAAATGCATCAAAATACTAAAAATATCTCAAAATTGTATTTTATATGTTTCAGATGCAAAATGTTTAAAATCAGATGAAAAATGAGCTAAGTTTGCATAATTGGCAGTTTTAGTCCCCCAAGTTTCAAATCTTGTCAAAAATAGTCCCTGAGCACTTAATTTAAAAGAAAAGTCACCAAAGGTCCTTTTGAAATCATAAGTTGTCATAATTAGTCCTTTGGTGAAAAATGTCAAAAGTTTTGAGAAATTACAAGTTTAGTCCTTTGAGTTTCAAAACTGACAAGTTTGGTCTTTGGAATATTGGAGATTGTCAAGTTTAGCCCTTGGAATATAATTTCAGAATGTACATTATTGGTCCCTAGAAAATCAGACATGGCAGATTTGGTCCTTGGTTTTTATGGAATTGCAAAAGTGGTCCTTGTATTAATAAACAACCTTGACCCTTGACCCCTTTTGTATTATGAGCCCCCTGCCAAATACCCTTGACCCCCCTGTTTTGACCCCCTCCCTAATAATAGAACCCCGGTCAACTCATGGTCAAACAAACCACCCCTTTTTCCCGCCCACCTTCTTCCCCACCCACTGTCTGCAACACTCACCATCAACCATACCTCCAGCTCAACCTTCACCTCCCTTATCACTCCACCTCCACCAAACAACAAAAAGCATTAAATGCTCCCCCCTCCTTGCACTCAACCTGTCCCAACTGGCAAATATCTTTTTCCCGCCAAAAAGCCATCAATGGCTAAAAATGATTCAACTAATCCAATGGCCCTGAATAGAAGTGGGAAAAGCTCAGAGGACAAGTGGGAGTACTTTTGCTATAAAAATGAGGAAGAAGAGAGAGTGGAAGTAGTAGTTTTTAGTTTTAATCTTTCATATATGTCGTTTTTAATTTTTATGTCTTAATTAAGTTCTAATTTAATCTTCCTTGTACTAAACTAAAGTTATTAAGTCTATTGTAACTCATTTTCAGTATTAATTCAAAGTTTGATAAAGTCTCTTGATTTTACATTTTCTGTCATTAAATTAGTTTTAAATTTGGTAAAGCTCAAGCTCCAAGTAGCTTAATTCTGATCCATATAAGCTTACTAAAAGCCTCTGTAGCTTTTAGTGAGCTTAGAAATCCCTTTCAAGCAAAATTGGTACTTGGTCAATGAAAGTCAAAGGAGAGGGGTAGCTTGTTCTTGGATAGTGATGCAGAGCTGGTTTTGGATTGGTATTGGTTTAGAATAGTGGTATCTGGTTCAAGATAAGCTGCACATGAGCTGGATCTCATGTGAGTACTTTGTTTAAGATCAAGCTTACAACTATTGTGCTACCCTTTTCGTTTTATCAGATGCTTGTAGGTTATTAGTGATTATTTGGCTTCTGTAGGATATGATTGCAATTAGATCATAGGTTTCATTGCTGCTCAGGTTTAGGATCAACTATAAGGTAGAGTAATTAGCATAACAGCTAGCTTAAGTAGTGTTTGGATTATAGCTTGGACCTGTGTTATAGGTTCTCTTATTAGCTAAGCTTAGTTGCTTTAGTCCAGAGTAGTCACAACTTAGATAATATAACTTTCAAATTGCATCTACAAACTCATTTAGTCAAAATTGCTTTGAATCTGCTCTTATTGTCATTTCTGTGAGAGTTAGTTTGTAGAATCTTGCCTATAGGTGTAAAGGTTAGTGATATAGCTTGCATCAGTGTTGTTTCATCATTAAATAACATAATCAGTTCACAAATTAAGATCAAATCTCACAAAAGTCAAAATATCATTTCTGTATAAAAAGTCAAAAAGTGAAAAACTCAGTTTTCACCCAACTTGGGTGATTTTTCATTGATTCATTATTGGATCAATTCAAGTGAAACTTTGGGCTTAACAACTTCAATTGGTCAAGAGTTGAAATATGATTTTTGTAGATTTTTAGTAATTTTGTAAAAGCTCTAAATCAGCTGGTCAACTAGGTCTAAAGTGCCCTGTGCACTGACTCAGTGTATACTGAGTGTGCACAGGTTTTGTGCAGGTTTCTCCACAAGCTCATTAGAGCTTATCTTGGTCTGAATTTTGGTTTTTAAGTAGCTAGCCAGGTCTACTTTAGGTTCCAACTTCTGGTTTTCTGATTCAGCTTATTAATAAGCAGTTGCATAAGCTGAAAGTTAGCACCTCAGGACTGATTTCACTTATTTGATTTTGAACTCATAAGCTAGTAGCTGGTTGTTTAGAGGTTTAGATTAACTGGAATTAGTTGATTTTAGATTAATTTAGCATACTTTAGCTTCTGCTATCAATTGGTGGTCTTTGGTGTTCATTTGCTTAATTCAAGTGCTTATTTATAAGCACTTTTCTCTACAGCTTCATAATCCTTCACATATGCTATTGTTTTTACATTTTTCATAGATTTAGAATATTATTTTAGACTTTTCTTGAATTTTTCAGATTTTTCTAGTTCTGTTTGCTATTTTTCTTTATTTTAATCAGTTTTTAGTACTTTTTAATTAGCCTTTATTGCAAATAAATCAGAAAAACTTCAAAAAAATAAGTTTTCAATTTTCATAGATTAATATAAATATAAAAAGTCAAAAAAATATTTTTCCAGATTTTTCTTAGTTAAATTTGTAATTTTTAGCCATTTAGTTAGTTTTAAATAGTTTTTAATTCATAGAAAATAGAAAAATAATCATAAAAATACAAAATTAGTTTTGAAAATTCTATTTAGATATTTTAGATTTTTCTAAGTCACAATTTCATTTTTCTAGCTTTATTTCATATTTTCTTATATTTTAGGGTATTATTAAATAGGTAAAAATAGTTTTTAATTAATAATAATTAAATAAATAGTCATAAAAATAATTTTCTTTTTCTCAAAATTTTCTCTTATCATTAGGTTTATAAAAATTTCATTTTTATATTTTTAGGATTAATACTGTTTCAATTTCACATTTTCTTTTGTACATTACGTAGTTTTTAATTCAAATTTATAAAAGAAAAATCAAGAAAATCCAATTTTAAAAATAGTGATAGCGTTTATTTAATATAATTTATCTTTTTAATTTTTTTTTAATTTGCATTTAAGCCCCTGTAATTTACAAACTTTCTCTTTAGGTATAATTATTCATAATCACAAACCTTTTCCCATTCAATATCGCCAGATCACTATACGTTTGGTGATTCAGTCGCACAGCTCGTTGGGAATTAACGACCTGGGGAAACACTATACTACTCTAGATCTTCATTGCATTGGTTCTGAGCTGTTTGAAGTTTATTACGGTTGACCATTCACAAGTGGTTAGCTTGTGTGATAAACTTGACGGTTTGGACCCGATCAAATTTTGGCGCCGCTGCCGAGGAGCTGTGCTAATTATCTTACGCTTAGCAGATTAGTGATTTGAATATTCACTCCTTGTTTATACCATCTATATCATATATATATTTTCTTATAAAAAATCCAAAAACCGAAAAACATCTTAAAACATATAAAACACAAAAATATTTTTCTTTTGTTTCTACATATATATAAAACCATAAAACTCAAAAAGATTCTTCTTTCCCCATTTTTCATAATTCCCTTCCTTAACTCTGAGATCTCTTAGAGTTAACTCTAGTGTATGCGCACTCGCTCTTCCAGGTCTGTGAGCCCATTTCGTGAGCTTGTCGGGATTCCAAGAAGGCGTGTCCGTAGACGTTCTGCCCCATCAGTCGGATCTGAGATCCGGACTGCTCACACTACTTCCGTTATCATGGCGGAAGAACGTCCTATGTGTGAGCTTCTCCAGGCACCCATCGATGGGTATGGAGATGCTATTGTTATCCCAGCCATTGTGGCTGAAAATTTTGAACTCAAAACCGGGTTACTAAATCTTGTAACCTCAAGTCAATTCTATGGTTTTGAGAGGGATGATCCTCACGCTCATATTCGATGGTTTAACAAGATTGCATCTACCATCAAATACAAGAATGTCCCTACAGATGCTGTCAAGCTTCTTCTGTTCCCATTTTCCCTTGAGGGACAAGCCCGGATTTGGCTTGAAAAACAACCCCCTCAATCAATCGAAACATGGGAAGACCTGGTAAAGAAATTTGTGAATGAGTTCTATCCACCTTCCAAAACCACGAGTCTTAAAAATGAAATCATCAAGTTCACACAAAAGTTTGATGAATCCTTCAGTGAATCGTGGGATCGTTTTAAGGAGTTGCTCCAGAAATGTCCTCACCACGGTTTCTCCGAATTAATGCAACTCGATACTTTCTATAATGGAGTGAGTCAATCTGATCAAGATTCTCTCAATTCCTCCGCTGGAGGAAATTTCTTGAGCAAAACTGTAAAAGAAGCTTTAGCGATAATTGAAAACAAGTCTAAAGTCCGCACTGCACGAAGCAAACCGGTTGTTTCCCAAGTCAGTTGTTGGTCCTTCTATTCATCGCCCCGTGAGTCAATCTAACACCGATGCTAAGATTGACAAACTCACGGAAGCAATTCAAGCTTTGGTTCTCTCCAACCAAAAGAAAGTTTCTTTTCCACAAACTTCACCTCCTACCGGTTAAGAAAGTGGAAGTATGTGTTACTTGCGGTGGCCCCCATGCCTACTACAACTGTATGGCCATCGATGGTAACCCTTTTGAAGCTAACGCTGTGGGTGGGATTTCTAATTCAGGAGGCAACCAATACCGTGCTCCTATAGACCCGAACCACCGTCCTAACCACTACCCTGGACCACCCGGTTTCAACCAAAACCAAAACCGTAATCAAAATCAGAATAGAACAAACCAAGGTTTTCAAAACCAAGGTAATTTTAGTCAAAATAACGGTTTTCAAAATCAAAGTCAAAACTTCCAACACCAAGGAAACTTTAATAGAAACCAAGGTCAGGGAAATTTCAACCCATGGTATTTTCATGGCAATAATCAAGGAAATTTTCAAAATCAAGGCCCTAATCCAAACAATAGAGGCCAGAATTTTCCTACACAAAATCAAGCCATTGTTCCAACTGGACCATCATCTGATGAGTTATTGAAACAATTCATGAAATCCCAAGAGGAAATGAACAGGTTGTTGGTTAGCCAGATTTCTGACATTAAGAAGTCTTTAAATGATCGACCCTCGGGCTCAGGTACTTTACCTAGCAACACGATCGCTAATCCGAGGGGCGATGCAAAGGCGATCACAACCAGAAGTGGTGCTTCATATGATGGACCCGCTATTCCTACTACCTCTTCTTCTTCTCTCCCAAAGGTAGTGGAAAGTGAACCTGAGGCAACAAAGGACCAAGTGTAACCTACTAGCTCACAAAGTACAGCACATGTCCATCCTCAAGTTGTCCCGAAACCCAAAACCAAACCTGGAGTTGTTTTTGAACCTCCAGTTGACAACCCCAAATCCAAAACTTCTATTCCTTACCCATCACGTTTAAATGAGCAAAAGCTCCGCGAAAAAGCCAGTCATCAAATGGAAAATTTTTTTCAAATTTTCCAAGAACTACATTTTGACATAAGCTTTGCGGATGCTATCATGCTGATGCCCAAGTTTGCATCAACTCTCAAACACATGTTAAGCAACAAGGAAAACTGTTTGAAATGGCTAAAACTCCTTTGAACGAGAACTGCTCAGCAGTTCTGTTAAAGAAGCTTCCCGAGAAGCTTGGAGATCCTGGAAAATTTCTTCTTCCTTGTGTTTTTCCAGGAATGATTGAATGCTTTGCCCTTGCCGATCTTGGTGCAAGCATCAATCTGATGCCTTATTCAGTGTAGAAGAAACTTTCTCTTCCAGAACTTATTCCTACCTGCATGACTCTTGAGCTTGCAGATCGTTCTATATCGCGTCCTCTTGGCATCGCCGAGGATGTATTCGTGAAAGTAGGAAAGTTCCATTTTCCAGCTGACTTTGTGGTTGTTGATTTCGATGCCGATCATCGGGTTCCCCTCATTGTTGGACGAGGATTCCTGAGAACGGGCCGTGCTCTTATTGATGTATTTGAGCAAGAAATCACGTTACATGTGGGTAATGAAGCTGTCACCTTTAACCTTGATCAAACTTCAAGGTACTCCGCAAACTATGATGCTGAATCGGTTAATCGAATCGATGTAATTGATATTGCTTCAGAGGAGTACTCTCAAGAGTTTCTTGGTTATTTTCATAATTCTGTGAGTGGGGATTCCACCACATCTTCTCAACCAATCATTGCCGACTCTTCCCCCTCCTTCACTCCGTTTGAGGGAGGTGACTTCTTTCTGGAAGAGATCGATGAGTTTCTTGCTAATGATGAATCAATTCCGCCGGGAATTGATGGTGTTTATGATTCGGAGGGAGATATCCTTTATCTTGAGCAATTGTTAAATGAAGATCCATTACCGTCACTCCCTCCGAAAGAGATCACGATTGAGGAAATCAAATCAGTACAAACATCTACTGAAGAATTTCCCGAGGTTGAACTTAAGGACCTACCTCCTCATCTCGAGTATGCATTCTTGGAGGGTGATGATAAATTACCCGTCATAATTGCTAAAGACTTAACTGAGGAGGAGAAGACTGCTCTCATAAAGGTCTTGAAGTCACACAAGCAAGCAATTGCTTGAAAACTCTCCGACATTAAGGGTATCAACCCTGAGTTTTGTACTCACAAAATCTTGATGGAGGATGACTTCAAGCCGCCAGTCCAACATCAGATAAGGGTGAATCCTAAGATTCATGAGGTTATCAAACAAGAGGTTCTCAAACTTCTTGATGCCGGTCTAATTTACCCGATCTCTGATAGTCCTTGGGTCAGTCCCATTCACTGTGTTCCAAAAAAGGGTGGCATAACTGTTGTCACAAATGAAGAAAATGAGTTAATTCCAACTCGATTGGTTACGGGATGGCGTGTGTGTATTGACTATCGTAAGTTAAACGAAGCCACCCGTAAAGACCATTTTCCTCTACCCTTCATGGATCAGATGCTTGAGAGATTAGCAGGGAACGAATACTATTGTTTCCTTGATGGTTTCTCGGGGTATTTTCAGATCCCCATTGATCCGCTGGATCAAGAAAAGACCACATTCACCTGCCCATACGGAACTTTTGCCTACAGACGTATGCCTTTTGGCCTATGTAACGCTCCTGGCACGTTCCAACGATGTTTGATGGCAATTTTCCACGACATGATCGGGAAACAATGGAGGTGTTTATGGATGACTTCTCGGTCATTGGGGACTCGTTTCAAACATGTCTCCCCCATTTAGAAAAAATGCTCAAACGGTGTGAAGACACCAATCTTTGTCTAAATTGGGAGAAGAGCCACTTTATGGTCAAAGAAGGCATAGTCCTTGGCCAAGATTTCCAAAATGGGATTGAGGTTGATAGAGCGAAAGTCGATGTTATTGCCAAATTGCCTCATCCTACTACCGTCAAAGGTATTAGGAGTTTTCTTGGTCATGCCGGGTTTTATCGTAGATTCATACAAGATTTTTCTAAAATCGCTCGGCCTATGACCCATCTTCTTGAAAAGATGCTCCTTTTATCTTCTCACCTGAGTGCATCGAAGCTTTTGAAACATTAAAGAAAAAGCTTACGGAAGCACCCATTCTAGTTGCCCCTACTGGGATTTACCCTTTGAACTCATGTGCGATGCAAGTGATTTTGCTATCGGTGCAGTCTTGGGGCAACGAAAAACCAAGCATTTTCAGCCTATCCACTACGCGAGTAAGACTATGACTGAGGCTCAAACCCATTACACCACTACAGAAAAAGAATTATTAGCTGTGGTGTATGTGTTTGAGAAGTTTCGGTCATACCTAATCTTGACCAAATGCGTGGTGTATACGGATCACTCGGCTCTCAAATATCTCTTTGCAAAACAAGATGCAAAGCCGAGATTGCTCCGTTGGGTTCTCCTCCTGCAAGAATTTGATATCATTATACGTGATAAAAAAGGAGCTGAGAACCTGGCTGCTGATCATCTGTCCCGTCTAGAAAACCCTCACCAGATGTGTTCGAGAAATAGGAAATAAACGAAACATTTCCTCTCGAAACACTCAATGTGGTTTCTTTTCGTAGAGACTCTTCTACCCCATGGTTTGCTGACTTTGCAAATTACCATGCGGGTAACTTTGTGGTGAAAGGGATGTCGCCCCAACAGAAAAACAAATTCTTTAAAGATGTAAAACATTACTTCTGGGACGACCCCTACTTATTCAAAATTTGCGCGGATCAAGTCATCAGGCGATGTGTGTATGGTCAGGAAGCCAATGACATTCTCAAGGCTTGCCATTCTGGACCTACTGGGGGACATCATAGCCCCAACTACACTGCCAAGAAGGTGTTTGATTCCGGATTTTATTGGCCCACGATTTACAAGGATGCCCATGAATTTGTCAAAACCTGTGACGCTTGTCAACGTCACGGAAATATCTCACAAAGAAATGAAATGCCGCAAAACGCCATTCAAGTGTGTGAGATTTTTGACATCTGGGGCATTGACTTTATGGGGCCATTTCCTTCATCTCGCGGTAATAAATACATACTCGTGGCCGTTGACTATTTGTCAAAATGGGTTGAAGCGAAAGCTTTACCTACCAACGATGCCCGAGTTGTTGTGAAATTCTTAAAATCTCTTTTTGCTAGGTTTGGAACTCCACGAGCTATAATCAGTGATCGTGGTACGCATTTCTGCAATGACCAGTTTGATAGAGTCATGCAAAAGTATGGTGTAACTCACCGTCTATCGCACCACCCCCAAACAAGCGGGCAAGTGGAAGTTTCCAACCGAGGGATTAAAAGAATTCTGGAAAGGACAGTAGGCGAAAACCGTGCCTCTTGGTCGGATAAGCTAAATGACGCACTCTGGGCCTTCCGTACAGCTTATAAAACACCCATCGGGTGTACTCCATACAAGCTAGTGTACGGAAAGGCGTGTCATCTGCCGATTGAGCTTGAGCACAAGGCATACTGGGCCTTGAAACATGCCAACTTCGATATTCAGACAGCTGGTGATCACCGGAAAGTTCAAATGAATGAATTAAATGAACTCCGTGATCAAGCATACGAGAACTCTTTGATCTACAAAGAAAAAACAAAGAAGATTCATGACTCCAAAATCAAGAACTGCGTTTTCAACGTCGGTGATCGAGTCCTTCTTTTCAACTCAAGATTGAAGATTTTCTCGGGAAAACTAAAATCCCGCTGGTCTGGACCATTCACCATCACTAAAGTATTTCCATATGGAACCATTGAGTTATCTCAACCCGATGGTCCAAATTTTAAAGTGAATGGTCATCGATTGAAGCACTATTTTGGAGAGGACATTCCTCCTGTGGTTGTCCCGGATCTACAAACTTTCCCCATGAACCAATGAATGCGGGGATCGAGTCAAGCTAGCGACTCGGGAATCAAAAAAAATAGCACACTATATGGGTTTTCACCCGTATTTCTGACTTCTTTCTACTTTCTACCACCCTAGTGTGGGAGAGTTGCCCCCCGCTGTTGTATATAAGTTTTCAAAAAAAAAAAAAAAAAAAAATCTTTCAAAATAATGGCCGTAGTATTTCCCTTTTACGTTCTATGTTTCGGCATAACCGCCGGTACTTTGAATATTGAGGGCAATATTCATTTCTAGTGGGGGGGGGAATTCTCACGAATTTTATCATGTAATTATACCGCCCAATTCCCCCATTTTTGGCAAAAAAAAAAAAAAAAAAAAAAATTAGAGTAAGTGTTTTTCACTTACTCAGATTACGGTTATCAGTCCACCATGTCTAACCCACAAAAGGATTGGCTAATCCAGGAGCAAACGGCTCTTGGTAAAGATATCTCAAATCCGTTGACGGCTTGTAATTTGCCCAAAATTGTATGGTGTTCAGCTCACCATATCTTTAATTAGTGAAGAGTTGGCTAGCCCGCAAGTTTATGGCTTGTGGTAAAGGCAGATGGAAAACCATAATTGGTAATCAGCTCACCAAAGATATTTTATCTAAGAGTTGGCTAGTCCGGAAGCAAACGGCTTCTGGTAAAGACAAATCAAACCGTTGAAAGCTGGTGATTTGCTCAAAATCATATGGTTATCAGTGTACCATAGTTCTTACTTGAACTGAAACATTTGGCTACTCCGAAGTAATGGCTTTTGGTAAAGAGATTCAAATCCATTAAGTTTTCTCAAAAGATTGCTAGGGACTAGCAATAGTTTAGTGTGGGGATTGATGAGTGTGTAAATACTCATCATTTTTTGGTCAAATCTGAATTGCAAAACACTTAAAAATGCTCAGAAATGCATCAAAATACTGAAAATATCTCAAAATTGTATTTTATATGTTTCAGATGCAAAATGTTTAAAATCGGATGAAAAATGAGCTAAGTTTGCATAATTGGCAGTTTTAGTCCCCCAAGTTTCAAATCTTGTAAAAAATAGTCCCTGAGCACTTAATTTAAAAGAAAAGTCACCAAAGGTCCTTTTGAAATCATAAGTTGTCATAATTAGTCCTTTGGTGAAAAATGTCAAAAGTTTTGAGAAATTACAAGTTTAGTCCTTTGAGTTTCAAAACTGACAAGTTTGGTCCTTGGAATATTGGAGATTGTCAAGTTTAGCCCTTGGAATATAATTTCAGAATGTACATTATTGGTCCCTGGAAAATCAGACATGGCAGATTTGGTCCTTGGTTTTTATGGAATTGCAAAAGTGGTCCTTGTATTAATAAACAACCTTGACCCTTGACCCCTTTTGTATTATGAGCCCCCTGCCAAATACCCTTGACCCCCCTGTTTTGACCCCCTCCCTAATAATAGAACCCCGGTCAACTCATGGTCAAACAAACCACCCCTTTTTCCCGCCCACCTTCTTCCCCACCCACTGTCTGCAACACTCACCATCAACCATACCTCCAGCTCAACCTTCACCTCCCTTATCACTCCACCTCCACCAAACAACAAAAAGCATTAAATGCTCCCCCCTCCTTGCACTCAACCTGTCCCAACTGGCAAATATCTTTTTCCCGCCAAAAAGCCATCAATGGCTAAAAATGATTCAACTAATCCAATGGCCCTGAATAGAAGTGGGAAAAGCTCAGAGGACAAGTGGGAGTACTTTTGCTATAAAAAGGAGGAAGAAGAGAGAGTGGAAGTAGTAGTTTTTAGTTTTAATCTTTCATATATGTCGTTTTTAATTTTTATGTCTTAATTAAGTTCTAATTTAATCTTCCTTGTACTAAACTAAAGTTATTAAGTCTATTGTAACTCATTTTCAGTATTAATTCAAAGTTTGATAAAGTCTCTTGATTTTACATTTTCTGTCATTAAATTAGTTTTAAATTTGGTAAAGCTCAAGCTCCAAGTAGCTTAATTCTGATCCATATAAGCTTACTAAAGCTGTCTGTAGCTTTTAGTGAGCTTAGAAATCCCTTTCAAGCAAAATTGGTACTTGGTCAAGGAAAGTCAAAGGAGAGGGGTAGCTTGTTCTTGGATAGTGATGCAGAGCTGGTTTTGGATTGGTATTGGTTTAGAATAGTGGTATCTGGTTCAAGATAAGCTGCACATGAGCTGGATCTCATGTGAGTACTTTGTTTAAGTTCAAGCTTACAACTATTGTGCTACCCTTTTTGTTTTACTGTATGCTGTAGGTTATTAGTGATTATTTGGCTTCTGTAGGATATGATTGCAGTTAGATCATAGGTTTCATTGCTGCTCAGGTTTAGGATCAACTATAAGGTAGAGTAATTAGCATAACAGCTAGCTTAAGTAGTGTTTGGATTATAGCTTGGACCTGTGTTATAGGTTATCTTATTAGCTAAGCTTAGTTGCTTTAGTCCAGAGTAGTCACAACTTAGATAATATAACTTTCAAATTGCATCTACAAACTCATTTAGTCAAAATTGCTTTGAATCTGCTCTTATTGTCATTTCTGTGAGAGTTAGTTTGTAGAATCTTGCCTATAGGTGTAAAGGTTAGTGATATAGCTTGCATCAGTGTTGTTTCATCATTAAATAACATAATCAGTTCGCAAATTAAGATCAAATCTCACAAAAGTCAAAATATCATTTCAGTATAAAAAGTCAAAAAGTGAAAACTCACACCAACTTGGGTGATTTTTCATTGATTCATTATTGGATCAATTCAAGTGAAACTTTGGGCTTAACAACTTCAATTGGTCAAGAGTTGAAATATGATTTTTGTAGATTTTTAGTAATTTTGTAAAAGCTCTAAATCAGCTGGTCAACTAGGTCTAAAGTGCCCTGTGCACTGACTCAGTGTATACTGAGTGTGCACAGGTTTTGTGCAGGTTTCTCCACAAGCTCATTAGAGCTTATCTTAGTCTGAATTTTGGTTTTTAAGTAGCTAGCCAGGTCTACTTTAGGTTCCAACTTCTGGTTTTCTGATTCAGCTTATTAATAAGCAGTTGCATAAGCTGAAAGTTAGCACCTCAGGACTGATTTCACTTATTTGATTTTGAACTCATAAGCTAGTAGCTGGTTGTTTAGAGGTTTAGAGTAACTGGAATTAGTTGCTTTTAGATTAATTTAGCATACTTTAGCTTCTGCTATCAATTGGTGGTCTTTGGTGTTCATTTGCTTAATTCAAGTGCTTATTTATAAGCACTTTTCTCTACAGCTTCATAATCCTTCACATATGCTATTGTTTTTACATTTTTCATAGATTTAGAATATTATTTTAGACTTTTCCTGAATTTTTCAGATTTTTCTAGTTCTGTTTGCTATTTTTCTTTATTTTAATCAGTTTTTAGTACTTTTTAATTAGCCTTTATTGCAAATAAATCAGAAAAACTTCAAAAAAATAAGTTTTCAATTTTCATAGATTAAGATAAATATAAAAAGTCAAAAAAATACTTTTCCAGATTTTTCTTAGTTAAATTTGTAATTTTTAGCCATTTAGTTAGTTTTAAATAGTTTTTAATTCATATAAAATAGAAAAATAATCATAAAAATACAAAATTAGTTTTGAAAATTCTCTTTAGATATTTTAGATTTTTCTAAGTCACAATTTCATTTTTCTAGCTTTATTTCATATTTTCTTATATTTTAGGGTATTATTAAATAGGTAAAAATAGTTTTTAATTAATATTAATTAAATAAATAGTCATAAAAATAATTTTCTTTTTCTCAAAATTTTCTCTTATCATTAGGTTTGTAAAAATTTCATTTTTATATTTTTAGGATTAATACTGTTTCAATTTCACATTTTCTTTTGTACGTTACGTAGTTTTTAATTCAAATTTATAAAAGAAAAATCAAGAAAATCCGATTTTAAAAATAGTGATAGCGTTTATTTAATATAATTTATCTTTTTAATTTTTTTTTAAATTTGCATTTAAGCCCCTGTAATTTATAAACTTTCTCTTTAGGTATAATTATTCATAATCACAAACCTTTTCCCATTCAATATCACCAGATCACTATACGTTTGGTGATTCAGTCGCACAACTCGTTGGGACTTAACGACCTGGGGAAACACTATACTCCTCTAGATCTTCATTGCATTGATTCTGAGCTGTTTGAAGTTTATTACGGTTGACCATTCACAAGTGGTTAGCTTGTGTGATAAACTTGACGGTTTGGACCCGATCACCATGTCATCTTGTTGTGCTCAAATCCTTTGGATGAGATCCCAATTATCTGACTATGGCTTTGAATTCAACAAAATCCCTCTGTACTGTGATAATAAAAGTGCCATTTCTCTCTCATGCAACAATGTACAACACTCAAGAGCAAAGCACATCGACATTCGACATCATTTCATCAGGGAGCAAGTTGAAAACGGTGTGGTGGAACTATACTTTGTGAGGACTGAATACCAGTTAGCAGACATCTTCACCAAAGCTCTTCCTAGAGAACGTTTTGAGTTTATCCTTCCACGACTCGTCTTAAAAGCCTTCAACCAGAAACACTCAAACGTCTTCAAGAGGAAGAAGAGGAGTAAAAGGTTTTCCTTCATCTATCTCTTGTAAATATTTATTTGAAAAACAAAATACAAAATTATAAAACCTTCAAAAAGCAAATAGAAAAATATAAAACTTTCAAAAATCCATAAAAAAAATTTGAAAAATCTTGAAAAATTCCAAAAATATTGTCTTTTTGTCATGTTTTTTCCCGATTCGATAAATATCTACGGTTTTGATGCTGTCATTCAAAGAATGACACGGACTTTAGATGTTGTTCGAATTTTCATATAAAAAAAAAAAAAAAAAAATGGGAGAAAGAGGAAAAATGGTTTATTGTCATTTCAGGCAGTAACCCGCTTTTCAAAGAAAGAACAGAGCCATGCCTTATCTTATTTTTCAAATCTCATGCTCTGATTCTATAAACATTTATCTACTGAAAACTAATTGCTTTGTTAAATAACTCGGACTCTATTTTTGATAATCATCTGGACTTAAAAGTTTGTCAAAATATCTATCTCTCAATCAACAACTTATGTCATTGATTGAGGGGGAGAATGATTTCAATTAAATTAAAAGGTTATTTGTCATTCAATTGTTTTCAAAAGATATTCATGCATGTTTAATCAATGGAGTTTAAAGTCTCTAAATCTGATCCTTATCAGTGAAAACGTTTTCATAATCAAGTCACAATTCTCCTTAAAAGCTTTCAAAATCAATTTAAATCTACAGAGATCACAAATCTCAAATGATTTGATAATTGTGATCGAGGGAGAATTTGTGATTTAAATTGGATTTAAACTGATAATTCGGTAAATGGTTTTATAAGGATGTACAAGCTCTCCTTCCCACATGTGCCAAACGATTTCAAATTTTCCATGCACATGTTGAGGGGGAGCATCTATCTTAAACCACAAAGATCTGAAACGTGATCAATTTATCTTAATGTGCAGTCTTTTCCTAATATGTGCAAAACATTTTCAAATATCTATGCACATATTGAGGGGGGGCAAACTTTTGAAAACCTCATCTTTCCCCAAAATGCTTTATCTACTTGATTTAATTAGGGAAGTGATGTTGATATCTTTTAGAAAATGGAATTCAAAGAAGTTAACTCTTTCTCTTGCCTCCGTGTGCAAAACGATTTCAATCACTTGATGCACATGTTGAAGGGGAGCTCTTTTTCTAAAAATATCAAAAACAATTCAGATACAAAATGCTTTGATAATATATCACAAGTATCTGGATTGATTTTCAAATGGTTTTCAATTGGTTCCAATGGCAGATGAACAATACCAAATAGACCGACCAACTTTACTTTATGTATGGTGATATAAGGATGATAAGGTTAGGTATTTGTTCCCATGATCCGCCAGAACCGGAAGGATCTACCCAGGGACTATCCACTAGATAGTGTAGAAGTACTTAGGTATATTGAAAAAAAATGAGAAAAATGAGATATGGGAAGAGTGCGGACTGAGACTGAGCTAGTACTGGAATAAACCCAACAAGGTTCTAGCTGTGAAGTCTCGGTAAGCACTGAAGGGGTTGAAGAATGAAAAAGAAATGAATGAGAGAAGGGTGAAAAGAAATAGCCCTCCAATTATTCAACCTTAGGGCAGATACCGGGTTCAATTCATATGCTACTGGTGTTTACCAAGGTAACATCGGTATTGAAGACAAGACGTCATGGACCCAGTGACGCACTGCACTTCAACTTCCCAAACCACTCAAGTTCCTCTTAAAAGGACTTGTTTCATTCTCACGGGGAACCAACATTATCTATCGACTTTCTCTTAGAGATTGTTGATATTGAAGAAGGAGACCCTCTCCCTAGTCTCCGATATAGGATCCAAATATGCACAAATTGAGTCTAGAGCCACGAGATCATCAATAAATCTCATTAGGACACGTTCAATGAAGACTCTCTGTTTCACACTATGTGGAAAGAGAGATTATATCTTGAGTGCTTCGCATTATCCTTGTGGTATTGCCAGAACATCTGAGTGATATGTAAACATATTCACAATGAAGATGGAAAGCCTTCTGGAGCCAACATCAAACAAGCTCCTGGTAGGTGGCATGTGAGATCTATTCAATAGATCAACCATGTGACAACTGAACATAAACAATGGGGCGATTCAATCTTTTGAATCAATCCTGGGTCAGGTTATGGATTGACGGATACCTTTGAAAAACCGGTCATTGTGCTTAAAAACTCTTTTCTTTAGCACATCGACCGTGTACGAATATTTCAAATCAAAAGGTGTTTATGATTGATAATTGATTTTCATTAAAACCTTCGTTGTATTGCAAAAACAATTTCTATTGAGCAGTACACGATTGCTTTTCAAATCTCTTTTTATCAATCAGTGAATCTCTATTCGCTGGTTCACTCACTCCGTGTTGTCTTCTTTGAGACGCTCCAGTTTGAGAACAGCTAGAGCAGCTGCGAAACCCTGTCAAGGAAATTCTTTGGAATTATACCTGATCACAGGCAGTACTTGTACTGATCAACGGGGAACCGTGGGCCGTGTACCTCAATTTAACGAAAGTGATCAAAGACACTTTCGTGCGCTTTATTGCTAAATGTTTTATGCAGGTACGCCCTACGTTTGCAGCTGATCAGAATGAAGTGGTCAATCCATAGCCGCATGCTCACTCACACATTCATCTCGAAAGAAATCATGATTAGTGCATCAATGACTCTGATATTTTCACTCCATGCTTCTGCTACGCTGCTGCCAATATCATGAATCAACAAATGCTTCCGCTACTCTGATGAGAAGATTTTATGATCCAAAATGTGAGCATGTCGGTTCGAAAGTCACAACATCACATAATACCAACACCACAATGGATGATTCAGAGATTGATGTTAGCTAATGATCTCAAAACTGGCTCAAAACTGGCTCAAAACTCATTATCACGTGGATCAGTAAAAGACCTCCATTTGGATTATCCAAACATGCAATGAGAAGAATCAATGACTACGAGCTTCAGAGCAAAGTACAACATCAAGAATGCAAGAACTATTTTTTTGTAATATCTGTTTGTACTCAATATATGTTTAATGAGTATTTGAGGTGACCTCCCTTAGGGGGAGATTGTTAGTATTTAGTAAATCCAGTTATTGAAGAGTCTGTCACCTCAAGTATATGTAATCGTTAGAAAGCTCGTAGTCGTAGATTATTATAAGTTAAGTAGTATTTAGTTTAAGTAACACCGTGGAGGACGGACGGGTCTTTACCCACTGTATGCCTGATCCACAGCCCGATAGGTGGCGTTTTATGTAATGACTATAAATACTCTCTACCTCCCAAGGTAGAGAGTTGGAGCTCATAATAAGATTTTTCTTTCTTTCACTAAAGTTCCCAAACCTCTAACTTTCTCTCTCTAAAACATATTATACGCCTACTTTGATCTTTGGTTTAGTGTGTTTATGAAATCCAATATGTTACATTTCACTCGTATGTCAAAAGGAGTAACAACAAGTATAATCTAAGAGGGCTTATGATCAATGGGGTGTGGTGTGAGGAACCTAAATTAACCAAGTTAGAGATGGTTAGGCATTATAAATCCTTGTTTTCCGAATGGAGGGTAAGTCGGCCGATTTTTTGTTGTGATAGGTTAGAAAAGATATCGGGGGAAGAGGCGAGGCTTCTAGAGAAAGAGTTCAACAAGAAAGAGGTGTGGGAAGCTATCCGTGGTTGTGGGGGTGATTCAATCGGTTTTGATGAGAGCGGTCAAGTGGTTTTGGGAAAAGATGGAGATCTCGAGGGGGTGTAATTCATCTTTTTTCACAATTATTCCTAAGGTGGCGGACCCGATCGGGCTTAGGGATTTTCGTCCTATTAGTCTTATTGGTTGTTACTATAAAATTATTGCAAAAGTGTTAGCGGAAAGGGTTAAGCGGGTCGTGGGTAATGTAGTGGGTGAAGTTCAAAATGCGTTTACAAAAATTTATCTTGGATGGAGTCCTAATAGCTAATGAGACGATGGATTTCTTAAAGAGAACGAGGAAAAAGGGTCTTGTTTTCAAAGTTGATTTTGAAAAGGCGTATGATAGCATTAACTGGAGTTTCTTATTACACACAATGAATAGAATGGGGTTCGGGGATGAATGGTGTAAGTGGATGGAGGTGTGTCTTCGGTCATCGTGTATTTCTATTCTTGTAAATGGTTCTTCAACGGATGAATTCAGGTTAGAAAGGGGGGTTAGACAAGGAAATCCATTATCTCCATTTTAATTCATTCTGGCGGCGGAAGGATTAAATGCGATCGTTAGCGAAGGGGTAGAAAAAGGTATTTTTTTAGGGATTAAAGTAGGGGTAAATAATGTCAGTCTCATTTACAATACGCGGATGATACTATATTCTTTGGTGAATGGAATAATGAGAATGCGAAGGCGCTTATGTGTATTTTGAAATGTTTTGAAAAAGTATCCGGATTTAAGGGTAAATTGTAACAAAAGTAAGCTTTATCGGATTGGGGTGAGGTGGAGTTGATGGAAATGGCCGGGTGGATGGGTTGTGGGATCGGGGAATTTCCATTTACCTACTTGGGATTGCCGATTGGTGAGAACATGAGACGGATAAATGCTTGGAATTTGGTAGTAGAGAAATTCAAGAATCGGCTGGCCGATTGGAAAGCAAAAACGATGTCGTGCGGGGGGCGTCTAACATCGGTCAAATCGGTTCTAGGTAGCTTGCCATTGTATTATTTTTCGATGTTCCGTGTGCCTTCGAGTGTGTTGAAACATCTTGAGAGAATTCGAAAAAATTTCTTTTGGGGTGGGGTTGGGGAGGGAAAAAAATTGTCTTGGGTTAAATGGGATATGTTACTAGCATCACATGGGGTGGGGGTTAAATATTGGGTCGTTCCGAGCTAAAAACTTGGCCTTATTAGGAAAATGGTGGTGGAGGTTTAGGAATGAGGGTGGGTGTTTATGGGCTAGGGTGATTAAAAGCATTCATGGGGTTAGTGGTGGGCTAGACGATTATAGGGGTATGGGTAGGGGTAATGGTAGCGGGGTGTGGCGGAACATTATGAGGATTGGAGAGGAGATGGATGGGTAGGGGTTAGAGTTTTCTTCGTCTTGTAGAGGTGTGTTAGGGGATGGGAATGATATTAGGTTTTGGTTGGATAGATGGGTTGATGATCGAAGACTTTATGATAGTTCCCTAAGTTGTTTCATTTAGATAGAAGTAATGAGGGTAGTGTGAGGGATAAGGGGGCTTGGTTAAATGGGGTGTGGTGTTAGGAATGGGATTGGGGAAGGAGTATTAGGGGTAGAGTGCAACAACCCGCATATTCGGGTTACTTTTCATATTTTTGAAAAGTTATTCACTTTTACTATTTACTTTTACTATTCATCCCGTAAAAATTTTTATTTTTATTTTACCATCATGACAAGAAAGTTGATACTTGACAAGTCGTCCTGACGACGTACGTTGAATCCATTCAGAACCGATTTTTCAAAACCATATCCGAGAATTACTTTAGGGTTTAAACGTCATTCGGGCATCCTGATATGTCCATAAAACACTATAAACATTATAAATATGTATTTCTACCATTTTACGACAATTCCACAAGTTTTGAAATTTTACGTTTTCCAGTTCTGCGTTTTACGCGAATTACGCGTTTTTGACCCGCGTTTCCAGCTTTAACAGCGTTTAAGCAACCCGATGGAACTTACCACTCATTTTATATTTTATTATTGAGTATATTGATAATCTTAATCATTTTTACACGTTTCATATTTTTACGATACCCGGTTTTAAATTTTATGACTTTACGACTTACAATTAGTAATTAACGGAACCAAAACTCACTCCGTAAATAAGATAATACCAAAAACTAACTTAGTCATCCTTCCCCATTTAATATGGCCACCTATATGGGGGAGTCACCATCTAAGGTGTCTTAATCTCATGCTTTGATCATTTAGTTATGTTACATGTGTAAAACTTACTAAGTAAGTTTCCAAAAGTTCAAGTAAACTTACACCTCCTCATTTTCACCTTCCTAAGACCTTCCTAACCTCCTCAAGACCATATATAAACCCCTACCATACCCTTTTGGTCGTTCATATCATAACACAAACACACCTTCCATAGTTTGATTCATAACTCCAAGTTTATGCTAAGAAGTTTCAAGTAACAAGTTACTACATCAAATCCCTAGCAAGTTTAAGTGATCTTCTTGAGTTTATATCTACTCAAGTCACTTCATCACCAATCCTTCAAGATTAAAAGGGTGCTAAGGTGTGGAAATCTTGCTCAATCCAAGGTCCTAAGTGTTCAATCAAAGTCCTAATCGTAAAAGTAACAAACTAGTAAACTAGTCATATTCTACATATTTGAAGCCATTTAAACCAACTACATATGGACTTGGTAACTTACATATTATTTTAGACAAGATAAAAAGGTAAACATAGCAACTTGAATCACCTGAAACGGACAAACGAATCAAAAGTTATAGTAAAAAGAAGTTAGCGAAAACCTAGAAACGCCAAAAAGGCTTACTGCCTAATTTGTCTAAAATATAAGTGGTACTTCTGGTCCGAATCATCAAAAATTTAAAACACGAAAGTTGTCCGGAACGATGTTTTACGGCTAGCGTGAGGGAACTCGGCCTAAAAAGACGAAACGATATCATTTTTTCCTAAAATTTGTAAAACAGTTTTTACCTGCAAAAGTTGGATTTTCACAAGTTAAGAATATAGAAACTATGTTATTTTCATAGCTAGTTACATATTAAATTAACAAAACTTCATTCAACCTTCGGAATAGTGTTTTCGCAAGTAACAGAGAAATGACCATTTTAACCTTTTCCGCCAATTTTTACCAAAACTTCATTCTTGACCATGTTAATAAGTTGTGATCACTAGTAATCAACGAGAACTTGTAAAAACTAGATATTTATTAAAAATATGATAAACTTGTAACTCGTGTTTACAAAACGTATGTTTTATCTACTAAGTGCTACAACACTAGGGAGCTTCATGTGAGGGGTTTCATTTGAGTAAAACGTATCGACGAGTTGCTGGATTTACGATTTAAAGTGTCCTAGCTCCTCGAACATTTACTACATGACCTCTGAATTATGATGGCCCGAACAGTAGTACGATATCTATAAACTAAATACGTTTTCACGTACTAAACTGTTACTATTAGCAACGAAATATGAATGACTATATCATGATCAACATAGAGAGTAGAGACATATGTAGGCTGGTTTATGATTTTCTAAACATTATTCGAAACCTAAGTTGAAACATTCCATTTTAGGTTGCACGTTGAGGTTTCCCAGCTTATCCATCACATCCGTTAAAAGCACTTAAACATCATCAACTCTCGGTGAGTTCATAGCCCCACTTTCTATTACTTAATTGTTTTACAAACCCTTGGAGGAAATACATGCTATTTTTAAACCGAACACATTGCTTTGAAACTGTATGCTTATCTGAATGTATTATTTGCACTAAGTACCACTATTGCCAAACTTAAGTCTCTATTATCATGAACCATTAATCACTTACGGGTGAACGCGAATAATGTGGATAGATCTATCGGGATTGACGAATCCCGTTTGTTTGACCAAGTCAGGTAAACAAACGCACTCTATTTGAAGAACCATAGGTGTATTGGAAAATTACCTATTAGGGCAACTGTTACTATTATATCAATTTCTATTGACAAGCTGTAACGTTTTCGGTATCATGAGCTCAGTGACAAATAAAAGCGGGCTCGAGTATCATATACTTGAGGCAGCGGTATCAAACAAAAGCGGGCTCAAGTATCACATACTTGAGGCAGCCGTATCAAACAAAAGCGGGCTCAAGTATCATATACTTGAGGCAACCGTATCAAACAAAAGCGGGCTGAAGTATCACATACTTGAGGCAGCCGTATTAAAGAAAAGCGGGCCGTACCAAGCAATAACAACTGTTTTGTTTTCAAACCATTGGTGTGAGTCTAAATTAACTCACACTACCAACATAATGTGTTCAACCATCAAACAAACTCTATGAATTTCACTCAACCTTTGTGTTGACAGTTTTAAGCATGTATTTCAGGTCTATAATGTCGGAAGCTGGCACGGAAGGGCAAGGACTAAATCAACAAGGCTATAACTATTTTATCATTCAGTAAAGACATCAAAAGACTTTATATTGATGCATTTTGTAAACAATGGAACCAACTGGGACCTATTTTGTAAACTCTGATATATTTCAATAATTTGAATGATAAATCATTTTTAAACGACTCCTTTAGAGATCGTTTTCTATTATTATGACTGTTGTGCGGTCGAGTAACACCCAGTTTGAATTCCGCTGCGTATCACGAAATTGGGGGTATTACATAGAGCTTGCAAGGATTTAGAGAATTTAGTTAGTGCTTTGCAAAATGTGTTGGTTTCTAATAATTGTAGGGATAGATGGATGTGGACGTTAACCGACGATCGAGAATTTAGAGTCAAAGAGTTATCAAGAATGATCGAGGAAAAGATATTGCACGTGGATAGTGGAACTCAAGAAACGCTTTGGAACAAGTTGGTCCCGAAGAAGGTTAACATCTTCATGTGGAGAGCTTTGAAAGGAAGACTTCTGGTTCGCGTGGAGCTTGATGAAAGAGGTATTGACTTGGAATCGGTTCTTTGCCCAAGTTGTACCAATGCGGTTGAATCATGTGCCCATTGCTCGGTCACTTGTGACCTTGCAATGAGCGTGTGGGATAAGATCTTTAGTTGGTGGCAATTGGGAAGCGTTAATGCTTTTTCCGTTGATGAATTTTTTTCATCCAATGGGAACATTAACGTTCCTTGTAATATCAATCGAGTTTGGCAAGCGGTTATATGGACATCCGGTTACTACATTTGAAAAGAGAGAAATGCTCGTGTGTTTGGTAAAAAAATGTCAAGTACAAATAAAATTGTTCAAGATATTTAACTAAAAAGCTACGAGTGGATAGTGCGAAGATTGAATAAATACAAAGAGATAGATTGGCAATTGTGGTTATTTAATCCGTAGAATTGTCATCTGATATAATATGGCACTGTTTCGTCTGTTGCAGTGAGTTTGTCTGCATAATTTCTGTGTTCATGTGCTGGTGCATATTTTCCTATGTTATCCGGTTCTGGAGTTATGTTTGGGGTTGTATCTGCAACTTTGCAAGTGGGCTTGTTGTCTGCAATGTGGTACTTTTTGTCATTAAGTCCATTTGGTTCAATAGGTCCATTAGATGCTTATTGTTTCGAGATTGTTAGTGTTTGACAGCATGTTGACATTGATGGCCAATTCTCCATATGGAATATTTTTTTCATGCGGATATCGGTTGTCAGTGTTGATTTGCTTGCGTTTTAATGTAGTATCTAATTATGTGAGGTTTAATGTTGGTAACTTTGTCTTGTTTTTGTATTGTCTTTTGGATCCCGTTCCTTTTTAAGTAGCTTGTTAATTGGGAGGATGCCTTGTATTGTATCGTGATTTTCTTTTGTGGTTCCTTATATAATTTACCTAAAAAAAAAAAAAAAAAAAAAATCCCACCCATCTACATAGTACTTGAGTATGGTAGAGATTGAGAGTTTTAACCTCAATTTTAAAACCACATTTTATATCAAACAAAAATTTTAAGTCATCTTTGAGTCCAAACTCACAAAAACCCCTCTACCAAACGGGCTCTTAATGTTTTACAACCTTTTACAACCTTCTTGTCAATTACGAGTAATATAAATTTTAATAACTTCCATTATGCATCACAATTACCACTGTATAATACACTCATCTTTTATCATTTTTCTTATTGCTTCTTTTTGTAAAAATCTAAAATGGTGTCCGTTAAAGTTGATTTTATAACATTATGTGCTGCTATATACAGTAAACATAAACATTACACGAAACACATAATCATAATATCGCAACTTTATTTATTTTTCGCTAAAATTTCCCGTGTCGCTATGCGCGGATACTTACATATTATCTTATGAATAAAATTTATCGGGACATCTTATGAATAAAAGTTATCGCGTGAGGGTTTTGGTCATATCATTGCTTCAATAACAGTAAAAGAAAAAGTAACAATTGTGTTTTTACCACCTTTTGAAGATGATAGAAGAATCCAAATGAGCAAAACGCAAATGTGAATGCCAATATAATAATATGTTTGCCCCACCCACTATTTAAGACTAGAACATTTTCTTTTGTAGAACGAGAAGACTTGACTTACAATTGTTCCTTATAAATTCAACTCCTCAAAAGTCGATAATCATCCATAGCTTGAATCCTTCAATGGCCACCTTCAAGCTCAATCTATCCTTCAATACTCAACTCCATAAGCAGCCTCTCATCAACACTTCAAGCCCAACCAAATTTTATTCGCGATTTCCGATAGCAATTCGATTGTCTCCTGTGACATGTGTGGTATCAACCACAAGTAAACCAACATCAAAGAAAAGTTCCCTGCATGAAAAACTAAGTAAGAAAAATGGTCGTGACAATTCGTCTGGCTTGCTCGACAAAATGGATCCCCTCTTACGATCTGAGCTTATCCGTTATGGAGAAATGGCACAAGCCTGTTATGATGCGTTTGAAAACAACCCATACTCAAAGTATTGTGGATGTTGCAAGTCTCCACCAAGGACCTTTTTCCAAGATCGTGGGATGAATGACTCGGGATACATGATCACGAGCTATATTTACTCAAGCAACACGAGTAACCTCATTCCTAAATTTTTCACAAAGACCATCCATTCAAACGGACCATGGAACCCTATGGTGAACTGGATGGGCTATGTGGCGGTCTCAGACGATGAGACCACTGCCCGATTGGGAAGGCGAGACATCACCATTGCATGGCGGGGAACTGTCACAAAATTAGAATGGATGGGGGATCTAATGAACTTCCTAAAGCCTGTTTCGGCTCAAAAGTTAATCAGCCAAGACCCGAGCATTAAAGTCATGGCAGGGTTTTTGCATATATACACGGATAAAGATCAAAGATGTCCATATTCAAAATTTTCCGCCCGTGAACAGGTACTACATAAATGTTAATTCTATGTTGTCACTGTTCCATCCATCGAATTATAAAATATCCCTTTGTAAAGAACAATGACTTGCAAACTCGTGTAATTTACTAATGTATGTATCTTTACCTGCAGCTTCTAGCCGAAGTAGCAAGACTAACAAAGATCTACAGACAAAAGGGGGAAGAAATGAGCATCACGATAACCGGTCACAGCTTGGGGAGTGCTTTGTCTATTTTAAGTGCTTACGATATCGCAGAATCTGGTCTCGATGTACTCGATGACAACATGAACAAAATCCCTATATCAGTCTTTTCATTTTCTGGTCCAAGGGTTGGTAACACAAGGTTTAAAAGGAGAGTTGAAGAGCTAGGAATAAAGGTGTTAAGAGTCTTCAATATCCATGATAAAGTGCCTAACGTACCAGGGATTCTTTTTCATGAATACACGCCAGCCATGATTCAACGTATTGCTGATTGGACAACAATGTTCTACTCGCACATTGGGGAAGAGCTTGCTTTGGATCACAGGAGATCTTCTTTCGTGAAAAAAAACTTGGACATGGTCTCAACGCATAACTTGGAACTTCTCTTGCATCTAATAGACGGGTACCACGGTAAAGGGGGCAAATTTTGGCTTGCAACAGGACGTGACAAGGCATTGATGAACAAGAATGGTGACATCTTGAAGCATGAATATTTGATACCGCCATATTGGTCACAAGTTGAAAACAAAGGCCTCCGAAAAAACCAAAATGGCGAATGGATGTTACCGGAAGAAGAAAGCATCGAGGATCATTTACGGCCTGAAGAAGTTGATCGTCATCTTAAGAATCTAGGTCTAGCCTAACTTCTGAATTTGAATTCGACATTTTACAATATGTACAGCTTTCGATCGTATGTGTTTTTGTATAAACATATTTTTTTCAGATAGGAAATTCATTTAATAAAAAGAGGCACTGTAAACAGATGCTTTTGGATGAATTTTTTTTTTGTACAAATATGCAAATTTCGAATCACTCAAAATGTAACGGGATCACAATGAAAAACTTGCAATTGTAGTTTTATGATACAGTCCAATCAATTACATAAGTTTTCTTCTAATTTTGAATCCCTCTATTGTTAATAAGCCTCATCGTATATAGGGAATTCTGATAGTAACTTGCACATTTTTCTAGTTTTAGAGTATGTCGCATTAATAAAAACTATATTAAAATCAGCATTTATTAATTATACCAACTAGTAAAACATAGTACGCAATTATGATGCAGAAACAAGTCTATTTCCTTTCCCTTTCGCTGCAGTTTCGTGTATGGTTAATCAAGTGGTAATGCAAGCTGGAAAAATCAGACTAGACTTTTAAGTTTAACAAGTACGTATGATATTTCTTTGAAGGGCAAATAAACTATTTAAGTATCATACTTGTCACAAATGTTAGTACGACGACGTATCAAATAAAAAAAATAACCCCTTTGCCCCCTGAACTTGCAAATGTTGTCTTTAAGAATACATTTTTAGACTTGTTTACCCGGTTCCCAGTTTTTCCCACACTTTTTTGCCTAATCAGCTATCCATGGTGGAAAACTCGACCTTCCCCACACTCCCATTGATGGTCCCCCACACTTCCTTTCTAGGTAGGATTTCAGTACGATGTTTAATATAAACAAGTACAACTTTCATCTTTATAACCACAAATGGGCACCATTATCCACTCACACATCAATTTCCTTATCCCCACATCTGTGAAACCCTAAGTGTTTAATAATAGCAGTTGATTGTCGCTTTCCTGAAATTGGCAAGACAAAAGGTACGTTCCATATTTATTTTGAATGTTTTATTACCCCAATTGTGTTATTTTACATTATAATTTAGTGTCGGTGTTTGGGGTTTTTTTGAATTAGGGTTTTGATATTTTTTATATTATCTCCATTAATTGAGGTCGTATGGAAGTTCCACTAGATGTGGTCTTCAAAATACACTACAATGGTGTATTTATGTTTGACCCTTTAAGGTATGACTATGGTAGGGAGATAATAATGGAGGCATCTTCAACAGATAGGCTTATGTGTAGCCCTCTTTTAGATATATTAGTTGCCAAAGTTAAGAATAATATATGGGCTTTGTACATGTGCATTCCTACATTAGACATAGACAATGGTGGTTTAAAGATAATTGAACGGATGCGATGTAATGTATTTGTATGATCAAGCGAAACTATTTTAAAGTGGACTGTTTGTTGCTCATTCCCCTTAACTTAGCACCATACTACCACGGAACCTACGTTTAGATAGTTCGACTCGGGTTACATCCCTAAAAGAAACATACCAAGTTGAAAAAGATGCTGGTAACATGTCTTGTGAGAGTTGATAGCATGGGTCGAGGAAGAATCACTTATTTAAGGTCTCTACCGTTAAAAGATAGACCACTAAGAAAGGACTTTGAGGGTAAGGTGACCTTTACTAGAGTTTGGAATGCAGACGACGATTTCACTTATGATTACCCTATGCTTACGGAAGATGAGGTCTTTAGGGAGTATAATGTAGTGTTTGATAATGTAGTGGACAACGTTGTCGATGAATCTGCTAAGGTTAAGGAGAACCAAGATGTTGTTAACGCTATGGTGACTGATAGGTATTTGTTATAACAGTTATATATATTATGCTTTAACACCATAGTATATATCAAGGGGTTATTTTTTTATATTCTTCTTCTTACACTTGTTTCAGGATTGATTTGGTTGATATCGCTTGTTTTAACCCGATAAAGATAATGCCAGATGGAAACTGATTTTAATGCAAGTGAGAAAGAAGTCGATATTGATAAAAGGGTCGACGATGTTGATGAAATGCATTCTAATGATGCCTCAGATGGAAATTTATCAGATGCGGTGCTTGCTAGGCAAAGAAAGTTAGACAAAGGGAAGTCCGTCATGAAAAGGAAAAAGAAGCTAGCAAGGAAGACCACCACTAATGTATGAGACCTACATGCGTTGTCATTAGAGACAACCCAAATGCACCTGCATCATCACAGTCTCATACAACCAGTGACGATGAGTATGAAGATGCATTTAATTCTGATTCAGGAGGTGAAGGTTTTAAGAAGAAAGACACTATTCCTCAAGATTCTTCCAGATACGAGTCTTATGATTCTCGACTACAACTAAAAATCATATGACTATCTAAGCAATGGAGAAGACGAGGTCATCCAATTGAGAAAGATGCTTCTCAATGATGATCAACCTTTGTCGGATGAAGCGGAGGAACAAGATGCAAATGATGATGATCCTGACGATACAAACGATGACGTTCTTTCAGACGGGCCAACTGGATTGGGTCCATTAGTTAGAGAGCATGAGAGGTATATGCAAGCTTTGTTGAAACATATCAAGGGAAAAGGAGACGGTATAACAGATCCATTTGTTGCTGTTCAAAAGTCAAAAAAAGAAGACATTTACCCAATCTATGATGCCGAAACTCATTGGCGATTGAAAAAACCAACGGTAAGTTTTTCAATACTAAATACTTACATTTATTTTTACTGATGGTATGTAAACAGTTTAGTCAATATAATAAATAACTTGTTTGTCTACTTTTTCTTTCGCTTGGACAAAAGTTTCCAGACGTTGACAGTTTCAAAGAGTGTCTTACATACTATGCACTGGCGAACGGTTTCTCATTATGGTATGAAAGGAGCACAAGATCAAAGGTAATTGCAAAATGTGGACAACGAAAAGAGAACCTCAAGGATCCTAGCCTTGGAAAGCAGACATCATACAACAAGTATCCTTCAGAGACTGCGGGAAACTGTGATTGCCCATGGAGATGTTACGGCAAAATGCTAAGGGGAGAAGCTACTTTTCAGGTTATCTCTTTGAACGATAACCATACCTGTGTACGTAGTTTCCACTATGGTAGACTAGTTAACTATAAATGGATTGGTAAGCAATTTGGAGATAAGATTAGGATGAATCCGGATATTACCATTAGCAACATACAGGAACTAGTCTTAAGAAAATATAAATGCAATGTTAGCCGGACCCAATGTCGTAATGCTAGGTCTTATGCCCTGAACGAAAGAGATGCTACCATCCAGGATCATTATGGTTTGTTAAGGTCATATGCTAAGGCGTTAGTTGACTCAAATGAGGGAACCACAGTTAAGGTAGGTGTCACGGTAAATCCGGATGAGAAGACATATTTTGACTGATTTTATGTTTGTTTTAATGGATTGAAAGAAGGTTGGAAAATTGGGTGTCGTAGAATTTTAGCTTTGGATGGTTGTTTTCTAAAAAACCAAACACCTGGGAGATACTAATCGCGTCGGGAGAGACGGTAATAACCACATATTCCTGGCTTGGCTGTGGTCACGGTTGAGAACAAAGACAACTGGAGTTGGTTTTTACAGTTATTGGTTGACGATTTGGAAATTCAAAGTGGTCAAGGATTGACTTTAATGTCAGACCAACATAAGGTACGCTTTCATTATCTTTGCTTAATAGCTTATAATGTTTTCAGTTGGAATACGCATAATTATAATTTATATTCTTGTATTTGGACCAGGGTTTGATAGAGGCAGTCAAAGAGGTTATGCCCTTGGCAGAACATCGTCAATGTGCTCGTCACATTTATGAAGGTTTTAGGAAACAATTCCCTGGTGTGGAGTTTAGACAATTGTTTTGGGCTGCTGCTAAAGCATCATATCCCCCGTTACATAACAAAGTTATGGAGAAGATCAAACGAGCTAATCCAAGGGCACACGACTTTTTAATAAAGAAAGATCCAAAGAGTTGGTCAAGGGCTTTCTTCAGGGAAGGAGTGTGCTGTGAAGCTATTGAAAACGGGTTTAGCGAGTGTTTTAATGCCGTCTTGGTAAGTCTAAGGCACAAACCAATAATCACAATGCTCGAATCAATGCGGGTCTTGTAATGGAGAGGATGCACACAATGAGGGTCCTTATGGATAAGTGGAAAGGCGATATATGCCCAAATATTCAGAACATCTTGGAGCATTCAAAGGATCACCAAAGGTAACCTTTAAATTTGCAACATAATCTGTTCTTCTAATTTACTTTTACTGTTGTGAATTATGATAATATACGTAAACAATGTCTGGTGTATTTACCTATTAACAGGTTTTGGCATGTTGTCTCATGTGGGGGAAACAAGTTTGAAGTAAGGAAAGGATACGACGCTTTCAAGGTAGATGAGCCAAACCGGACGTGCTCTTGCCGAATGTGGCAAATTTCAGGTTTGCCTTGTTGCCACGCAATAGCTTGTCTTTTTAAGTTGAATAAGAAGGTTGAGGATTATGTCCCGGAGTGTTTTAGGAAGGATAGGTATTTACTAACGTATGGTCAATATATGAAACCAGTTGACGGGATTGACTTTTGGCCCGATGTTAGCCACCTTTCTAGGATTTTAGGACCAATTCCTAAGACAATGCCTGGTCGACCTAAGCGAAAAAGGGTTAGGGCATCCCATGAAAAGAAATCAACAACTAAGATAAGTATAGCCTGTATCGTTATGACTTGTCAAAAGTGCGGTGAAACAGGGCATAATAGAAAAGGGTGTGTAAACCAAGCGAAACCACCTGCTTGTAAGGAAAAAGGCAAACCTGGTAGACCTTTCAAGAAACAAAACACCGAAACACAGTTGGTAGATGACCATGACATACCTAGATTTGTTAACAATGACATAAATGAATTTGAAATGGGGGCTACAAACATAAGAGGTGTGTTAGGTGACGGTAGACCATTTTACTTGGGAAAACAAAAGAAGAAGAGGGGTGGTGCTAATGTTGATAGGGGTCATTTGAAAATGAGAGGAGGTAGGACCAAAAGTGGTAGACTTATTCCAACTCAAAGGGTTGCCAGGATGGGAACGTAGTTGGCAACGGATGGTGCTACTTCTGATACCATTGAGGATGAACAACGTATGCATTCTGTTATCCCGGGGAGAACTGCAAGAGCTAGTAACGAGCCAAACATAGCAGGTACTATTGACTAGACCAAATTTTGGAAAGCGTTATGTTTATTAGCTGTAACAAATAAGACTAAAGTACTTTTATTGTGTATTGAAATAATGATAGAAACTCAAGAATCTCAAGTGGGTGGGTCAGTCAATTTGGCAAGTAACGTTGTAACAAGAGCACGAAAAGCTGCAGCATCGGAGATAGTTGAAGTCCAAAGAATGGCAGGAGGAGCAAGGGGTGGTGCTAGTGTCGGTAGAGGAGGCAGAAGCGGAACAAAGCAATTTCTTGGAAGGAAAACCATGTCAACTGAAGCTCCACCAGTTGAATATACTAAAGAAAAAAGTGGATCAAAATTGCCACCACCGAGGTTGCCTAGCCAAAGAATCCTTAGCAAGAAGCTAGCTGCACCACCTAAAGGGCCTGGTTCCAGTGTGGACAATGAAATTGTCCTGGACTAGACCCTTAAAAACAACCAAGTGTTAGTTGTATGTATAATTAGATTGCCCTATTTTGTTCATGGAAGGGCCAGGTTTAGTGTCTAACTTAAACTGTAATAGTGCAGCAAATATTGCCACTATTTGGGATGTGTAAGATAGTAGATGTAGTGCTGCTGTTTATGCCACTACGTAGCCCTATTTTGTGTATTGAAGGGCTCTGCAACTGAAACATTATATGCCTGTGTTCTGGATGTAACAGTTGATGGTGTTGAAGCACAAACTTGATGTTATGAAAGAACACCTTTGGTGTATGTTTATGGTATGTTACAAGATGAATTATATGATTTGGAATCTTCTGTACCTAAGTAGTTTGTTGGTTAAAAAGCTAAAATTTTACTGCAATACTACAGACATTGTGCATAAACTTGTAACCATAAATCATATGGACAAAACAGCACCATTCATCATACAAACAGGTAATATAGAACAACATATACAACAACACAGATTCCATGATTTACCTAAAATAACATAGCATTCATCACCATTCATCATACAAACAACCAACATTTGTTCAATTGCTCGAGACAGCAAATACATTAACCTACATACATTAGTACATAACAAGAGACAATAGTTTGCATCTAGTGTCTTAGAGACACAGCCAACATAACCACAATGAAAAAGAAAAGCATGACCATGAAGCATCCGCAACCTCCCAAGAACATGTCATACAATTTCCCCTTCATCTTGAGCTCATTCAATTCTTTGTAAATGAGTTCGACAGGTAAAGCATCATTGTGATTCTTTTCAGCAACATGGTCACTGACTTGTGGATTACTTAAGCTCTCAATGTTGCACTCCAAAACCTGGTTGTCCTTATGCAGCCTAAACAAGAGGTCTTTGTAATACTGTGACGGTAACTCATCATCAAGGAAACCATAGACCTCACATTTTGATTCCTTATTCTTTACAAACACATTAAACAATAATGATTAGCATAACACTAAAACACGAATCAAGTAACATTAATGTGTAACACTTACACGTGTTGGACAGGATTTGAATCTTCGACCAGGATTCTCAGGTGTCCAAGATACCTGTTCATAGATTGGGTGCATACATTTACAATGAGTCAAACGTGCAATTTCTTCTTTCGTATATTTCCTTCGACTATAACGAGTAGAAGTGGAAGACGAGGTCATTTACTTGTTTGTAAACTTGATGGATTGGGTAATCGTTTGTCAATTTTGCGTAGATTACAAAAGGTTAAAATTAGGGTTTATGTTGGGAGAGAATTGGGGAAAGTGAAAGTGTTGAAATGGAAGAGAGAGAGTGAAAATGAAAAAACGTGCATTATGTTGGAGTTGGAAAGGAGGTGGTGAGTTGGAATGGTGACGGGGACAAGAAAAGGTGACATGGCCAAAACCGGCTATCACAAGTTGTCCATGTATCAAAGAATCATTGGTGGACAAGATGATTGGTCAAAGGGGTTATTTTTTTTATTCGATACGTCGTACTAACATTTGTGACAAGTATGATGCTTAAATAGGTTATTTGCCCTTCTTTGAATGAGTCGTACATAGAATCTTACTAACGTTCACGTAATCACGTTAGTGTATAATTGCAAATATTTAAAAATAAATAAATAAAGGGTTATGTAATGCCCACCGGGGAACATTTCAAAATAACTTATTAGTATATTATTTTCATTTTTAAAATAACTTGATACATTATTGATTAACTTATACAACTTGTGTTATAAGTTATAACCCATCCTGTCCTTTCCGTAATTAATTAGTTTAATTTTTTTACAATAAATGTTTTTATATCTTTAAGAATAAAATATTCATAAGCTTTTATTAAAAAAAAAAAAAAAAAAAACAACATTCATATCAATTGCAAAATCAGCACATTCGCACATGACCATTTTGATAATAGAGTTTATTTTTGTACCTCAATGGAGCTTTTTGTCCCCTTTTAAGAATTACCCCAACTATATATATATTAAAAGGGAATGTCTAACCAATGCCCTAAGGGCATTGGTTAAGATTTGTCTTTTTGTAGTTTTTAATAACTATTTATGTGGGTCCCCGTTCAAATATGTAATTTTATTTCAACTACAAGGACTATTTACGTAATAAAAAACCACAAGAAGACAAATCTTAACCAATGCCCTTAGGGCATTGGTTAGACATTCCCATATTAAAATCAGCATTTACTGGTATTAGTTATACCCACTAGTAAAACATATACTCCGTACGTAATTATGATGCAGAAACAAGTCTATTTCCTTTCCCTTTCGCTGCAATTTCGTGTGGTAATGCAAGCTGGAAAAATCAGACTAGACTTTTAAGTTTAACAAGTACGTATGATATTTCTTTGAATGAGTCGTACATAGAATCTTACTAACGTTCACGTAATCACGTTAGTGTATAATTGCAAAATATTTAAAAATAAAAAAAATAAAGGGTTATGTAATGACCACCGGGCAATATTTAAAAGTAACTTATTAATTTATTATTTTCAAGCTTACCTTTATTTTGGTGCTTACTAATGGACAAATCTTCACCATCCATCTAGTTTAAGGATTAACCTAAGATTTAATACTTAAACCTAAGTACATGTTTTTTTTTTTCTTGTGTTTTTGTCTTCCTTTTTTATTCACCTTTTTTTTTATTTCATTTTTATTTTATTTTTTTGTTAATTCTCGTTTTTTTTATAAATGAACATTTTTTTTTTAATTCGCGTTATTCGCGCTTTTTTATTAGTGTTTTTTTCCGCTTTCATATGTTTTCATCTGTTTCGTCCGTTTTCCAACGTTTTCCTCAATTTTCTTACGCTACCTCGCTTTGTTCATTTTCATATGTTTACGTCCGCTTTCATGCTGCTCGCTTTCATACGCTTTCGCCCCTTTTTACGTTTTCTGTTTTCCGTCCGCTTTTATAATACGCTTTTCGTCCGTTTCCAACGCTTTTCCTCCATTTTCTTACGTTTTCGCCAGTTTTTTACCGTTTTCATACGTTATCGTCCATTTTTATACGTTTTCGTCCGTTTTTTTATGTTTTCATGGTTTTCGTCCGTTTTTATACGTTTTAATCAGTTTTCATAGCTTTATATACGATTTCGTCCGTTTTCATATGTTTTTGCCCGGTTTTTATATTTTCTTCCATTTTTAGACTTTTTCGCCCGTTTTCTTACGTTTTCGTTCGTTTTCATACGTTTTCGTCCGTTTTCATACGTTTTCTTCTATTTTTTAGGTTTTCATGTATTTTCGTTCGTTTTTAGACGTTTTTGTCTCTATTTTTATGTTTTCATGTATTTTCGTCCGTTTTCAGACGTTTTCGTCCGTTTTTTACGTTTTCTTCCATTTTAGACGCTATTTGTTTGTTTTCGATACGTTCTCGCCCGTTTTATACGCTTTTCGCCCGTTTTCACACGTTTTCATCCGTTTTATAAGTTTTTGTCCATTTTCGAGCGCTTTTGTCCGCTTTATGACGTTTTTGTCCGCTTTTCATACATTCTTATACGTTTTTCATTCATTTTATACGTTTTTGTCCGTTTTCAGACGTTTTCATTTGATATTTGTAAGTGACACTTATTTATCTCTTGTGATATAACACTGTAAGAAAGATGAAGAGTATTACATTCTTTATCATGTATGTGTTATCAGTTGAGATAATCAACTAAGAATGTGATGATTCTGATGATTTTTTTATTATTTTTTTTATTTTTTATTTATTTTTTATTTTTTTTGAGTTATTTGTGTTTTTGAAAATACTTAGGAAGATTTTTGTGTTTTATGATATTATGGAATATTAGAAAAGTTTTTCAACTGAAAACAAGAGATGTTATGATACTTTTGTTAGACTTGTGGTGGATTTTTCTATTTAATAGATACATTGTGCATGTTTCGATAGGTTTTATCGCGGGATTTGAAAATATTTATGGTTGAATCAGCAAACTAAAGAAGCTATGGTTGAAGAAAGCACTCATCTTTATAAACAAACTGAGGAAGCTCAAACACCTGTGATATGACACATGATATCACAGGTGATATCACCTCACTTGTAATATCACATGATATAACACGTGATATCATGTGATATAACATATCATGTGTGATATCACCGGTGGTAGTATGTGTGATATCATAGTTTATATCACTTGTGATATCACCAGTGATATCACTTGTGATATCATGTGATATCAAAAGCGATGTGATATCACATGTGATATCATGTGTGATATCACAGGTGTTTGAGCTTGCTAAGTTTGTTGTGTTTTCTTCAACCATAGCTTCTTTAGTTTGTTGATTCAACGATAGATATTTTTAAATCCCTCTATAAAACCTATCGAAACATGCACAATGTATCTATTAAAAAGAAAATGCCACCACAAATTGACCAAAGTATCATAATATCTCTTGTTTTCAGTTAAACACCTTTTTTAATATTTCATATTATCATAAAACACAAAAATCATCCTAAATATTTTCAAAAACACAAATAAAAAATGAACAGAATCATCACAGTGATATAATAAGTGATGTATATTATTATTTCTTTCATATATACTTGGTAAAATACTAAATTCTTATCACATTTGGTAAGAATGTAATATTGCACATTCTTAGTTGAGTATCAAAATTGATAACACATACATGATGAAGAATGTAATACTCTTCATCTTACTTACAGTGTTATATCACAAGAGATAAATAAGTGCCACTTAAAAATATCAAAATGAATAAAAATGAAGCAAACTATGAAAATAGATATTTGAAATATTCTCAAAATCAAACAAGTGTTGTATTAAATTAGCATTTTTTTGAACAAAATAAGAATTCACCTAAAGAGACTTTAACCATTTTATTTCTACTAAGAGTATAATGTCACAAGTGATAGATAACACTGATTGCATTAAAAAAATATACGCTTGTCAATTGCGATGAAAGGTACAAAAACTATCATTTAACTGAAAATTATAAAAATATTAGAAAACACATGGGTGATAATATATAAAAATATACAGAGCAATGAAATATCTCAAGTGATATTAAAGGTTAAAAAAACATGCTTGTATGTTTATGAAATATTACAAGTGATATTAGACATTAACTTTTTTTTATAAAATACCAAAATTGATATTAGACATGTAATATAATAGAGTTTAATAATAAGCATGAAAACGTATGAAAATAGACGAAAACGTATAAAAATGAATGAAAAGCGTATAAAAGGGACAAAAACGTCTTAAAACGGACGAAAATATATAAAAACGGACAAAAAAGTATGAAAACGGACGAAAACGTCTGAAAACGAGCAAGCGCCTAAAAATGGACGAAAACGTAAAAAAACAGACGAAAACTTATATAAACCTATGAAAACCGATGAAAACGTATAGAAGTGGACGAAAACGTCTGAAAACGAAGAAAACGTATAGAAACGGATGAAAGTACATGAAAACGTAAAAAAACAAACGAAAACGTATGAAAATGGACGAAAACGTATGAAAACAAACGAAAACCTAAGAAAACGGACGAAAACGTATGAAAACGGACCAAAACGTAAGAAAACGGGCGAAAGCGTCTAAAACGGACTAAAACGTATATAAACCTATGAAAACGGATGAAAACTTATAAAAACGGGCGAAAACGTCTGAAAACGGACGAAAACGTATAAAAACGGACGAAAGTACATGAAAACGAAGAAAACGTGTATGAAACGGACGAAAACGAACGAAAAGGTAAGAAAATAGACGAAAACATATGAAGATGGACGAAAACGTAAGAAAATGGACGAAAACGCTTGAGAAACGGACGAAACAGATGAAAACGGATGGAAACGTATGAAAACAGAGGAAAACGTATGAAAGCGAAAAAAAACGCGAAAAAAATAAACGTGAATAACGCAAATTTTTTAAAAAAAAAAAAAAAAAAAAAAAAGGTTAATAAAAAAGAAAGACAAAAAGACAATAAAAAAAACATGGACTTAGGTTTAAGTATTAAATCTTAGGTTAATCCCACCATTAGATTATACTAGATGGATGGTGGGGATTTATCCCTTGGTAAGCATGGATTTTTAAGTAACCAAAATAAAGTGCCTCTCATTCTTATTATAACTTGATATTGATTAACTTATACAACTTGTGTTATAACCCATCCTATCATTTCCTTAATTAATTAGTTTTAATTTTTTTACAATAAACTTTTTTATATCTTTAAAAATAAAATACTCATAACTGTTTTATTTAAAAAAAAAAACATTCATATCAAATGCAAAATATTTTTAGAGTAAACTACACCGGTCATTTTTGTGATTTGCGTTGACCGACGAGTTTTGTCCTTTAACCGAAAAAAGTGCAGAATCCGTCCTTAAATGGAAATGTTATCTATCGTTGGTTCTTCACTTTAACGGGCCATGGTAGGGGTGAGCGCGGTTCCGGAACCGCATGGAACCGAACCGGAACCGCGAGAACCGAGAACCGCAAAATGGATTTTCAAGGAACCGAGAACCGGACCGACTAACAGGCATCGGTTCCGATTCGGTTCTCGGTTCGGTTCGGTTCCTCGCGGGTCTAACCGATTGGAACCGAAATTTGTAAATAAAAAGGTGAGAACGAGGATAAATGGTGTTTGTCTTTGTGGCCAAATGGTGTAAAGAGATCAAAATGCAAAAGGAGTATCTGACAATTTAATAGAGAGTGTGTTGCATGCAAATGTTTAAGTTAGAGCGGTTTGGTTGTTTTGTTTTATTCTCGTCACGTGTATTTCTTGTGATTCATGCAATGTATCTTATTAGTTAATGAACTATATATGATTTAATATGGATCCCTAATATCTAAGCCATAGTTAGAGCGCCAATTAAAGAGCAAGGTAAAAAATTGAAATTAGTTAATGTTGGCGGTTCTTGGTTCGGAACCGATAACCGCGATTCGGACCGAACCGAACCGAACCGAATTGGGAAAATTGAAGAACCGAGAACCGAACCGCGGTTCTAAAAATCGGTTCGGGTCGGGACGGTTCCGGTTCGGTTCTCGGTTCCAGTTCGGTTCTCGGTATATATGCTCACCCCTAGGCCATGGTATGTGTTGTATTGTATAGGGAGAAAATATACGATATCAATACCAAAAATAACCACAAGGAATGATTTAAAAACCTCTTAGGAAAAAGGTTAGTGAATCAAATCCCGTGAGTGATAAGTGATACTGGATTAGGAAATCCGGGTCGTGCCCCAACGAGGTGTGAATGGACAACGTCGCTTAAGGTTTGTTATTAAAATGCTCAATGTTTTGGATTTTGATTTGATTTTATCTACACTACGGGAAATGGGAAGCATATAAGGGAATTAATCTACGGGGAAACAAGAATTATAACTAACTACACAAATAATGAAACGCGAATTAAATGCAACTAAGTCTAATCTAAGTTCTAAAAATGATCTAAAAATATTCTAAAATTGAAAATGCAATTTAAAATTTATTTAGAATTTAAAAATAATTTTTATGATTTTTTTTTAATTTAATTTGAATTAAAAACTATTTAAAACTAATTAAATTGCTAAAAATTACTATTTGAACTAAGAAAATTAGGAAAAATATTTTTTTTTGATTTTTAAATTTTTCTTAATCTAGGAAAAATGAAAACTTATTTTTTTGAACCTTTTTTGAATTATTTGTATTAAACACTAATTAAAAGGTATTAAAAACTAAATTTTAATTGAGAAAAATAGCAAACAGTGTTGGGAAAATATGAAAAATTCAGGAAAAATCTAAAATATTATTAGAAACTTAGGAAAAATAGAAATAACTATGCTAGTGTGCTGGAAATGAGGGCTGCTTTGAAACTGCTTATAAATAAGCACACTAAAATAAGCAATAACCTAAAACAGTGCACCAAAAAGATCTCAGAACCTAAATTATGCTAAAATTACCTAAAATCGACTTAAAGTAACTACTCTACACTTAAGATTAACAAGCTACACAGATTTGTTATGAAATGAGCTAATGTGCCAAACAAGCCTGAGATGCTACTTTGTAGCTTATGCACAGGTATGTCAAATAAGCTGAAATGAAAACCAGCACTTGGATCCTATAGACCACCAACCAGAGAGCTCATAAACTAATTTTGAGCCACTGAAAAGCTAAATTGAAGCTTGTAGAACTTCTGCAAAGTCCCTGTACACACTCAGTGAATGCTGAGATTGTGCACATGGGATTTTTAGCCTTAAAGACAAGCTAGTTAAGTGCTTTTAAAAATTTATAAAAATTCTAATAAAATGATATTTGGAAATACAACCAGTTGAAGTTTAATAACCCAAAATCTCAAATGATTTAGACCAGAAATGAGCTATTTAAAAATCCAGAAAGAACTGCTCAAAATTAACTATAATAACTTTTGACTTTAATGACAGATTTGTAAAGTTGACTAATATGAGATTTGAGCTTATGATTCCTACTAAAAATGATGTTTAATGATGAAATAGACCTAATGCAAGCTATCTTATCTATATTAACACCTAAATGTATGATTTCACTAACTGATTCAAACAGATGAGAGTGTAAGAGCAGATTTAATGCAATTTTGACTTATGCTACTCTAAGATGCAAAATTATGAACCTAAAGACTATAATAAACCTAATAGATACTAATGCAATTCAACTAAACCACTCATAATACCTTTAACTCAATTTGACCACCTGATCTAAACACTAGACTTAAACACTGTTTTGAATTTTAAACCTTCAAATCAATGAACTGATCCATTACAATGCTATTTCTAGATTTAGAACACAGAATTACTACTAAATTAACTGATCTACTCACCTATATTAACCTGATCTATCTTATGCCAAATCTAAATGTAATGCAGAACTACAGAACTAAAACAACAATGAAAATAGCAGATAACTACAACTATTACTACTGAATTAAAACTAAACTAAGCTAATTCTAACAAGTATGTAAGCTATAACAGATTTAACAAGGAATTGGTACTCACATTAGTCCAGCCACTATGGCTTGCCAAACAATCAAATAACCAATATCTAAACTGTTTCTATCCCAAATCCAACTCACTTTCAACCTAAATCCATGATGGAACCAGCAATTCAGAACTAAATGAGTATAATAACTACAGTTTGACTAATGTTGACTGGAATGAGATTTAAGTGAATTCTGAGTAGATGAGATCTAAGCACTTAAAAAACTATAATAAAGCTTATAAATGCTTAAAACAACAATGACTGCAACTGATTAGAACTTAAAACAATTGTAAAATATTTTTTAATTTTTTAAGAGATTTTGTTATTTTTTTGTGATTTTTGTTAAACTGAGGTTTTAAGCTAAAGATGAGCTTGAATAACCTAAAATAGTGATTAATAAAACAGACAGGCTAATATAAGAACTTAACAACAGAATTTAAATTGAAATTTAGAAATTAGCTAAAAACAGATTTTATTACTTAAAACAGATTACAGGAAGTGAAATGGAAATACAAAATACTGAAAGTGAAAACAAGCTTAACTAATCTAAATCTACTCGGAAAATTACATGAATACAATGTGAGAAATGGGGTCCTATTTATAGTGAAGCCTAGCCTTGAGAAGGATCTAGAATGATGCAATTTGTGCTTTCTCTTGTGATATCTCAGCCCTTGGATCTTCATTACACGTATCTCATTCATCTATCACCCTTGGATCACATTTGCCACGTTTGCTCAGCCAATCAGAGAAGAGGGATTGGGTATGTGACACACGGATTGCTAACCTGGCATTTCGTGTGTCAGATGGGTGTCAGAAAGTACTATAGTACCCTTCAATTGCACTGGTTGAACTTAATTGATGCAAGGGCAGTCTAGGTTTCTTATGGAATATCTGGGTAAAAGTAATTTGGGGGTGAATTAGGCGCGAAGGGTTTTTTTACTATTTTTTATCTGTTTTGACTTATTGACCGGGTGGGATAAGTGGGATAAATGGTATAAATGGGTTACGGGTGTAAGTTATGTTGGGAATAATACTAACAGTTACCACTGATAGTCTTGCGGTTAACATTGTTGATGTTTACACTAGCAGTGGAAACTCATTACCACTGCCAGTACAAATATTACCACTGTTGTTAGATAATTGTTAAGTAAACGTGTATTGATAAGTATAGAAAAGATCTTGTGTATATTTTATATTGTTAGGTTTATACTTATCTTGTAAAGGACTCCTTGTGCTATAAAAGGAGATCCTAGGTCATTGCTAAGCATATGTATTATTCATATTAGCTTCAAGGTGTAACCCTAGCGATAAAAAAGATCACTCGTATTATTTCTTAATAACATTGGAGCTTTGTGTTTATTGTTTACTTACATCTGTCTTCTAAGTATTACTAAGTATATTCCGCGTGCTTAATAATATAACTCAAAATATCACTAACACAAGGTGTGTGTTTAGATCCATCAAGTGGTATCAGAGCAAAGGTTCTGATATTTTGATTTAGAAGATCCAAGGAATAAGCTTAACCTACTCACTCAATTCAATGGAGATGGAAAACAACCAGTCCAACTCTTCTACTCCAAGACTTCCTAAGCTCAAACTTAATGAGTTTGAGATGTGGAGAATACTGATTGAGCAATACTTTCTCATTCAAGACTATGCTCTATGGGAGATCATCTTAACTGGTGATTCTTTCAAGCCTGTGTCAAAAACTCAGAAGGTTGGAGACACAGATGTTGTGACAGTTTATGTGCCTGAGACCAATATTGAAAAAGCACTGAAGAAGAATGATGTAAAGGCTAGAAGTTTGTTGCTGATGACTCTCCCTAGAGACCAGATCATAGCATTCAGCAAGTTCAAGACTGCAAAAGAACTTTTTGAAGAGATTTGCTCAGTGTTTGGTGGTAATGATGCTACAAAGAAGACACAAAAGACATTGTTGAAGCAAAGTTATGAAAACTTCTCTGCTTCAAGCAATGATTCACTTGATAGCATCTTCACCAAACTTCAGAAGATTATTACACAACTGACCGTGTTTGGCATTGAGGTAGAAAAGGAAGACCTCAATTTGAAGTTTCTAAGAAGTTTGCCTTCAGAGTTTCAAACTAATGTTACAGTCTGGGAAAACAAAGCAGATATTGAAACAATGAAGCTCAATGATCTTTACAACAACTTTAAACTCATTGAACATAGACTGAAGAAGGCTAGGAAACTTGGTACAAGCTCAAGCAGCTTGGCTTTGATGTCAACCTTTGTTGACAGTAATGATTCGGAAGATGACAGTGATGATGATATTGCCACTGCTGGTTCTACAGTTTCCACTGGTAATGTTAGTGTTACCACTGCAGGTTCAAAGAAGAAGATTGCTAGTATTGGAGACCCTATCTTTTATGCTTTTATCTCCACTCAAGTTAATGGCTCTATATTAATTCATGAAGACATAGAGAAAATTGATGAAGATGAATTGGAGGAGATGGATATAAAATGGCAAATAGCTCTTCTTAGCATGAGGGCTAGGAAATTCTACAAGAATACTGGCAAGCCTATTCACATCAATGGTGGTGAAACTGCAGGCTTTGATAAGAAGAAAGTGGAGTGTTTTAACTGCCACAAGTTGGGACACTTTTCTAGAGAATGTAGAAGACCAAAGACCAAGGACAACAGGTCTACTTGGTACAAGCAAAAGAAGGAACCAACTGTGGAAGACCCAAAGGCAATGTTGGCAATTGATGGTGTGAGCTATGATTGGAGTTTCATGGCTGATGAACAAGAGGAAGAACCTTCAGATGTTGCTCTTGTGTCTACTGAATTTGCTCTCATGGCTTTCTCTGACTCTGAGGTACAAAACTTTGAAAGTTGTTCTAAAACATGTAGGGCTGCTAGAGAAGTTGAAAGACTTAATGAATCTTATGAAAGTCAAAGAACAGAGTTGTTTGCTGCTAATTATGTTGTGTCAAACCTTAGGAGAGGTATAGCTGTATTAGAAAAACAAGTAGAGCACTATAGAGATAATGAGTCAAAATATAATGATGATATGATTCTTCTTAGAAGAGAGGTAGAACATACGACAGCTGTGAATGAGGCTTTCCAAGAAGAGCTTGAAAAACTTAGAAAGAAACATGAGAATGTCAATTTAACTGTTGACACTTGTTATTATCAGTCTAAGTCAATTGATAAAATTTGGAATGCTTAAATACACAGTAAAGTTAAGTCTGGTATGGGTTATAATACAGTGCCTCCACCACTAAGAGGTGTTCCATCACCTCCAGGTATAGATTTAGCTCATACAGGTTTAGAAGACTTTCAGGAACCTATTCTTGAATATGGTCCTCCCAAAACTGTGAAATGTGAGGAAGAAGTTAAGCTTGATAATGATATTTTTGAAAGTGCTAGTGACTCATCAGTTGTTGATGAGAATGTTAAAAAGAATGTAGAGGCTTCTATCCCAAAAGTTGTTAATACTGTTACAGAGGAACCTAGGAAACAAGCTAATAAACCTAGATCAACTGTAAGGTATGCTGATATGTATAGGAACAAGCCTACAGCTCCTAGGGGTAACCAGAGGAGTTGGAATCATGTTAAATCTCAACAACTAGGTAGTGATTTTGTGATGTACAATAAAGCATGCTATATCTGTGGTAGTTTTGATCATTTACATGCTTATTGTGACTATCATGTTGGGAGAAGGGAAGTCCATGGGAATAAAAGAGTGGAGTCTAACAGGTCTCAAAATAATTTGCACCCTAATCAACACAGCAAAATGATCCCAAGAGCAGTTCAACTAAGAAGTAGCCTCAAAACTTTTGCCACTGCAAAAACTCTTAACACTGCTCACCCCAAATCACCTGTTACAAGTGCAAAAACCAAAACAACTTTTGCAAAATCTGAACAAACAGGAAAAAGAACTTTTCAAAATAAAAAGGTTCATTATAACCAACAGTGGGTACCTAAAACCAAACCAGCAGTGTCCACTGCTCATTCAAAAGTTCCCACTGCAAGGGTTGTAAACAAGAAAAGGGGGACATGGGCAATGCTGTGAAGGCCTCAACACGTTGGGAATGGAAACCTAAAGGAATTACCTCATCAACCAATCCCAATGGTGTATCAATGACCTTTGATAGATTTAACTATATTGATACACAAGGCAGATCCAAGTCAATCATGGCTTGGGTCCCCAAAAGAAACTAACTCTTTACTTTCATGTGCAGGAACATCCAAGGTCAAAAAGATCAGATCAAGGCTACACAGATAGTGGATGTTCAAGGCACATGACTGGCAACAAGTTCTATCTCTCAGATTTTGAACATTATGATGGGCATTTTGTCAGCTTTGGAGTAAAATGTTTAACACAACCAGAATGATGCAAGGAATTTAAGTTAAAAGACATGGATTGTTATTCATATTTAACAAATCTGCACTCTGAGTGCAGAGGTTACATCCATTGGGTTCATACAACCAGCATCATTACATAAAAGAGAAACAGAACACAACATAACACTACAAATTGATCACAAAAGTTTCACATCCTACCCCAACCCTACTCCATCTAACCACCATCTACCACCTATGGATTCTTTGGGAAGGCCCACTTTGGCATCACCTTAGGCGCATTACGCATATCAATCCAGCTATATACCTTAGGGCTTGCTAGCCCCATCACCACTTCTCTAACAGGTGGTGAGGATGATGAAGGTCCCTCTTGTGGTGGTGCTATCAACAGTGGTGGAAAAGGAGGCATCTGCAGTTCTCCTGATGGAAGGATTCTTGCAAGGGGAGGCACATCCAAGACCCTTGAAGTAGTATCATCATTTGTGCTTGTACATGGGGAAATGTAGCTTGCATTGGAGTCTAAGCTATCTTCAATGATGACAGCTTCTTGTAGCATTGGATGAGTTGAAGAAGAACCAACAGCAACAGGGTTTGAATAAGCATATGCATGAGTTCTTTTTCTTGATGAAACTGCTTCAAACACCTCTTTCTTCTTCTTACCTGGGTTGTTGAGCACATAATGCCAAGACTCATCATCCCCAAAGCTGTCAGAAATTGAGCTATCAGAAGAGATGTTGATTGGGTTTGAAATACTTTGAATTGCTCATGGTAATTTTTGGTAAAGTTGCTTTTGACAAATTTTAGGAGAGAGAAGTGTTGGTGTGTTAGAAGGTTGTGGGTGCTTGGTTCTTAAATACAAGATTAAGTTGGAATAAGTTAGATAATGAAGGGAAGGTATAAGTTGTTGGGAAGTAAATGAGGTCTTTGACTTTGGTGGCCGGATTAGTGACTAGGAGTTGACCAAATTAATTTGGAATTTAGCCACTGCTAAGCTTATGGAATCACTCCTTGTTATTATCTAACCACTGATACCTCACAAATGCTTTCAGTGTATGATTTATGTTTGTGACATGAAGATTTGAAGGATTCTTTGTTTACATTGAAGTGGTTGCTGTTTAGTGTTTGTATTTTTAGTTGTCCACTAATTTCTATGCAGAAATTAAGCCTAACAGTGGAAACTATAATGCAAGCAGTGGAAATAAGTTATTCTCAAACTGGAAAAAGAGAGAAATTTCAATTCATATGAAAGATTCATTACATCCAAGAGAGAGTGTCAACAACCACAATCAAAACACAAAAGATAACTTCCTACATTCCTACACCCTACATCAGCTACTCCATTGGCTTCTTGCCTTTGCCCACATAGTCATGCTTGTTCTTCTATGCTCTCTTCCTTTCGTTCTCAAAGGTGGACTACATTCTTGGACAAGGAAGACCAAGAACTTGTGGAGGAGGCCTTGGTAGCATTGCAGGCTTCTTTGGAATGGATATCTGCTTCATGTTGGAGAGAGTTGCTCCCAATGCTTTTGTAAGAGCTCTTGGCAACTCTTTGGCCATGGAATAGGTCTCATCATTATTCTCATCATCATCTGATGAGCTGAAGTAAAACTCAAGAGATGGTGCAGGTTTGGCAGCAGGTGCACGCTTGGCAGTTTCTTTAGTGTACTTCTTGGATGAAGTGCTTCCAGCCCATGGTGGAAAGTATCCAGCCCACCCTGATGCCTTTGAGGAAGACTCTGACTCGATCACAGAGGAGATGTTAATGGTGTTGGAAGGATTGCTCATGATTATATTTTGGGATTTTGTGTGTTTGAATGTGTTTTGATGAAGATTACAATACGCCAAGCCTCCTTATATAGGAAAAGTCGGTCACAAAGGCTCATTAATGAATATATTTACTTTTTCCTATTTTGGTAGGTTAAAGAGTAAATATAGATATTATCGGGTTGACTTTGGAAGATATTTTTTAGATAGTGGCTTGGTTAAAAGTAACCTTGGTTAAGAAGAAGTTGGTTATTTCTACTCTTTGAATTATGCTAACACATGCAGATATATAACCAATCTTGGATGGGAGTTGATCTTAAAAGGTGTATAACTGAGATACACAACAAATGCTTATTGATTCACCATGTCTAACCCACATAAGAATCAACTAGTCCAGAGCAAACGGCTACTGGTAAAGACTTGACAAATCCGTTTATGGTTGATAGTTTACCAAAAACTATATGGTTATCAACTCACCATATTCTCTATGATTAAGAGTTGGCTAGTCCATAGCAAACGGCTCATGGTAAAGACATATCAAATTTGTTGATAGCTGGTAGTTTGCTAAAAACTATGATAAAGGGCAGTCCAATTTTTAAATGTTTTCTTTACCACGCTCTTTGAAAATCTTTGTGAAAAATTCCCCTTTGCTAGTTCACGGTTTCCTTGACAGTGTTATTTTTACCTTGTTGATCTAGCCGTTACAACTGCTTGTGTCGTGTAATTTTTACTAGCCGTTGAAAGAAAACACTTTCCATAAATATGGGGTAAATTTTTAGAAGATTATCTACTTTCCTAATTATCATTTATCTTCTTAAGATAAATATTTTCCAAGATAGTCTTTCTTGCGCAAAAATCTTAAACCCTAACCCTATATATCTTTATCTCTCAATTGAATAGTTATTCATTCAATTCGTACTGACACAATATATTTTTCATCAAAAGATTCTATGGCACCTATCACTTTTGCAGATGAGCACAACCAAGTGGCATACTTACAAAAGTCAAACGAGAAGAGTGGCCCTATTTTTCACCAGATTGTGGACTTTCTTAATACTACCCATATAAGGTATGCTTTACTTTTAAATCCCACAATCTATATCTCTCAAATCAAACAGTTTGGACTTCTGCTCACTCCATAACCATTGAAACTAGAGATACACATGAAACAGTGGATGCTCTTAGAGCCACTGTGGATGGGGTAACCATTGATGTTACTGAGGCATCCTTGAGGAGAATTCTCTAATTAGATGATCTCAATGGTATCATCACATTATGCCGAAATTCATACACATCTTTCCATAGGGTATGATACCACGATAAAGGCTACTTTCAAAAAGAGTGGTTTATGTCCCCATTGGAGATTTTTGATACATACTCTTTTGCATTGCCTAAGTCCTAAGAAAACCTCTTATGAACAATTCAGTTCAACCATGGCTTACCCATTGGTTTGTCTAGCCACTGATAGGACTTTCAATTGGTCAAATTATATTTTTCAAAGTATGCAAGGCAATGTAAAGAGTTCAACAAAATTTTTGATGTATCCAAGGTTTGTGCAAGCAGTGCTAAATGAGTTTCAACTGCAACCCCATACTAATGTTTATAAAATTCGTTGCCTCAAGCCTAAAGTTTTTTAAAACATGAACAAAGATGGCAATATGATTTTTACACCTCTCTTTCCTCAAATGCTTGCAAAGATTTCACCTGAACAAAACTCACCCATAATCTCTGTTCCAAACATTAATTATACTCCACCTGTTTCTCACACCTATGAGAGGAGGCGCAAATAGCCAACTTCTCTCATTACAACACAGCATGTTTCTGAACCGCTACAACATTGATGAAATTGTTGAGTTCATGGGTTGTAGGAACATAAATGAAACATTTGATAACGAAAAAATAGCAGAAGATATACAAGTTACTGATAATGACTACTTTGAGAGTACTTCAGATGAAGAGAATGAATTTGATAGGTTAAGAAAGAGGAAGTTGAACAAATAAGGAAACATGCACATGCTTTTACTTAAGTGTACAAGACATACTTTTAGTGGGTCAAAATTTTGGAAATAGGAATGATGTAAAGGAATCTGGCACATATAAAGAAGCAGCATGCCAAGGACATTAAACACTTAAAAGAGGAGATTCATACCTTGAAGGAATAGTTGCAGGGGTTGAAAAAGCAAAGGAAAACTGCAAAGCTTGTGATATCATCTTCATCCTCACCTAATGATGGTGATTCAGCTGATTTTGATCAAGATTTGGGAAATTCTCCCAAACGGGGAGGAAACAGAGATCTTTGGAACTCGAGGGAGAATTGATTTTGAAGATGAAGGTGTTTCTAGTAAAGGTGCAGAGGAGCGATACTCAAGAAGAACAAGCTGGATCAAGACATTTTTAGTCTTTGCTGATGATTTTACCACTAATCCAATTTCCACTGCAGAGCCAAATATTCCCACTGCTGGACATGATATTGCCACTACAAGTGAAGAAATTGATAAGCGAAGAAAGACAAAGGTAAAGTTGTTATAAAGCAAGGAGAAACAAGAAGAAAGGTTTCAAAGAAAGTACAAATTCAGATTGCTCATGATGCTGAAGTTGCAAGAAAGATTAATGAAGAAAGAAGTTCTTTGAAAAGAAAAAGCTTGAAGAATTGGATATTGCAAGCTTTATGGAGGCTAAAAGGTTGGATAGAATGGAAGATCCAATAGAAGATCCACTTTCCACTGTTCCACCTACAAGATTAAGAGAGAAGACTCCAGAGTTCAGCTATGTACCTACTGAAGAAGAAATTGAGTTCTTGATTGCAAATGATCCATGATAAGGAAAGCAATTCACCTAGTGGTGATAAGTCTTTAACGAAGATCAAGAAACAGCAGTTAAAGGACTTTATCACGATGAAGAATAACCAAGCACTTCAAGATGCTATTGTTTCAGTCAAGAAGGGCCAAAAGAAACCAAGACAACCAACAAAGGCACAGGTGATTTCAATGATGAAAGATTATTGTTGCAAGGTTGGTGGTTGGAAAAGACATCAGTTCAAAGGAATGCCTGATGATAAAGTTGAAAGTATCTACTACAGAGTTCAAAGACAAGATAAAGACTTTATTCCAATAGACTCTGAAGAAGAAGCAAGAAGGTATCCTAATTTGAAGAGAAAGGCCATAGATAGTGAAACTCAGACATCTAAGAAGACAAAGTTTGCTGAAGAACAAGAAGTTCCAACTGAGAAGTTCACTGAAGAACAACTGAGTGAGATGATTGTGATAGAAGAAGAAGATTTTACCACTGAACCACTGCCGTCAGACATATATTAATTGGGAAGTGTTTATTGCTAGCAATTTTGCTCCAACATGGAAGATTACAAGGCTAGGTGGTGAAACTTCATCATTTATTCATTTTGAAGATCTAATCAAAGCTTTTGACAGAGATGATCTTGATACACTATGGAAGTTAGTTCAAGAAAGGTTTGATGCTGAAGATCTCAAAGATATGAAGGAGATCCAGTTATGGGTTAATCTTAGAAGCTCTATGAACCGATGTTTATGATGATTTCTGGAAATTCTCATGTTCATGTCCTGGTACTAAATGGTTCTACTATGATTCATGTGAAGTTCATCATGTTTCTCGACAAATGGAGTAGATGTATTCATGCTTGCTGAGAAAGAATATCCACTCAGAGCTGGAACTCTCACTATGATGTTGTGTACTACTATAAGAGTTCATGAAGATAGTGAGAAAGTCAGAGCATTGTTACACAGGCTTCAAGATCAGCGTTCAAGAGCTATTCAGGCATTGAGAAGAAGATGAAGTGTTTGAAAGAATTCCCCAAATCCTTACAGATAATGAAGATTGAAGAAACTTATTGATTTATAGAGAAATCATAAGTTTAGGGGAGGATTGTTGGGAATAATACTAACAGTTACCACTGATAGTCTTGTGGTTAACACTGTTGATGTTTACACTAGCAGTGGAAACTCATTACCACTGCCAGTACAATATTACCACTGCTGTTAGATAATTGTTAAGTAAACGTGTTTTGATAAGTATAGAAAAGATCTTGTGTATATTCTATATTGTTAGGTTTATACTTATCTTGTAAAGGACTCCTTGTGTTATAAAAGGAGATCCTAGGTCATTGCTAAGCATATGTATTATTCATATTAGCTTCAAGGTGTAACCCTAGTGATAAACAAGATCACTCGTATTATTTCTTAATAATATTGGAGCTTTGTGTTTATTGTTTACTTACATCTGTCTTCTAAGTATTACTAAGTATATTCCGCGTGTTTAATAATATAACTCAAAATATCACTAACACAAGGTGTGTGTTTAGATCCATCAAGTTAGACGTGGGCTTTGGGAGATATTTGGGCCATGGATTAATAACATTGGATTTGGACTAAGGATATGATCCGTGTAATATTCAAGGGACTAAAAGTGTTGAATCTGAAAATCCAGGGACCGAACTTGTAATTTCAGAAAATGTACTCCAAGGGCTAATCTTGTTAATCTCCAATAATCCAAGGACCACTCTTGCGAATTTTGAATCTCAATGGTATTTTCTGCCAAATGCTGAAACTTGAGGGACTGATTTTGCCAATTCTTTAATCTTGATCAAATCTTTCATAAATCATCCTCTGAGCATGAAAATCTCCACAAATGCTCAATTCTGACCTTCCGGCTCAGCTTTAGCACTCTTTATCTCTCGTGCTCGGGTTTTCGTCTGATTTGGCTTACTTTTGTGTGTTTTGACATATCCGTATGATGAGTGTGTAAATACTCATCATTTTTTGTCAAATCTGAACTGCAAACATTTAAAAACACTGAATGCATCAAAATGAAAATATCCCAAAATTGTGTTTCATATGTTTCAAATGCAAAATGTTTAAGCTTGAAAACGAACAAAGTTTGCATAATTGGCGGTTTAGTCCCTCTGACTTTCAAAACTTGTCAAATTTAGTCCCTAGGCATTTGTTTTGTAAGAAAAGTCACCAAAGGTCCTTTTGAAATCATATGTTGTCATATTTAATCCTTTGGTGAAAAGTTTCAATAATTTACAAGTTTGGTACCTGCACTTTCAGAATTTGCAAAAATGGTCCCTGGGAAAATGTTATTGTTGGAAATCTCATGTATGGTCCCTGGATTATTGGGACATGGCAGGAATCACCCTTGGTTTATTTTGGAAGATGTACAACTTTGGTCCTCCAATTTTCAGAAATTACAAGAAAGGTCCTTGTTATTAATACAAACACCCTTGACCCTTGCCTGAGCTTGAACCCCTGCCAAAACACCCTTGACCCCCACCACTTGGACCCCCTGTCTATTACTAATACACCCCAGTCAAACACAGTCAACCCCCTTCCCCCTTTTTCCCTCCTTCTTCACCCACTCTGCAACAACATCTGCAACACTCCATCACCAACTCTGCTCCTCTCCCCATACCATATTCCCCCCTCCAAACACAACTGTCCAAACAACATTTATTACACCCTCCCCTGTCCCAAGTTATCAGACCTGTTGCTATATCTTTTTGGCGCCAAAATGAGAAATCAAGGGCTAAGATCGAATTGACCACATCAATGGCCAAGAATGAAAGAGAAGAGCCTAGTGAGGACTGTAAAGAAAAGACTCAGAGATACAAGCTGTCACTGTTTTTAGACCTTTATTTATTTTTCTTGTAATAGTTTTAATTGTTTTAATGTTTAAACTTGAGGGACTGATTTTGCCAATTCTTTAATCTTGATCAAATCTTTCATAAATCATCCTCTGAGCATGAAAATCTCCACAAATGCTCAATTCTGACCTTCCGGCTTTAGACTCTTTATCTCTCGTGTTCGGGTTTTCGTCTGATTTGGCTTACTTTTGTGTGTTTTGACATATCCGTACCTGCACATGCATAAACTCAAGAAACCAATAGATATTAGCAATAAACGACTCTTTTCTTGGTTATTTTGGGTCAGTTTTGGTATAGAAAATGTATGTGTTTTAGCACATACCAGGCCACACTAACTCTTGCTATACTCTGACACGTGATACCCACGTGAGGGTATTCTAGTCTATTCCCACCCACACCAGCATTTAAATCCCCTTCTACCCCCGTCATTTCGCTCACAGACTCCCGTATTATCTCTCACCAAAACTTCTATGTAATCTTTTCACCTCATTTAAACGATTAAACATTACTCTAACCCAAAATCTTCTAATCGAATACACTTAAAAAGCTTGAAATGATGGTACCGCATGTAATATGAAAACCTGGTGTTGACATAGATCCTATTGTTGTTTATGGTAAGTATTTTAGTATTTTGTAATTTTCTGGTAATGCTAAGTGTTTTTCTTGTTTTTATTGGTTATTTATCTTCTAGACCATATTTGTTTTGATGAAAAATAGTTTATATGATTCTTTATCGTAGTAAGCCCTAATTTTTTTCTTTTCTTTTCAGCTGGCATTCGTACTCTGTTTTTGGTTAGGGTTCATTATGGTGGTATTTTCACTGTAACACCTGGTAGGAGGTATATTAATGGAAAGGAAAATATTGTTGATGAGTTAGATAGTGATGTGTTTTTTGTGCATGAAATTGATTCTATTGTGGAAGACTTAGGTAATGATGGGCATAAGATCATGTTTTTACCATTTTTTGAAACCTGGTGGTGATTTAGATAGTGGCCTACAACCTTTAACCAATGACTAAGATGTTCTTTTCATGGATAGATATGTTGAAGAGTATAAACTCATTCATATATATGTTGAGCATGAAAGAACCAATCTTAACCTTTACTTTACCTCACCACTGAAGAACAAAAGAGTAGTGATAGAAGAGGTAGAAGATGATGAACCTATAGAAGAGGTAGAAGATGATGAACCTACATAATCTAAAGCATGTATTACAACAGTGGCTAGGAAATGTATAGTTGATGTGAATGCAGGAAATGTTGGTACATAAAATAGTGTGAATGCAGGTCAAAGTAGCGGTATTGCTAAGGATGTAGAACAAGAGCCATAAGTTGTTAGATTAGATGAAGGTCAAAGAAGTGGTGTTGTTAAGGAAGTATCTAGTCAGGGAAATAATGCCTTTATGAATGAATTTTACTCTTCCTATGACCATTATGTAGATTTACAAGACCCAAACTTTGATCCTTTTGTTGATTTAGATTCCATATAACCAAGAGATGACAATTAACAAGTAGAAAATAATGTTAATGAATCTAAGAAGGTTGATAATGTGGGTGATAAGGAAGAGTTAGTTAATGAAGATGACAATGTAAGTGAGCATAGTGAAGGGAATGGGGGTTATAGTGATCATGGTAAGTATAGTGAAGGGAATGAGGACACTATTTCTAGTGATGATGATAGTATTTTATTTTGGGTAGCCATGGTTTCAAACATTTTGGCCGACTAATCCACGATGTTTGAACCCACCGCCACTCAGACTCAAACCAGGAAAAGCCCTCCCTTTTCAGGAGGTTGGCGTGGCCACTTCAAGGTTGTTTGCCCTTAACTTGAGACCTCACACATTTAGTGATGATGATGATTACAATTATGTTGAAGAGGTTGAGGTTGACATGGAAGACTTCCGCTACAACATTGATGAAATTGTTGAGTTCATGGGTTGTAGGAACATAAATGAAACATTTGATAACGAAAAAATAGCAGAAGATATACAAGTTATTGATAATGACTACTTTGAGAGTACTTCAGATGAAGAGAATGAATTTGATAGGTTAAGAAAGAGGAAGTTGAACAAATAAGGAAACATGCACATGCTTTTACTTAAGTGTACAAGACATACTTTTAGTGGGTCAAAATTTTGGAAATAGGAATGATGTAAAGGATTTAGTTAATAAGCATTCAATTGAAACTAGGAGAGATATTAGAAAGGGAAAAAATGACAAGGAAATAGTGAGGGTTGTAAGCAAAGGTATTATTCCAATTTTGCACACATGTGAAGCTAATGGCCTGTTAATGGGTCTGATCCAACTGGGTCAAAAGTCAATTTGACCAAGGAAAATGTATGTAAAGCTGCAGGGGTTCCTTACACAAGTCCATCCAAGAATAAAATGATAAAATAGAGAACAATAAATTGGGGAAACTGATTCGCTAAAAACCAATAATAAGAAGTGTGTGTAGTATATGGGTAACTCAAACGTGTTAGGTTTGAGCACCGAGATCGTTCCGAACGAGGGTTGAATGGAATTTTCAACTCACATCGCGATTATCGGGATTTGAATAAGATAAGGGGATAATTTGAAGTTTTCTAATCTACGGGAAATGGGAATAAAATCTATGGGAAAACCTAAGAATTATGGCAAACTACGCAAATCTACGCAAAAATGCAAATACGGGATTTAAATGAAACGCGAATAAAATGCAACTACGTCTAAACTAAGTCCTAAAAATGATCTAAAATTACTTTTATACTAAAAATGATATTTGAAAACTATTTGAGAATTAAAACTAATTTTTAGGATTTTTCTTGAATTTATTTGAATTAAAAACTAATTTCTAATTTTAAAAATAAAACTAAATAACCAAAAATTATGAAAACAAGTGGGAAAATTATGAAACTATTTTTCAAAAATCTAAAATAACTAAAAAGACTTTTAAAAACTGATTTTGTATTTTTCTGATGATTTTTCAAATTTCTATGAATTAAAAACTATTAAAACTAATTAAATGGCTAAAAATTACAAATTAAACTAGGAAAAATCTGGAAAAATTATTTTTTTGCGTTTTATATTTTTCTTAATCTATGAAATTGAAAACTTGTTATTTTTAAGCTTTTCTGATTTATTTGTAATAAAAGCCATTTAAAAAGGATTAAAAACTAATTTTTAATGAGAAAAATAGTAAATAGTACTAGAAAATTATGGAAAATTCAAAGAAATTCTAAAATATTATTCTAAATCTATGAAAAATAATAAAACATGTGCTAGTGTACACGAATAAGGGGCTGATGAAAAGTGCTTATAAATAAGCACTTATAATAAGCTAATAGCCTGAAAAGTTCACCAAATGATCACAGCAGCTAAAGTTACTTAAAACTAACCTATTGCAACTGATCTAAACCTCTGAAAAGCAATCTACAATGATTTGACTTAAATAAATCTAAACAGCCAATCAGGCTCTATCCTATCTACTTTAAGCTATATTATAAGCTAATCTAGTGAACTAAAATGCAAACCAGAAGTTGGGAACTCTAGACTACCAACCAGGGAACAACTGGGCCAAATTTGAGCAACTGAAAAGCCAAAATGAAGCTAAAATGGCTTCTGCAAGTAGCCTGCGCACAACTCAGTTATATGCTGAGTGTACACAGGGCAAAACTGTCTGATTTAGGAGCTTATTAAGTGCTTATAGAAAATTCCAAAAATTCCACAAAAATAACTTTTGAAAACCTAACCAACTGAAGTTATTTATCCCAAAATTTCAACAAATTTGGTTAAGAAATGAACTTGTGAAAAATCAACAAAGTTTGGCTAAAAATCGTTTTTTCAAATTTTGACTTTTATGACAGATTTGTAAGTTTGACCAAAATGAGTTTTGATCTACAAAATCAGATTGATTATGATGTTTAAAACCTATTTATGACTAATGCAAGCTAGTTCTACTCTTACTAAACCTGTATGCAAGTATTTAAACCACTGATTCAAACAGTTATGAACACAAGAGAAGATTTAATGCAATTTTGACTTAGAGTGTTCTAGGATGCAAACCAACAACTGAGTTAAGTCTAATAATCCTAAATGAGACTAATGTAACCGATTTTAAGCAAAAGCCAAACCTCAAGCTCAATTTAACCACTTATCCAAACACTAGTTTTAGAAACTGAAATGCAAAACTCTCTTAACTACAACCTGAATCTCAACTATGATCATTACCAATTCAGTTCCTAATGATACTAAATTACTTAAATGAAGCAACAACTATAACTATACTATCAATGAGCAACTATACTACTAAAGTAGATTCACACAATTATGCAGATGCAGAACTATTTTAAAACTGAGATTAACAATTATGACAATCAAATAAGCTAAAACATGAACAATTAAACTATCTAATCTATTGATTTAAGATGAGAACATAAGTGAAACTTACAGGAGTCCAACCACAATGGTTTGCTAAACAGCACAAAATACCACTACCTAACTGATCTCAACCCAAATCCAGCTCATTTTTAACCCAAATCCAACTCCATTCCTTATTTGAGGCTGCAATTTGACTTTGGTTGACTGATAGTATGAATTTGAGTGAATAACAAGTGAAGCAAATATAAACCTTGAATAAGCTATAAGGAAACTTGACAAAGCTTAATAAAACAGTAGCAGAGCTTATAAGAAGATTTAAAGTATTTTTTATTTTTTTTTTTATTTTTATTTTTCTATTTTTTATATTTTTGATAAAGTTGAAAAACAAACTGAGATGACTTGTAATATGATTAGAACAATTTAATAAGCAAATAAAAGTAACATATAAGAGCTTAATCAATAATTTGAATAAAAACCGAATTTCATTAATTGGAAAAGTTTGAGTACAAAGAGAGATTACAAAAGCTTAAAATCTACTTGAAAACATTAAAACGAAATTAAAACTAATACTATGCTACTGGAAATTAAAGGTGTCTTCAGCTTGTGATGGAAGGGTCCTTTTATACTTGAGCTTATGCCTTGGAAGGATCCAGAAGGTGTTCCTTGTGCTTTCTTTGAGTCCCTCTCAGCCTTTTGGATTGTTTCCCATCAATCAACAGTCTATATCCACCCATGGATCAAGTGCCTAAGTCACCTCAGCCAATCACGTGAAGGGAATGTTGTGATTGACACACGGAATTGCCAGCGTGGCATCCGTGTGTCAGTCACATGTCAGTATTGAGTGTCAATTTTGTACGAATTTGAGTTTCATTAGGCGAATTAATTTGGTGGGTAACTAGGGTTCATGTGGTTACTGGGTTGGGTGAATTGGGGAAAACGTTTTGGCGCCTTTCTTGGTGAAAATAAAATAACTTTGTTTGACCGGTAATTAAATGAGTTGACCGGGTATTTGGGTGGACGAGTTTGGATCGGGTTTTGGATAGTGGTAATGGGATGGGCTGGATATGCTTTAGAGATATTTGGGCTAAATGAGTTAAGAAATGGACTTGGACTTGTAGATGTATACATTTAGCATTTTAGGGACCATAAGTGTATATTCTGAAAATCCAAGGATCAATCATGTAAATTCTGAAAAGTGATCCAAGGGTCATTCTTGCCATTCTTCAAATAACCAAAGACTGAATTTGTAAATTCTGAAACTTCAAGGGTATTTTCTGCCAAATGATGAAAGTTGAGGGACTGATTCTGGAACTTCTCCAAGGTTGATCACATCTTTCAGAAATCATCTTCTCAGCATAGAAATCTTCACAGATGCTCAATTCTGACATTCCGGCTCAGCTTTAGCACTCTATATCTCTCGTGCTCGGGTTTTTGTCTGATTTGGTTATCTTATGTGTGTTTTGACATATCCGTACCTGCACAAGCATAAACTCAAGAAAATAGCAAATATTAGCAATAAACGGCTCTTTCTTGGTTATTTTGGGTCTGATTTGATAAAGAAATGATATGTGTTTTTGCACATATCAGAAACCAAAAAGTAGAAAGGTAGATGATGACAATAAATGTCTTTGGGTGTTGCTTGTTTCAGAACTTAAAAATGAAAAGTGAAGACTTATAGATCCTTCATAAATGCTTACAGACCCAAAATAATTTGTATGCCACATCAAAATGGTACTTTAAAGAACTTTTTGAACAACTCCAAGCAAACCCTAAAATACCAGTTAGAGTTGCGCAAGAGAAATTATTAAGGAAGCATGAATAAGTTGTTTCATAGAGAAGGCATTTAGGGCAAAAGCAGAGGCTGGAAAGAAATTGAGAGGGGATTATACTTAACAGTATAATATGCTAAGGGATAATGTGTCAGAGTTACAACAAGCCAATTTAAACATAACTGTAAAAATTCATGTTCAATCAGAAGTAGATCATACAGTTCCAACAAAGGCTTTTTAAAAAATATATGTGTGCTTAGGGCCTTTGAAAGTTGGATTCAAGGATGGAATGAGAGAGCTACTTGGACTAGATGGGACATTCATTAAGTGTCCATTCCCTGCTCAACTGATGATTGATGTAAGTGTTGACCCAAATAATGGAATCTATTAATTGGCCTACGGGATTGTGGAGACTGAAAACACAGATTCATGGACATAGTTTCCAATACAATTGAGAGATGATTAGGAGCTTTACAGAAATTCTAGTTTCACATGTATAAGTGATAGGCAAAAGGTATGATTCTATTTTCACTTATTCGATTGTTTATTTGCATCGAATAGTTATTTCTAATCCATTTGTGTTTAATTGTTATAGGGTATTATTCCATCCTTTGCAAAGTTGTTTCCTCATGCTGAGCACAGATTTTGTGTGAAACATATTCACCAGAATGTGAAGTTGAGATGGAGTGGTGCAGTATATAAAGACTTGCTATGGAAATGTGCCACAACAATAACATAACCAAAGTTTCAGCTAGCAATGGAAGAGTTGAAAGCGCTTAGTCTTCTTACTTATGAGTGGTTATTAGATATTCCACCTCAAAACTAGGCAAGATCACATTTCTCTGGTACTAAATGATTTTACATTCTTTAAATTAGATATACAATCTTTAAATTAGATATACAGTTTTTAAGTTATGTAAAACTTGTAACTTAAATAAAGAGAGCTAAGTCAAATGTGTTGGTAAACAATATGTGTGAAGTTTGTAATTGGAAATAGATTTGTGGTAGAGTTAAAGCAATCATTTAAACATTGGAATTTGTAAGGGAGTATCTCATCAAGAGAATTGTGAATGTGAATAAGATAATTGATAAATGTGATGGTCTACTCACACCAACTGCTACAAGGATTTTGAAGTTGAATTGTGATGAGGCAAAAAAGTACATAATCAGTTGGGTATGAGGTGTCTTTTACCAGGTAAGTGGTCCATGGAATGACCAGTGTGTGGTGAATATGGAGCAAAGGATTTGTTCATGTAGCAAGTGGGAGTTGACTGAGATACCTTGTAAACATGTTATGGCAACAAACTGTAACATGTAACTTAACCATCAAGCAATAGGCTTACTAGAGAAATGGGTACATCCATGTTATAGAGCAAAGGATTTGTTCATGTAGCAAGTGGGAGTTGACTGAGATACATTATGGCAACAAACTGTAACATGTAACTTAACCATCAAGCAATAGGCTTACTAGAGAAATGGGTACATCCATGTTATAGGCTGGAAACATGGAGGAGGGTTCACTTATACAAGATCAATCCCATTATAGGTAGACTGCATTGGCCTAGGTGTAATGTACCATCTACTCTGCTACCTCCAGTTCATCAACCACAAGCTGGAAGACCAAGGAAGGATAGAGGAAGTATAGGATAGAGACATATGTGGTGAAGATTGGCAAGAGTAGGAGGTTTTCAAAGAACACAAGACTCTGACAGGTGACAAGTGTGGAACCAAAGGACACAACTCAAGGATTTGCACTTATCCAAGAACATAACAATCACAAACTTGTAGCAATAAGAGAAAAACAAGAAGTGTTGCTGGTGAAGATGATAACTCGGGAACAAGAACAAGTTTTGTTGCTGATAAAGGTAAGAAGTTGTAGTTGGTGATGGGTCAGTGAAGAAGAAAGGTCCATCGAGGAAGAAAATTATTGTTCTTAGTTGATATTTATGTATGTTTCATGTGTTTGGATTATGTCTCTTTATTTTGGTTTATGTTTGTTAGGATTATGTTTGTTTATGTCTATGTTGCCTATGAGCACAAAACTTGTAGTTAAGTTATTTTGGATGTTGATGGCATGTATGCCATAACAACTTAACTTCTTAATGGTGTTTAGGCAGACTTTGGTATTATTTCCTTGACTTTTACTTGTAAGACTTTCATTATTTGGTAATGGGTCACTTTAAGTTTGTGGGTCAATACATTGAACAAAAAAAATAAACCAACAACTGATTTTACTTCATTCACAGGAAGCAAAAAATCCTTCCAATCAACTGACTTCATTAAAACACCTGAACACTATCCATCTTCTTGAACATAACCCTTAACTTAACACCTAAATTAAGTCAACAAACTGTAAACAACAAACATCAATATAAAAACCAATGAAACATAAAGAGACTTCTTCATCCTTTCTCTTTCTTCCTCCACCTCTTGAAATTGCGCTTGATGGTTGTTCAATGATCTCAACAGTCCGGGTATGACTTCAACAAATCGAGGACACATGGGGGGGGGGGGGGGGGGGGGTTGTCAACCCACCCAATGAATCTGTAGTTTGATGACTATGTAAAAAAGTTTAAACAACAATTAGTTACTAACATCATAAAAACGATCCAAACCATGTTCTTAAAAAATTAAACAAATCCGAACCATTTGAGGGTAATCATAAAACCATCGTCATGGGTTTTGGTTAGTCCATGATGTTCTGACCAGTGCATGTCTTCCACAATGACATCTCACCATTTATAATCTTGACTTGATGGGTAGGTGTTGATTTGAGATGTTAATGGAAGAAAGAAAGAGAAAAGGGGTAGGTTAAAAAGAAAGTAGATAGTGGGTATTTATACTACGTTTAGATGATGACAAAAAAAGAAGCGGGATAATAATTGGGGTAGGAAAATACTATAATACCCTCACGTAGGTATCACATGAGGGAGTATAAAGAGAGTTAGTATGGCCTTTTAAAGTGATGGATCAACGATACACAACGTTTCGCATTTATGGACGTATGGTGCATTTTTTCCGGTCAAAGGATGAAACTCGCCGGTCAGCACAAACCACAAGGACGAACGATGTAGTTTACTCATATTTTTATTTGTTGAAACTGACTTTTGAAAATAAAATTTATTATATTTGCATTCTTGTGCCAATTTAAATATTGAGCAACACATTTCATATTACTCTATTATACATTAGACGTGTGGACGACGTCGTTTTGGAGGCAAAACACACGAAATGACGTCATTTTGTGGTTAATGATGTCGTTTTGTTATTGTACCTATGTCATTTGGTTAATTGAGTTGTTAATTGAGCCATTAAATATTGTTAGCTTATTGTCGTCCTGGAATCCTCCTAAAGCTTCCACCATTATGAATACGGTTAGAAAACTTGTTTGGTGAATAAGCTGAAAACAACAAGGTTGATGAATTTAGTCAGAGAAAATGAGAGGAGTAGAAAAGGAAGTAGAGTGTATTGGAATGGGTGGGAATGACGAATGATGTGACTGAGGATGAGACATGTTATTAATGCTTACAGAAGAAAAAAATACAAACCTTGAAATTACCAAAATACCCATCGCATATAACTCATGTGTGTTGACTAACGATATAAGGTAACGACCGTTAGAGAAAAGGACCAAATCATAATTAGTAAAAAAAAATTGGTACTAAATATGCGATTTTTGAGAATTTAGGACTAAATGCGCGAATCAAGATGAGTTTGGGGACTACTGGTGTAATTTACTCTTATATAACTCAAGTGATCCAAAACCATAACAATTTCAACAAGTCATGAGCTCATTCTCATCTCATTTCAAGGATTTCAAAAAGTTTACAAATGTTGTTCCGAGCTCATTTTTCAATATATTCACTAAAAGTTTACGAGATGCATATGACTTAGTTAATTGCGGGAACTAAACTAGCATTGCATCACTATAATGCCTTTAAGTATAATAGGATGTATATGTTTAATATATACCTTTAGACTTATCGATAATTATATCTCGTATTAGGTACAATTTTACTTATACTAACCTTCGTTTAGAAAGGCTTTCCCTTCGCTCTGATTGTTCCCATAATAAGACTTTTTTTATCGAGCTTTGACTTACTTCCTATCTCTACCCTTTATCCAAGGTAGCCGTAGGACGGATTTTTACTAAACTTTCTTTGAAAAAAGTTGCAAACTCCAACAAATGTTTTTTAATACTTTGTGTGGGAAATTACTTTTCATCTACAATATATTTTCAAAAATAGCAAAACTAGTTCATTCGGTTAACTTGTGTTTCAGAGGGAGGCGAAATCCACCCTTATCGTTAAATGTGATCGCAACAATAGTCTTATCCGATTAACTTGCTTCTCAAATACAGTTTTTAATAAATTTTGAAATTCATCCCTGTCTTCAAATGCGATTGCAACAGCAATCCTTATGTTAAATATGTGACTATTT
>OU343219.1:32725202-32864495 GCA_910596185.1 Chrysanthemum makinoi
AAATGAAAATAATGGTTTAGTAATCATGTAACAAGGTCAAACTGTTTTGTTGAGCCTCCATATGAAAGTGATCAAATTCTAGGAACAAAGCAAGACAGAAGACCAATATAATTTCGGCTATCTTAATTAGTATATAAAACATCTTCTATATACTACATGCTACGAGCATCAAGATACATCTAGCATATAATCCAATTTTTTCATGCAAATTTCAGTGAATATTGTTCCCTGATACATGCAACTAGAATAACCAAACAGCAAAAGTAAAAGAAGTTAAATCAATATCCCCCCTGTCTTGTTCCAATACCCCTTCTCCCTAGAATTTGAACAGAAAAATTTAAGGCAGTCACCATATAAACATAATAACAGCAAGTCTGTGATACACATAACATCAATCAGAAATTCCGCACATCGAAATCAATAATTATATCGCCGGCTTTATTACTAATTTATTATCTATGGCTCTATTCACTAAGTGTAACCCATTAGATTCATTATAGACATACAAAGGCATGTATTCAACAGCTATATGAGAATCATACATAAGGCTTCCTATGTTTAAAAAAAAATATATATCTTATAATCTGTAAAGACCCTTATCTTGAGGTCCCTTGTGACTACCAATATAATCAACATGTCAAACTCATTTCTCATAAAAATGGATTAGTTAACTCATTCAAATTAACTCCATTCCATTCTACTACTACTACCGCGGGTGAGGAGATGACTGGTACGTATAGTCTTTGGATGTGTCCCTCAATTTAAGGAAATGTAACTCATGGTTTAGTAATTCGGTCATGAAGGTTGTTGATTGGAATGGAGTGTTTGGATGTTTGGATTACTGGACACTATTACTATGAGTGAAGGCTTGTTGATTGACCTTCCATTGTACTACTAGTACCATGGGTCAGGAGTTGACTGGTATGTACGGTCTTCGGATGTGTCTTTCAATTCAAGGCAGCTCGTGGTTTGTAGAACTACTTACCCTGGTGCATGGGTTTAAATAATGTTCGTTTCTATCTTGTTTCTGTACTGTAGGTTATTTCTGTATAGCATGTGATGCCTACTTCGGTATGTTCTAGTGATTTGTAAATAGTAAGTATGTTAGCTTGTATTGTGACTAGAATGTCCAAGCTTAAATTGTTGTTGGCTTCTGGATTCTTGTGGGAATGTCCCAAGTTTCATTTGGGCCAACTTGTAAATATCATTACATGATTTGGTGGTAATATATTTTCACAGTTTCACAAAAGATGCAAGAGAAAATGAATGGAAGGAAAAAAAAAAAAAAAGTTCTAACCTCTTCAGCAGTGACAATAGCCTTGATATGCTGCATCACAGAAATAGATCATTAAAAACAAAATTAGTAGACGAACCAGCAAAAGAAGCATACAGAATTTACGACCATAGTGTAAACTAATAATGTCTAAGGCTGATGAAATTCTAATAATAGATTTATCTTTGTGACTAGACATACAAACGGAACACACTTCTGTTTTATGAACATTAAGCATTGTATTTGTAAAGGTATAACTTTGACCTGTTTGGTTAGAAATTTTGTTGTATCTGTGTTGTTGGAATATACACGAGTACCAAAATTCTAAGATTGTGTCATAAAACTGAAGTCAATAAACAAAATAAATAGAATAGAAAATTACACCGACTTTATGCATCAAGCATACTAAAATTTGACATCTATGAAAGCATACATACATAAAAGTTACAGAATAATAACCGACTGCCATGCAATAAGACAAATCAAGACATCTCTTAGACAAACACTATTTCCACCAATAATTCAAAATCAATACTTTAAACAAGACGTGATTCTAGCTCATTTTTTCCGAATGAAAACAAATTTTGTATTTATTTTGATACAAACACAATCTCAAAATAAAATTACATCACTCTCACAGTCCAGGAAAGATATCTAGCATAGTTCAGCAAAAGAGTTAAAAAGTGGCTTATGGGCCAAAAACGTTTCTATCAATGCTTTCTAGTGTTAACTTTGCACATAAAGGTATCTTTAACTTGTACAATTGCTGAACATAAAAAACCTTTGTAACAAAACAAATCTTATCATAACCAAAATTACATGAAACATTGGTCAAAAAGTTTAGCATGCTTGAAAGAGAACCTCTGAACAACATAAGAATAATTTTCTACTAAAATGGATTTTTCAGTTTAATACACACACTTTAGAGGCTGTTTTAGAGTACCAAAACAGTATATTAGATTATCCGAGAATGACATAAACAGCTTTCGAAAACACAAGTTACTAAATTATTTCAAAACAGGATCAGCAAAAAGCACCTCAAACTGAAACAGTTGTAATAAGATGAAAAAAAGTGTCAAATTTGGTACAGAACAAGTACACCTTATTATCTCAAAACAGTAACAAACAGTATTTTCACTTGTTCAAAACCAATTTTTGCCCCACAACATTACAGTAACTTTTTCTGCTTCCACTTATTTTGAGTGACAATAAGCAATTTCTCTTATTTTATATCCAATTAGTACTAGTTTTCAATCATATTAAAACTAAAACTGACTGCAACAAATTAGTATTTTCAAAATTGCAAATTTTATAAAATAAGCAAATCCAAACACTATTTTCTAAAGTGTTTACTTCAAGGCCTTATAATAAGCAATCCGAAACACCCTTACTCTTATGAGCTAATTTGATTTCGGCATATATTTCATATAAGCCCGAATTTTGTGGCTTATTTTGAGACTTATGGGCTTACATAATAAGCTTATATAAGCCTATAGATCTCCAAATAAGCCAGAAATTTGAGGCTTATGAATTATAAGCTGAAATTATATAAGCTTTTTTTTCGCAAACTTAGGAAGACTAAAAACATAAATAAACAAACACGGAAAAAGAACAAATTATATAAACAGCTAGAGGAAAAGAAGGGTTAGTAAGTTACTTCAAGGTTGAGAACAATAGCGCGTTCACGACCGAGGATAGTAGAAGGATAAGACAAAAGAGGATCAAGAATACGAAGATCACGAGCATGAATCTGTACTCTATGCATTATCGCATATTTATCTATATCCATTACTGTCTCATTCACATTACTATCTATCAATATCCAGCTCCGCGTGTTCTTCTTCTTCACCGTCACTCCTCCTTCCACCTCCGTCATCTCCGTCATTATTAATTCTCTCTCACTTAAACCCTAATTTTTTTATTTTTTTATTTTAATGAATTGATTAGGGTTTTTTAAAAACAAGGATGTCACATTTTTTGGATGGTTGGTTTTGGAAAGAAAGTTTATTTCACGCTCTTGCTAAATATGCTGCTGACATGGTTTCTTACTTGTTGATACTTTATGTGATCCTTTTTTTTTATTGAATAATATTTTTTGAAAATGAGTTGGACTTAAATGTAAAAGACAAAAGTTTAGGAATTTGTTTTTACACTATTGGAACTGAAATCTTTGTTTTCTCATTTGCTTCTTATTCAAAACTACTTCTTACGCTGCAGGATTGTTTAAGGCTCATGTTCTGGATAACCCTATAAAATTTTTTTGATAATTTGAAAAAATATTGATTTTTCTTAAACGCATCTTTAAATGCACCCGGTCATTCAAATATGCTTACGATTACTTGTTCAAAGATATCAAGCAGACCCTGGCCATATTTGGCTCTCATCTGTCCCTCAGTAAGTGATTTTTAATTTAATTTTTTTTCGGCTAATAATTTACTTTATTTGTATATTTTTTTGGTAATATCTTTACCGACTAGTTTGTTCATATAGAACTATAAGCAATGATAAAAGTTTGGTATAGTTTGTATTATTTTATATTTGGTGTTTAGTAGCTTATTTGGTTTGTACAATATGTTCTTTTATTAATTATGGTGTCATGAGAATTTGGAATTTGACATTTATTAAATACAAGTAATGACATTTAATAAAAAAATTGTATTTTTTTTTAAATTGGTAGCATTTTAAAAAAAAATACTACCGTTAGATGACGTCGTCAGATTATGAAAACACTTACACGCACCGTTATAAGTGTTGACATTTGCCTAAAAAAAAGAACTAGAGAAACACACTTTTGTTTATCTACTGCGACTGAGTGCTATCAAAGTCTTGATTTTTTTTTTAGTAAAGTCCAAAATACATCCATGTGGTTTGCCCCGTGGCTCGGTTTACATCCCTAAACTTTTTTTTGAAACAATTACATCCCTCCGTTAGTAAAAGTCATGACAAAATCATCCCTACACGGCACGCAAAAGCCCCTTATAGTTCCCACGCTAGCATGGCCAGATTATTCATTTTCTACTCCTAGCTACCACCCACCTCCTTTAATACCTAAAAAACACTAAAACAAATTGTAACCTCTTCACAACTTGTAAATATGAATATGAATCACCAATAACAAAGAACTAAAACAAATATGAATCACCACAGATTTTATAGATTGACAGGTTGGTGTGATAAAAAAATGTATTCAATCTCTTCACAACTTGTAAATCAATTCACAAACTTGACGAGAATTACACCATACAATTCATAAATTAAAACGAGAATAAAAACAAAACCCTTACAAATGGAAGGTGAGTCGATTCGAAAAGAAGACCAACAAATTTCTGAATAACAATAACCCGTTTATATTTAATTAGGCATGACGCTGACGCCATGCATGATCCCGACTAAATTTTTTCAGAACAAACGTTATTTTGTTGTACCGGCTTGGATTCGATTTATGTTTTGTGTTTAAATTGATTGACATTGTGGTTAAATAGTTGTATATTTTAGTGAATGGGTGAATTAAATTGTGTATTAATTGTATGTGTTGAATAGTTTTTTTTTTTTTTTTTCAACTACTAATTATGTTTTTCACATTTATTTGAATTAAGGTGTTTTTAATAGTGTATTTTGTAACTATTGGAGCAATTACCAAGACAAATGACTAATTTATAAATATAATATATATAATAGTAAAATGAATTGTTAACCCAACTCTCCTCGCATTCTCTAATTGCCAATGGAATTCATTTCACAACACTCTAAATGTATATGTGTTAGTTGTATGTTTTGTTGGGTTTTATTCTTCCCCATTACATATTATATAAAAAGCACTTTCACAATCTTTACCCACAAACACTTTCCCAAAGAAATGATTTTGATAAATAAAGTTTGATTGATTGAAATAAATGTTAAAGTTATAAAATTTGAATCAAAAATAAAATAAACCTACTAAAATGTAAAACCAAAACTCATAAAAATATATCAAAATGAATGTTGAATTAAAGAGCATAAAATTTTAGAAAATATAGTGAAATTAGATCATAAAAAAATTAAAGCAATTAAAAGATATTTAAATTTAAAATAAATGTGATTAATTAGTTAAGAAGTGACACGTAATACCCCATTATTGTTCTCTTTATTTTATAGTTATTTTTTGTTATTTTTAACAGAATTTATTACGCCACTCAATGACAGCCTTATTTTAATTTTTGTGAAGCACACAACTTAAATGCTTTATGTAGTATAGATAAACCCAACTCCGATTCCAAGCAAATCCACACCACCGATTACTACTCTTGATTACCGGATCTTGCGACTATTATTATGAATGAGATTGAGTGTGTGGATCTCCTTGGTCTCGAGCAACAATAAAAAGATTATCAAATGGAAAGTTTCTGACATGCTTTTGAGCTTGGGGAATGAGAAACATCCATTTTAAGCTTACTTCCTTCTCCATCCTAGTCATCTTTGTCTATACCGCATAGTTGACTTTGGGGAAGAAGATTGTAGGAAGGCGACATATGACTGGGAAAAAGGAGGAGAGGTAGTAGCTTCATAGCTCCCAACTATGAATGCCAGATCGTAGATGGGAGGTGTGAGGAAGAAAAAGACAAGGGAAAAAGTTAAAAGAGGTGGGAGGTGGATATGAGGCGCGTGTTATCAGGGGAGGTGATAAGGTTACAGGTTGTTTTAGTGTTTTTAGGTATTAAGGAGTGTGGCAGGGTGGGAGCGGTGAATGGACAATACCTCATCGACCAAGACGCGGATGATTAACTGGTACTTTCAGCAAAGATTCGCTTTGCGATGATTTTGTGTCAATTTTATTAACTGGAGGATGTGAATTGTTTCAAAAAAGTTTTAGGATGTAAACCGGTTCCGATGCAGCAAACCACATAAATGTATTTTGGACTTTACTTTTTTTTTTTTATCTAGGCAACTATCTTTAAAAAAAAATTTGTTTAATTCTGTTTTTCAATAATTTTACTTTTATTCTTCAATTTGGGTTTCCACGACTTCGCGGCTCAAATTAAAAAAAGTATAGATGATATTATGTTTTGCCCGAACCAACTTGTGAGTTAGATCACTAAAGTTTTTATATATAACGAGTGGGTAATCCCGCGCGTTGCTGCGGAAGTGTTGTAACCCCGTTATATCGTGTAGCGGTCCTTTAAAGTTTAATTATGGTACATCGTTAGTCTTTGAAGGACCAAGTTTGCAAAGTGGCGGGAGTTTTCCGATAAGCTATTGCTAAGCCATCTTTGATGAGTCCTTGAGCAAAAGGTTTTTGTTGTGAGTCCTTTGAAGGTGTTGCTAAGCTATCTGTCATGAGTCTTTGAAGCAATACCTAAGAATAAAAGTCAACCCTTATGTATCAAACATACAATTTTCATAGTGTAAAAGGCACCAAAGTTCCATTAAGTATTAGCCCCCAAATAAATTTTTTTATTAAAATAAGAGCTGGTTATGATTTGCTTGTAGTTATACTGAATTGCGTACTCATTATCATAACTATATCTTAAGGTATTTATTATATTAATGTATGTTAAAGCCAATTTTATCACAATAATTGTTCATTTAACGAAAAAATGGCAGAGGTATCATGATTGGTTATTCAAGAAAACTAAAAGTGAAACAAAATGAATCATATAAATCTAAAATAAAGAGGTTAGAATATACCTGAGGTGCCGTGGTGGTTTGTGAACTTTGTCTAGAGTCTACACTTTTGAAGCGTGGAACTGGATCAACTCCATTGTTCGGGCCACTGGTGAATTTGCCTTCAAACCCAAATAGTTGTTTTGGCATTAGTTATCAAGTAAATGGTGACGCGTTAGTGATCGTTTAACCATTAACCGGTGAAAGATTCGGCCAAGATTCTTTATTATCTCTACCGATTTCTCTAGAAATCCTAACAATGTAGTTAAATCACCGCAAAGATCCCGACCATTGTCACCAATAGCTCTTTATTGTTAGCAAAATTGTATCCTGTCCTAATTGGATTATCATATAACCCCAAAATTGGAACACAAACCTATACAGTTAACTTGGTAAATTTGGTTCTCGCTGCTCACAACTATGTTTTAAAATTGTATCTTTAATTGGACCAGTCCGGTGATGCACTATATCTTTCACACTTTAACAAAAACTATAACATAAATGCATCAAACAACAACTACATAAAAAATATCAGAATAACCAACCTTGGGTCGTCGAATGTGTTCGGCTACCACTCCCATGTATACCACTTGACTGCTACTTTCCTTTTTGATTAGCGCTTGTAATACCAACAAGTTGCAGAAAAGGAGCGTACCTAACGATTACATGTCATTTGTTGTCATACAGATTACAATACTTTGTTAAAGTCTTTGAGGTCCTATTACCTATTGTTGTACAACAACCGCATGCCTCTCTTATAAGATGCCATTTCGGCGCCGACCATCCCTTTATTCTGCTCATGTTCTTGATACACCTATAATGGCAAAGACATAGGATTACAATGTGAAATATCTTGTGTAGTAGAAGCAGTTTTAAGCTATCACTTTTGCGAACTTTTTCTTTTACCGAAAATAAGGCGATTACAAAGAACACTTAAGTCCTTCTAACAAAGAAATAGACATCAGTCCAATGTCTTACAATGATTACACCGCCAAAGGATTGGGTGTACTAAACTTCAAAGAAATTTGACTTGTAAAGCTTTAACATATATTTAAAACTGCTTTTTAAATAAAAAAATAAAAATAAAAATTAATGGTGTTTTGCAGAGCAGATTCTAAAAGTATAAGTAACTCTTACTTGCATAGGAAATGTAGGACATTGATCATTTTACAACACTTCCTCACATCTTGTCTCATTTAATATAAGACTGCAATTACCGTGGTGCATGCTTGTGTCGTAGAGCGCAATCCAAACATTACGATCAAATCCCATCCAATCAGATGAATATAGGAAAGGCATGTTAAAGTGGTAATACCATAAGGTTGTTGTCCCATCGCAAAAGTAACGCCGGGCATGTGCATTAGTCAATAACATAAGGCTAGACTGACTCAAGCTCGTGCCTGGATTGACAGATGATCCAACAAATGAATTGAAGGTCATGTGCAAATCGCCAACGTTGTATAATAACACTCGATCTAATGAAAGGCATGCTAAAACCATGACCTGTTGAGGCAAGACCTTGTTGCCCTCTATTTCTTTTCGCATATAGCCTATGGCATTTGAAGCTTTTCCCAAATTTTGAACGGCCGCCATAATTCATGAAAACCCGCTTTGTTGGAAATTGTAGAAGGAAGGGTGAACACTTCGTGTACTCCACCAAATCCAACACGAAACCTACCACATCCTGCATGAGTCTCTTTAGAATATGAAAATGTTAGTGACAAACGACTATATTAGAACTTTCGAAAGAAATATAACCTTCATTTTTGGGTTGGTACTTCTTGACAATCCCAAGTAACATGAGCTTATGATAGACATTTAAAATCATGCCCAAGTAGTATGAAACATAGACGCTCAAGAATTTTTGACTTTTTCATTTTTCCTTTTTAATGGGTTAAAAAAGATATCTCACATATGTATAGTGGTGGAGCAAGTGCTACTATTGTAAAATGAATATTTAACATGTCGAGAGATTTCTTAAAAGTTACTCTATAAAGGATCTACACATGTATAGAACTTTGTTCATACCGTGCATTTCATTTACTGGATCCATTGTGTCCTTCCAACACCAAATAAAGCAAACGTCAAAGAGTACCGATAATGGACTCCCAAATAATGCATAAATTATGCGCTCAATGAAATAAACGCAAATGTTTTTCGTTACTTATCGTAGCCGGATGTTGCGTTACCATGAAAGAAGCTGGTGCTGAAGTTTTCGGATCATGATTTCGCATCGCTGATGAATCATAGTTACAAAACCGGAATTGGCCCCGCTCTTTGGGGTGCATTTGTAGAACCCGCAACACGAAAGGTTAAAAGAACCATCAATAAAGAAAGATGTCATGAACAAACAACGTAGAGCATACCCGAATCGTGGCTCGTTGTATTTATTCAATATACTACATGAATAGTAATCAAGGTATGTCATCCAAATACCCCAACAATGAAAGAAAACACGTCAGCAGATGGCATACTTGGATGCACAACACCACACCTTTGCAAGCGAATCCATTTAAACAAACATGGATGTTCTATAACACCCGGTTTAAATTAGTAGTTTCTTCGGTTTGACGCCAGAAACGTGAGGCTCGATTAGGATACAATTTCGTAAATAGTGATACACTAAACACTGGGCTCGATTGGTAAATGCGGACCGAGTCACAAAAATTGAACTTAAACATGGTCGATATGCAGACACTGCTGTATGGTAACTGCTTATACCATGCCCTCCGGTTGTTACCCCCGCCAAGTTTGAGTCGCTTTCTACCGCCTGTTTATTTCCTCAAATTACAACAATCATCATAGGCCGGTAACTATCATCATTGCCTTTTCCAGATATTGTTATCAATCAACCACATATTTATCCTTCATGAAATTTCAGATACATATATATTCTATATTGGACCGGACTCGTTTAGCCGTCAAGAACCCATATTATTCAAAAGAGGCAAATGACTGATCAATTCGACCAGTTCTTTTGCCTCAACAAACAACATTTAATCATCATAGCCCACCAATAAATCCCAATAATCAAACAACCTCCCTTGTCCTAATGAAGAAGAAACTAAATTGAAAAAGTGAGACCAATAAGAATAAGATAAATCTCAATATTTTCTCACTTTTTCATTAATTCCCAATTTAAAAAATATAGACACTAAATTGCATACCGACTTTCAAGCAAGAGGAGAAATCGAATGACAATCCTCTTCATAACGACGCCAGCACCAAGACATCCACCAAAATCACGCCACAATTAAACCCTAATCCTAATTAATAATAAAATCAAAACTTTAAAGAAATTAGAAACAATACGCATATGACAAACCATACGCACTGCCGCAAACCGATCAACCAAGAAGACGGGACATCACCAACACCGGATGGTGTGAAGCACAATCATCCGGCATCCGTTGTATTTTCACCTACGCGGTTAAGTATGGAAAAGATGAAGCAGTTGATTACGGTTTGTGAATATGTGAAGAAACGAGGGAGTGGGAAAGATGTTAAAATGGTACATCTGGGTGTGTGACTATGTGTTAAAATCGGGTTTGTGGAAGACGGTTTAATTCCATGGCTTTTGAGATGAGATCGATGGAGAAGTTATTGACGTGAAGGTATCGTTTTTTAATGAGAGAGAGGCGGTGGAAGCAAGTATTGATGCATTAAATTTTTTTCAGATTCATTTAATGGTTTCCCAATTGTGTACAGCCACGTGGGCAAGTTCATTTAATGTATGTGCAAAACTTGCATTGCAAACACTGTGTCCTACCTTTTAGTATATATATAAAAGATGTGCAATTAATGCATACTTTTGTTATTAAAAGTATATTATACATTTCAAAATTTCATTAATAAATTAATGCATACTTTTGTTATTAAAACTATATTATACATTTCAATATTTTATTAATAAATTACTTTTTGTTTTGACGCTTTATAATAAGAGCAATTAATGTTAGAATGGAAAACTTTTTGGAAAATAATTTGTCTTATAGTTAATGGTAATTAACTTACTTTCAGATTCTATTTTTTAAAAACATTCACAAATTTACTTGACACATCATTGTGTAAAAAATAATTTGTATAATTTTTATGGTTCTAGCATTACTCTATATCTAAAAACAAATACTTTGAGACTGTTGGCGTATGTGTCCGGACGACACGTGCCGGACCGAAGAGCCTCCCATTAGTCCGGGAACTACCGGCGGCCTTTACTTTGGTTCGGGTATATCAAAGGACCGTGAAGGTATGCACCCCTTTTATGCGTGTACATCCTTTTACCCAACAAATGTAAGAACCGGACAACGCTTAACCCGGATTTCACGGATTGTCTCCCACTGACCGACACCTAACGCCGGACTAGATGTAGGTGGTGTGTTTCTTCCCGAGGCATGAATAGGTTATTGTCCAATAGGTATTGAACATAATAGACTATAAAAAGAAGTTACTGTGTTATTATCCACCGTATTGTACTAAGATTTGACTATAAATAGCCAAGCTCTCTCCCTCATATGACAGGTTTTTACTCTCTCTCTACATTTCACTTCATCTCTCTACAACATGTCACGATATACACATTACATACTTATACATATATGCTAAATCCTCTACGTACGAGAATCTGACTTGATCGTCAGAGGGTGGTTCCCGGGGCTTCGGCCTTGGGACCCCTTCTAACGGGTTCTTTCATGTTTGTAGCACACTTTCAAGATCGAGACAAGAATGGATGGCACGTGAGAGTCGTCAAGACTGACCCGACGGAAAAATGCTTCAACAAAGACAAACATAAAAAATAACGTAAATAGTAAATTTGAGTCCAAAAAATTATATGTTTTTGTGTGTATTTGGGGTACAATAACATTAAGTTAAAACCTTTGTACTTGAACTATGAAAATGGTATATGTCAAGTACTAACATTGTAAATTACTAAAAGATAGTGCACGAGATTACGAGAGGCTTGAAATGAAGGCGAAAGGAATCATGCAACCACTTCACTAAAACAAACAAACTTTCTCCAAATATTCAAATATGTCCACATTGCTCTCCATTTTTTTGAGTCTTGTAAACACATAAATCACTCATATTTTGTACCAAAACAAAAAACAAAAATCGATTTTAAATTGCTTTATTTCCAAAAAATTCTTTACCAAAAAAAGAAAAAAAAAAAAATCCTTATTTCTTAACTTAATAAAGAAAAGACTAAAATACACCGTTGGTCCCTAAACTTGGCAGGACGGATCGCGATGGGACAAAACTCGCCCTTTTCATCGCCATTGCGTCCAAACCCCATTAAATGCCGATTCGCCCTTGACCAATAACGGGTTGTCAACGTTCGTTATAATGCAAAACCCAATCATATTCTTGTTGAGGATACAATAGTCTTTTTGTTTCATATCAGTAGCATGTCTTGTCAATTTCCGCCATTATGTACAATATAACAAAACAGTGTACTCATTGCTCATCCCCAAACTTGTTTTGGAAGCCTACCAGAAAACCCTAATGCAATGTCTATCATCAAATCAAATAATCCGAGTAAAAATAACAAACAACCATTATTGGATTTACTCGGCGCAGTAAGGGAATATCCTTATATGATGATCGTGGAAACGGAGGAAAGAGCCGCAATCGAGATATTGTAAGTCTTTTTGGTTAGAGCCTATTACAATCATATGTTAGTACTGACCGATTAAGTTATTCCCCTTTTAGGTAACTTTAGCTTAACAATGTTTTTGTACAATTTTTATATATGGGTGAACTGGATCGTTTAGCATGATGTTCCATTATGAAGGTACATTCAAATACTTTCCGTGTAGGATATATCGGAGGCAAGAAATGCCTTGCTGATCTTGTGGAAATAAAAGAGGTATCTGTTGATGAAATGGATGCTCTCATGACCCAAATCGGTTATGAACCTGGACAAACCAATTATTTCTACTTTCTTAAGCCTGGTTGTACAATGGACGACGGTTTGTTTTCTTTGCGGAAGTCGCTAATGTAGACTTGTTGAAAGATGTTGTCATACAAACATAAGTCGATAGCGTGTATGTTGAAATTGGGAAGACTAGATTAGAACTTTCTGAAATGTCCCCACAATCAATTAAGACCGTGTTTTGGGAGATGGATGAAGATAGGAGAAAAGTTACACGCGGCTATTCAACTCAAGTAGACGGTTGGTGTTAGATGATATAGATAATGAACACGCCTCTAGATCCGTTTATCCAACTTACACAATTGCCTGTGGACGCCAATGATATTGGTGAATCTAGCAATTTGCCAAACATTGAGCCACTCTTTTCCACCTTAGACCGCTCATTTGCTAGCCAACCTGTTCAAAACAAAGGAGCGTTTTAGTAGTTATTGATGAGACAATGCTATAAAGGAGCCCTGATAATGTTGAGGTTAATCGCTTAGAGTGAGTCGGGAAGCACTTTGACAAAGGTGGAACAACACTAGTTGATGTCAATAACACCTTTGAGGAGCTCGAAAATTTTGAGGTTAATCGTTTCATTGACTCGTGAGAAGCATTTACACAAAGCAGCAGAGCACTAGTTGATGTGAATAATGTGCTTTGAGGAGCGATGTGGATGTAACTCGCTTCAATTGACTCGTGATAACAAAGAGGATCATGTTGTTGATGTTACTGCTACAAGCGAGTGACACTAGTGACTGGTAATGCAAATGAACCAAATGAAGAGAACAATTGTCAAGAGAATGATGCACGACTTGGTATGGTACAAGTAGGTGGTAATGATTTAGGTGGTGAAGGAACAACCAGAATATGTGATGACGTGCGTTGGTAAATGATTTACCCGATGGTTGATGATGTATTTTGCAATGACCATGTTAGTTTCCAACACGCACAATTTGCTAATGGCGCCTATACCACTTTTTCTACTTTGGTCGAGTTTGGTAATCAGGGAAGTAAAAACCTAGTAAGTGAGTATTCAATAGAAACTAGGAGGGAGTTGTATTTTGTGAAGAATGACAAAACAAGAATAAGGGTCGTGTGGGTTGTGTTCCACTTTCGTGCCCAACCGGCGTCCTGGACCGATATTGGCCCATCTAGAAGTCCATTAAGGTAAGGGTATAAATGCATTGCTTCTGGCAAAAGGACCCTTCACAAAACTCTATGGCTATTGTTTGTCGAGGAATGGTGAGACGTATCCGTCGAGTAACATATAATGAGCAACACACTTGTTTGCAATCAAGGGTTCTTTTGACCTTCACTATATCTCTGCGAAAATTACAAAGACAAGTTGAAACAAATCGAGCTTCCGTCGTGCGTGTATAATCAACTTACCAACCAATACGACCTTCAAGTGTCCCTCAAGGTTTTAAGGGCCAAAACCTAGCAATAATGACCATCAGGGGTCAATTAAAGCTACAATTTACCATGTTGAGAGATTATGTTCAAGAGTTGCAGAAGACAAACCCTAATACAACAGTGGTGTGTATGTTTGTTTAGGTGCACTGAAGCAAGGATTTAAAGATTGTGGGAGATCGTTGTTGGGGCACGCTTTCCATTCGTGGTCCTTTCAATGGTCAACCGATGATTACTGTGGGAATTGATAGCAACAATGGTATCTACCCTTTCGCTTATGCTTTTGTTGATTCATATAACATAGGATCATGGACTTGGTTTCTTCATTGTTTATCCGATGATATAGCACTTGGGCCAATTTCAAGCATCACTTTTATTAATGACATGAATAAGGTACTCTCTTACTCTGTTCATGAATTTAAGTCTCACTATTTTGAAACAGACATTAAACATATTTGATTTTGTGAAGGATATAAGTAGAGCTTTAGCAGAATTTTTGAAAGCGCAACACGATTCTCAGATTAAAAGCATTCATGAGAAAATGAAACAGCAATGGAAAGGTAGGGCCTACAAAGACCATCTGTGGAAATGTAAAAGCCTCAACTGTACGCTTTTGAAAGCTATGGCCGATCTCAAGAAACTTAATCAACCAAACATGATTGGTTAAGTAAGATACCACCATTCATTGGTCAAGGTCACATTTTTCATGGTGATCTATCTGCTTCACTTACTTTGTATTTGTAAATGCAATATAAACAGTTATAATTAATACATGTTTATTACTTGTCATCTTTAGGGAGAGCTACTTCTGATGTGTTACTTAATAACATGTGTCAAGTGTTTCATGAGAAAATAAAAAGAGGGTTAAGCAAACCAATTATTACGTTCTTAGAATACATCGAGAATACTGTATGAAGAAGATAATGCATGTTCTTATGGTGATTGAGAAGAGTGATGGGCCACTAACACCAACTGCGACAACACATGCTAGGCTATTAAGAAAAAGGCATTAAGTATAATGTTTCAGAATGGGGATCTAAGTTTCATGTTAGTGACCATGGGGTGACCAATGTGTAGTTATATGTTGTACACAAGACTTGTACTTGCGTAAGGTGGAGATATGAGGTTTGCCATGTAAACATGTCTGTTGCTACCAATTGAATATGGTTTTAAATGGCTAACAAGTAGGAGTCAGAGAAACATGGGCTCATCCTTGTTACTATCTTCTCGACTGGGAGGCTACCTACAAACACCATGTCCAAATTTTATAACTAGCGGTACATTGGGAAAAATCAACTATGCCAACAACAATTGTTCCAATCAATCCGAAACAAAACCTCACCACCGCAAGAGGTAGAAAAAGAGTTAGGATAGCCCCAACCGAATAGATTGTGGGATGGTAAGCCGCCGCGGCTTGGAGGAGTTTTAGGTGTAGTATTTGTGGCATTCCGGACACAACAAGGTAACATGCCTCGGTATCTTGGAGCCGCAGTGGAACCGCAATAAGGGAAATGTCAAACAGGTGCCTACTAAAGTCGCAGGAAAAAGAAACATCCTAAAGGTAAAAAGGTAGCGCCAAAGAAAGCCGGGTGCGCATGTGTGTTGTTGTTGAAAGCCGTTAGTGCGTTCAAGGAAGTGGTGTTCAATCTAAAAATCAAGAGCCAAAGAATCAAGATCCCATCATACATGATGCATCCCCGTCACAATCCCGAGAACTTCAAGTTGAAGCAATTGCCATCCCAAAGATGCACGAAAGCCCTGTCAATCCCAAAGAACATGATCAATCCGGCCTTCTCGATGCAATCAACCGATGTTCAAGTAGCCGCTTCAACCCACCGCTACACTAAGAATGAGGCAGCAGTCGTGACGGAAAGAATGATGGCCTCACCATAGGTCAAATCATATGCTAATTATCTAGACGATGTTTCATCTATGTTATTTCAGATGGACAAGTTATGTACTCTAAAACATATGTGTGTGGTCTAATCTGTAGCTCTCATGCTTTGAAAAGTATGCAATTTTATTCGCTTGGAATTATATCCATTTGCATTAACTATGGAACCATGTCATTATTGTGTATTTTTATAGATTGACAAAGCTTGATGTGTGAATAATTTGCATCAAAAGTAACCAAAGCTAAATAGAACTTCATAAGAATGTTGACATTTAAAAGTCAACCCTAAAGAAATTGCTAACCATCTGCATACCCATAAGGCATAGAAAATCGAACAAACAAAATCAATACTTCATAACAAGGTTACTACAATTCAAGATACATAACATTAACCAACTAGCCTCATTACATATAAGGTTAAAAAGTTATCCCAATGCATAAACAATCAAGAACAACATCCAACTTAGCACTAGGTAAATCTTCCACTTCCACACATCACCTTGAGTGACTACTAATCTTGCCTCAAGCTCATTTCTCCCCTCAAAAGTCCCGGTATGATCATTCTTGAACGAGCATTGATTTCGGGATCATACCATCTTATCCAATCGACAAGAAGACCCCTGTTGATGATTATGACAAGTCATTAAACAACCACCATTGTTACAAACTTACACAAGAAATATTAAGACGAACTTACTTGAACAGGACAACCAAAGAATCAATACGCCCTGGTTGGCAGAGGTCCAGTCGAAGAATAATAACCTTACCACACCAACAACATACCATCTTGAAACAATTATTGTTTTGAAGAAGACCCGTTTTGAAGGATAGTTTAGGGATGGGTGATAAATGTAGACCAAACCTTGTTACACACATATACTAGCTACAGCCTACATGTACATGGTTTTATTTAGTACGCCACAGGTATGAAAGACGGTTTTGCCACTCACCAACATAACGTTGACAACGCGTTATTATTGGTCAAGGGACGAATCTGGCATTTAATGGCCAAGGTTTGGACTTGTGGCGATGAAAGGAGCGAGTTTTGTCCCATCGCGATGCGGCCTGCCAAGTTTAGGGACCAACGGTGTATTTTAGTCTAAAGAAAATTACAAAATATATATATATTTATTTTGTTTTTCTTTGTAACCCAAATCCCTCCATATATTCATCAAAATACAAAATACAAACATCAATTAAAAGTATTTTCTATATTTTCAAGTGTTTTGTGGAAACAAAATTCTCTTCTAAATTTTTACAAACCTAAGAATAAAAGATAATTTTTTTTCCAACTAAACGCACCTTTAGCAATGTTGACTAAAAAACTTAATTATGACTTTTAATTAGGCAATAAGAGGTCTTAATTTTAAATTTAAACTCTCATTGGTTGATGCGAAACATGTAAATTCATAAAAAAAATTCCCTTATATTATATAAGGAGGATTTCTTAACTGTCTTTTATTTTGGTTAACTCTAATGGACAAATCTCAACCATCCATCTAGTTTAAGGATTAACCTAAGATTTAATACTTAAACCTAAGTCCATGTTTTTTTTCTTGTCTTTTTGTCTTCTTTTTATTCACCTTTTTCTTATTTCATTTTTATTTTATTTTATTTTGTTAATTCCGTTTTTTTTTTTTTTTCGGTTATTGCTTTTTATTAATGTTTTTTTTTCATCGTTTTCATTATGTTTCATGTCTGTTTCGTTTTCGAACGTTTTCAATCCGTTTTCCACGTTTTCCCCGTTTTCTTTCATTCCCAGCAGTCTTTGCGTCCGTTATCACAGTTTCGATGCGTCCGTTTTCGTCCGTTCCATTCCATTCCTTCCATTCCATTCCGACGTTTCGCCATTTTCATCCGTTTTCATACGTTTTCTTTCCATTTTCATCGTTTTCCTCATTACCGTTTTATTCCATTTTCATTTTTCGTCATTTTTATCGAATTGTTTCCATATCCAATTCATTCCATTTATATACGATTCGTTTTTCATATGTTATTCCATTTCGTTTTATTTCTGTCCATTTAAAGCCCGTTTCTTACGTTTATTTTTGTCTTACGTTTTAGCGTTTTTTTCGTTATTCATTTGATTTTTTTTTTTCATCGTTTCGTCATTTTAGACGTTTTTCATTTTTATGTTTTCGTTTTCGTCCGTTTTCGTTATTCGTTTACGTTTGAGCTTCCATTTTTCGGATTTTCATTCACGTTTTTACGTGTTTTCATACGTTTTCAAATCGTTTTATAAGTTTTTGTCCATTTCGAGACGTTTTTAATGCGTCATTTTATGGCGTTTTATTAGTTTTCATACATTCTTATCGTTTTCATTCATTTTATGCGTTTTTGTCCGTTTTTAGACATTTTCATTTTGATATTTGTAAGTGACACTTATTTATCTCTTGTGATATAACACTTAAGAAAGATGAAGAGTAATACATTCTTTATCATGTATGTGTTATCAGTTGGGATAATCAACTAAGAATGTGATGATTTTGATGATTGGGGTTATTTGTGTTTTTGAAAATACCTAGGAAGATTTTTTTGTTTTATGATATTATAAAATATTAGAAAAGTTTTCAACGAAACAAGAGATGTTATGATACTTTTGTTAGACTTGTGGTGGATTTTTTTATTTAATAGATACATTGTGCATGTTTTCGATAGGTTTTATCGCGATTTGAAAATATCTATGGTTGAATCGACAACTAAAGAAGCTATGGTTGAAAAGCACACATCTTTATAAACAAACGAGGAAGTTCAAACACCGTGTGATATGACACATATATATGGTGATATCACATCACTTAATATCACATGATATCACACGTGATATCGTGGTGATAACACATGTGATATCACTGTGATATCATGTGTGATATCACCGGTGGTAGTATAATGTGATATCATAGTTTATATCACTTGTGATATCACTTGTGATATCATGTGATATCATCAGCGGTGATACACTGATATCACGTGTGATATCACAGTGTTTGGCTTGCTAAGTTTGTTATGCTTTCTTCAACCATAGCTTCTTTAGTTTGTTGATTCAATGATAGATATTTTAAATCCCTCCATATAAAACCTATCAAAACATACAATGATCTATTAAAAAGAAAAATGCCACCACAAGTCTAACAAAAGTATCATAACATCTCTTGTTTTCGTTAAACACATTTTAATATTTCATATTATCATAAAACACAAAATCTTCCTAAATATTTTCAAAACACAAATAAAAAAATGAACAGAATCATCACAATGATATAATAAGTGATGTATATTATTATTTCTTTCATATATACTTGGTAAAATACTAAATTCTTATCACATTTGGTAAGAATGTAATATTTCACATTCTTAGTTGAGTATCAAAATCGATAACACATACATGATGAAGAATGTAATACTCTTCATCTTCCTTACAGTGTTATATCACAAGAGATAATAAGTGTCACTTAAAAATATCAAAATGAATAAAAATGAAGCAAACTATGAAAATAGAGATTTGAAATATTCTCAAATTCAAACAAGTGTTGCATTAAATTATCATTTTTTTGAACAAAATAAGAATTCACCTAAAGAGACTTTAACCATTTTATTTCTACTAAAATATAATATCACAAATAATAGAATAACAAGTTGGGTGCATTAAAAAATATAGCTTGATATCGCTGTCACAATGTGAAAGTTACAAAACTATCATGTAACTAAAATTATAAAATATTAGAAAACACATAGGTGATAATATATAAAAACATACAAAGAATGAAATATCTCAGAATGATATTAAAGGTTAAAAAAACTTGCTTGTTTGTTTATGAAATATTACAAGTGATATTAGACATTAAGTATTTTTTTAAAATATCACAATTGATATTAGACATGTAATATAATAGAGTTTAATAATAAGCATGAAAACGTATGAAAATAAGAAAATGAAAAAAGATGATAAACGGACTACAAAAACGCGAAAACGTATAACGGACAAAAACGTAAAACGCCTTTAAACGGACGAAATGTATAAAAATCGATTGTCAAAACGTCTGAAAAGCGGCGTGGAAAAATGTAAAATAACGACGAAAACGATATAAACCGATGAAACTGAAGAAGTGGACGAAAAACGTCAAAACGTTATGAAACGGATGTGATGAAACGGATCTAAAACAAACAAAACGTGGAAAATGGGATAAAGTGAAAAGCAATCAGCGATAAGCGTCTAAAATGGACAAATGTAAAAAATTGGAGGAAATCTGGATAAAAACCTATGACGAATGGTCCGATGGAAACAAATGACAATGCAAACTCGCTTGAAAAGGCGCAAGTATGAAAACGAAAACCTAAGAAAACGTGAAACGGATAAAAGCAACGGAAAAACGGATGATTAACCGGTAACTGATAGAAAACATATGAAGCGACGTCCCGAAAAAGGACGACGAAATTACCATTGAATCAAACGTAAAACCCTAAAAACGAAAACATATGGAAATGGCAAAAAAAATAAAAATAAACGGATAAACGTGATGGAATTTTAAAAAAAAAAAAAAAAAACGTTAACGAAAATTTTTTAAAAAAAGGTTAATAAAAAAGAAAGACAAAAAGACAATAAAAAAACATGGACTTAGGTTTAAGTATTAAATCTTAGGTTAATCTCACCATTAGATTATACTAGATGGATGGTGGGTATTTATCCCTTGGTAAGCATGGATTTTTAAATAAGCAAAATAAAGTGCCTCTATATAAGAGATTATCTATCCTTATCAGAATTTATATGTTAACCATTAATATGGCCTTTTATTATCTAAGCAAAAGTTCAATATAGAACCAAAATTTACCATAGATCCAATCAACTAATAATAACCATTCATTTTTTTATTATGATAAAGTTTCACCCTTTTTTAAAAAATTAAATATCAATGAAATAACCGATAATCGTTGCTAAAAATTATACCATCGTGACGAGCATTAAATTATCTTTCTATAGATATGCACTACTATATATTTTTAACAACTTTTTTTTTCAAAATTTCGGTCAACAAAAATCATATATGATTTGTGAAAATCATATATGATTCGATTTTACGAATCACATATGATTTTTGAGAATCATATATGATTGTAAAAATCATATATGATTCATAAAAATCGAATCATACATGATTTTTAAAATCATATATGATTCGTAAAAATCATATATGATTTTTTCTGGACGAATTTTGAAAAAAATGTTTGTCAAATATGTAAAAAGTAACATATCTATGAAATAATTTAATCTCGCGAATGATATTTTTTTATATTTTGAAGATTTACCGTTTGTAAGATATGTTGTTTTTTAAAAAAATGTGGAAAATGATTTTGTATTAATTTAGATAAAAAATGAAGGGTTATGATTGGTTCATTTGTTCTATGACAAATATGAGTTCTATATTGATCTCAACTCTTATTATCTAATGACATAAGATGATGAGCAATACTAAGTGATAACTAGCATTAGTGGCGTAAATTAGTTAGACTAAAAGATCATTTTCACATTCTCAAAAGCATAGTTGAAACTTCAATTTGTCACTAAAAGACATTTAGCTATCAATTTGTAACAAAGTTGCCTTCCTGGTATTCTCAATAGACACATAAAATTCTATTATCTTTTGCTTTCTACATTCCTTAGCTTTTCAAAGTTTCCTTTTTAAGAAAATCCAAGCGTTCGGATGAAAGTTGATTACCATTGTTTAGGAATCGATTCTTTTGCATTTTCTTTCTATAAACAACAATTTTCTTTCTTAAAGTCACTACACCAAACAAAATAGGTATTTCCTTTTTCTAATACCGTACTATATTCTTTTTTGTTTTTTTAAAAAAAGATTAGAAGAGTTTAGGGTGTGTTTAATTGGTGAAAAATACCCTATTTTTTTACGAAATTTTTTCATTTTCTACACCCCTTCTTCAACAAAAAATTATCATCTAAACATGTTTTCTAAATTTATAGCACCTTTTTTTATAGATAAATACTCTTCCCTTTTGTGCAAAAAAATCAAGACAGAAAGTTAGCGAAATTTTTTTACAGCTAAACGTACCTTTATTATTTTAATCGTCATATAGCTTTTTCTAAAAATTAGCCACTTAATCTATAATTCAATACAGCACACTATACTTGTAAAACTGTAAATACCATCAAGAGTACATCTCTATTCTTGAAACTTAAATAAATGAAGTTCGCATAAATTACATCTAAGTATCTTTTAAACTTGACAACTTTTAAAAAACTTAGCAACTTAAATTATGTATTTTTTTTTTATCAATTCTAAACTTGACAACTTTTCAAAACACACACTATATTAATATTAAAAAACACAAGCTTTGTATTTTAAAAAACACACGATTTGCATCAAGGGTCGAACCAAATCGTGATTTCTCAAGTATAATTATTTGTCGTTATACATCGTTGATTTGCACGGGTATTCGTTTATCACTTCAAGATTACTTTTCATTTCATGGTTAACAAAAGTTAAAACATCTTTTTAAATTTTTAATATAGTTCTTTTATTTAGAAAGAATGTTTTAGTGTCGACCTTTTAAAATACTACATCTTGCCCCTCAGCAATGATAGAAAAGAAAAAAATAATTTAGAACCGCATTTTTAGTTGGTTTGTAAATTAATTATCTGCAGAGGTTTATTATTTCCTATATTCAAAAGATTAAGTGCTATTTGTCAATGGTAACCGATGAGAAGGTGAACAATAAAGTGTGTGAAGACCAAAAATAGTTCTTGGGAGACCATACATATATAATGTCTAACACTTTCTTTTGTCATGTTTATAACACCGCAACTGCTACATGCATGTGTGTTGTTTATGAGTATGAAATGTTTAACTATTATTTGTGAATATGAAACGGAATTGATTTTCATATTTTGGAATTCGATTGAGACACTTTATTTGTGCAGTATTAAATACTTTGTTTTAACTGCTTGTACCTTGAGTATACAAATAATTTGTTGAATGTGCAAATTATCGATTTATCTTAGCAAATAAAGTCAGATTTCTATAAAGTCAAATGCTGATTGACCATTGGTGCCAAAAGCAAACACTTGTTTTTATAGGCAGACGAAAAACAGGTCCTGTAAATCATTAATATGGGGACGTGTTACACAGTCACCCCATAGTAAGGGGTGCTTGTGTTTTCTCTCTTTTCATCAAATCAATTTCGTCTTATAGCCTGTGGGTCCCCTCACATGCGGCGGCTGTATTTTTTTTTTTTTTTTTTTTTAATTGTGTAGTGTTTAGGAATATGTATAGTGTATTTATTTGTGTAGTGTTTTTATATGTATAGTGTATTTAATTGTGTAGTGTTTTTATATGGTATTTATTTTACGTTACTTTTTATAAACTTTTTTTACAAATTTTTATAAACTTTTATAAACTTTTTTATAAACTTTTATAATCTTTTTTTTTTATAAACTTTTTTATTTACTTTTTTTAATCTTTCTTTATAAACTTTTTTTTATAAACTTTTTTTATAAATTTTTTATAAACAATTTTATAAAAGTTTATAAAATTTTTTATAAAAAAAGTTTATAAAAATTTATAAAAAAAGTTTATAAAAAAAGTTTATAAAAAGTTTATAAAAAAAATTTATAAAAAAATGTCTAATATTTTATTGTTATTGTTTAATTAAATGAAAACAATACACAAATAAATACATTATACATATAAAAATACTACACAAATTAAATATACCACACAAATAAATACACTATGCATATAAAAACACTACACAAATTAAATATACCACACAAATAAATACACTATACATACAAAAAACACTACACAAATTAAATATACCACACAAAATAAACACTACACAATTAAATTAAAAAAAAAAATAAATAAATAGATCTGCAGATGCGGGCGGGCCCATGCCTATGGTGCTTACAACTTATGTTTTGTGGGGTGCCGCAATATCTCAGCCCTTAATATGAGATGAACTTACAGAGTATTTAACATTTGTAGACTTTGACAACTGACAAATATTATGGTTTCTTCTCTACAAGACTACAACTGTCGCACTTTTATTGGGATTGCTTTTAATAGATCAATATTTGGGGTGGGGTTATTGGGACGGTGGCTATTATTTTAGATTGACCCCCCTATTTTTTATTTTATTTTTTTTTTATTTTTATTTTTTTTTATTATTATAATTTTGTTTATATAAAAAAACTATAAACCTAAAATGCGGAACAGTAAATATAAAGTTTAATAAGTCAAACGCTTAAAACTGTCGAAATACGAAGACGAAGCTAACAAAAAGCTGTGTTGTCTTGAAAAAAGTGGGGGACAAAAGGAATATTCCCCTATGATGTGACATCATAGGGGGGTTCCAATAGTACAACCCATATTTTGAGGTCTTACTTTTCTGAATTTGGAACAAAGCAAAGAAGCCCTAAGACGGATAAAAAAAGATTGGGGAACCTCTCGTTGGTTTTTGGAATTCGACATAATGCTATGTCCACAAAAGGTTTACAAAATTATAAATGTAGAGAGTAAGAAGAAAAAGAGAAATTATGATAGAACAAGTGTTTGATACCCGCCGCTGTCCGATACCAAATAGGATTTTGACCTTCAACTTAAACAAAACTTAATCAGTGATCTTTTCGGCAAAAGTAAAACGTAACACTCCATCTTAACTTTACATTTCCGCTATTGCGATGTATTACATCAAACATGGAAAGATAAATTCAAATGTACTCACTCAAATGAATTGCGAATTTGCAATATAAAGAAATGAAATCAATTTTTTCTAGCTCTTATGGCGACATGAATGACCACTTTATTCCTTAGAAAAATAAGTATCAATAAACAATACATTTCAAATGCTCTATCAAAAGGTTACCTCTTTGATCACTCTGATAACTGCTAACCTTTTCCCAAAAAGGGCAGTACGTACTCTTTTCACCACACGGCCACTACGACGTAAAATTCTTGCTTAGCAACATATCGATAATATCATGTAGTTCCATATGCCGATATGAATTTAAAATTTGTTTGTGCCCAGGATGATTTCTCAGAAGAGAAACAAATTCTTTTTTCTTGAAGTATTCAACACGCGGGGAATTGTTAGGTTCCCATTTATGTAACACAAGCATCAATATAAGAAAGGAGATGAAGGAAAGATCGGATGAACACACACACACTCTACGCGTAGGACTTGAGAGAAAGTTTAAGCATAAGTAAAATGTAAATGTGAACAACCAACCATCTACGGATGGTTTACATGAGGTATTTATAGGAGGGAACTAGGGCAACACACCAAGTTCCCATCCTTTCCTTATTAGGCTTGAGCCAAGGCTTATGGGCCTTCTACATAAGCCTTAGCATAATAACAAACATAAAGACCTAATTAAGCTAACTATTACATATTAATTACTAACACTTGTAATATAGTTTAGGAGTGATTCCAACAATCTCCCCCTAAGTGTTGGTGATTAATGATATGAGTGATAACGTTGTAGGTTCTGATGTAATAGTAGCTTTGACGTCTTCTGACATTCTTCTTTCTTGTGAGAAGAAGTGCCTTGATTCAAACAATCTCCCGGTGTAGGGATCTTGTTTACTTTGAAGTATTTCAGCTTTGACGTCTTCATTATCTTTGTTCTTTGTGATGGTAGTGATAGTATGTTGTGGTTATCTACATCAGTCCGCCGTTGCTCCGGTGTCTCCCGTCTTTCTCCAACATGCTCCACGCTCTTTAGCGTTGGATTTCAATACTGATGAAGTTCTCTTAGTCTTTAAACTTTGTAGATTCTTTGACTTTGATGAAGAATCATTATGACTTTGTGTTGCCTTTTGAGAGAACTTCAATTAGTGTTGTTGTTGGTATGAGCATGTGGAGAATCTGCGCGATCTTTTCCACCCGCAAGCATCCATAAGAAGAAAACATAAAACATGGGTTAGAAATAATCCAGCTTACAAGTTTGAACTTGAGAGTGTTAACTGACATAGTGTGAAAACACAACTCTAATTCTCACAAAGGCTGTTCTTGAACTGGAGTCCCACAAGTGAGATAATCGATGTACAGAAATCGTACACCTACAGTTCGGATATGAGTCGTGAGGTACACGAAGCATCACCCCATGATTGTAGACCGTTTGAGACACACTAAGCGTAACCCACAAGGAGTTCTTGAAGTGACTTTTGTCGGTTTGTTGATGTTGACCACGGCAGGATTTCCATTTAATCACTGAGGATCACATGTGTGAACCTCTCATAAATGTTCTCTACAGATTGCTAAGATCTGTGTAGGACTCGATAATGGATCACTTGCGTCCTTAATGTTGAACGACAAGTGATGAAATGTCAAGTGTACCTAAGAGATCTTTTGATAAATCTCGTGGCTCTAGACTCAATAGTGCGCTTTGGTTTTCCCGATCGGAGACTAGGAGAGGGTCTCCTTGCTTCAATACAGCAATCTCTAAGAGAAATCCGATAGTTTACGTGGGGTTCCTGTGAGAATGAAATAAGCTTCTGTTGAGAGAAACTTGAGTAGCTAAGAAGGTTTAGTGCATGCGTCACTAGGTCCATGACGACTTTAATCTTCAATACCGGTGTGATCAAGTGACAAACAATAACATATGAATTGAACCCGGTGTCTGCCCTAAGTTGAATAATCTGGAGGGTTATTTGTTTTCACCATTTTCTTTACTTTTCTTTTTAATTCTTCAACTCCTTCTTTCTCCGATTCTCATTTTCTCCTTTTTATAATCATACCTAAGGACTTCTAATTCTAACTATTGGTGGTGTCCTTGGGTAGATCCATCCGGCTCTGGCGGATCATAGGACGATTATTCCTAACCTTAGTCACCTTATAACTCCATGACTAACATATGTTGCCATAAAACCAATTTCTCTTGAAAATCTCTCAAAGTGGTTATGAGTAAAAGCATTTAATACCACTGTTGAGAGTTTAAGATTTCATAAATACTCCCACTCCACGCGTGCTTAAGTATTTTTGATGAAATCGCACGGTGAGAGAAAAGAGCGCACGAATTGATCAACTCTAGATAGACAATTCATGGAGACACGTTCGTTAGTTAAAGAGTTGCAATATCAGCTTTTAGGTGACAACTAGCTCTAATAACTACCTTGAAGGTGTGGACAAACCTCGAAAGGTTTTCAAACCCGTCAAAGTTCATGTCTACCAAGAGTTTTCTCGAATGGTACATTCTACTAGGACAAGTCCTTTGCGAGACACGTTTACATCACTAGCGAACTAGCTTGAAATTATTACCCATCCCGGACAAGTCTTTTCGAGTTACTAACATTTAAGATCTCGTCAATTCATTGGTTAAGTCTTTAGCACGACGATTCATTTGCAATTCACAACATATTTCTTATCACATAATTTTTCTCCCCCTCAAAAATGGCATATAAATATGTTATTTTTGATGAAATGTTGATATCAAATATGATCATTTTGAGTTTTGTGGGAAGATTACCACGAAGAACAATTTTGTGAACTAAGATTTTAAGCAAATACTCCCCCTCAAAAATTGATATTAACTTTTGAGGTTTTGAAAATCATAAGGGGAAGTACTTGTTCTTTTGAGCAAAACTTTGAAAAATGAAAGTTTTGATTAGTTTTACTCAAAAGTAAAGCTTTATCCTTTTATAGGATTGTGGCACTGAAGCGTACCACAAGGTCCTTTCATTACAAGTACGGGTTGTACACTGTTATGTGTGCACAAGCCATAGTCAAATAAATCAAACAAACAAAACCACAATCAAGAGAGTACCTAATGATTACAGACGATCAGCTACTTTCTGAGGACGTTGGCAAGTCAGAATCGGAAAGTTTGGTCATCCTTCCACATAGCTCTTCCAACCGTGGCATCTGATCTCGATGAATCAACCTTTCATCAAACCTAGTGATCAACGAACATCCTTGCAATCCTTTGAATTCCATCTCTTCGTCTGAATAATACCCAACTCAATGTCCTTCAATCGATATGCCAATCCATTTTTGATATTCAGAATATCACTAGTGATTTATGTGATATTCAGAATATCACTAGTGATTATCTGAATATCACTTTTTGATATTCTGAAAAACACAAGTGATATTTTGTTAATATCACTTTGTGATTTTCTGAATATCACATTGTGATATTCTGAATATCAATTGTGATTTTCAGAATATCACTTTGTGATATTCTGAATATCACTATGTGATATTATGAATATCACTCTGTAATTATTTGAATATCACTTTGTGATATTCTGAATATCACTTTGTGATATTCTGAATATCACTTGTGATTTTCTGAATATCATTTTGTGATATTCTGAATATCAGTTTTGATTTTCTGGATATCATTGTGTGATATTTTGAATATCACGTGTGATTTTCATGTTACAAAACATTAGTTGAAAATCACTTGTGATATTCAAAAAATCACTTGTGGTATTCAGAATATCACAAGTGATATTCTGAATATCACAGAGTATCACAAGTGATATTCTGAATATCATATAATATCACTTGTGATATTCGAATATCACATATCACTTGCGATATTCACAATATCATTTGTTACATTCAGAATATCACTTGTGATATTCTGAATATCACAGTGCTATTCCGCGATATGAAAGCGTTTAAAACGGCCGAAAACATTCAATGTGGAACGGACGTATGAAAGCGGACGAAAGCGTAAGAAGCGGACGAATATGTATGAAACGTAAACAACGTATGAAAACGGACGAAAACGTATGAATAATGGACTAAAATGTAAGAAAACGGGCGAAAACGGACAAAAATGTATGAAAACGGACAAATCGTATGACGCGAAAACGGACGAGCGTATGAAAAGGAAGAAAAAAAACGCGAATTAAAAAAAACGTAAATAACGTGAATTAAAAACAAACAAACAAAAGAAAACGTGAATATTAAAAAATGTGAATTTAAAATAAATAAATAAAACGTGAATATTAACAAAAAACGTTTATTTAAAAAAAATGATTATAACAAAAAACGTGAATAATTTAAAAAAAAATTTGTATATAAAAAACAAAAAGACAAAAAAAACATGGACTAAGGTTTAGACATATTAGAGCAAGGGGTGTCGTGGGTTGCCCATTTCTCTTCATTTGGGCCCCACGTGTGCCACATCACCTCCACATCACTCCAACACAATCACTTAAAAATACCCTCCAATCACAACTTACTCACTTCTCTTCATTTGGGGCCCACCCACCCTCTTTTCATTTAAACATACTAAATACAATAATATATTTCTCTGCCATCTACCTTGTCGTCTTCCATGTCGTTGAACCGGCGAACAATCAAGTGGCGAGAGGCCATGGTGTGGCGGCGAGAGGCAAAGTGAAGTGGCGAGAGGCCACGTATGATTCAGCGAGGAACGAAATCACCCACACCCCATGCTCTTAAATCTTAGGTTAATCCCCACCATTAGATCAAACTAGATAAATGGTGACGATTTGTCCCTTGATAAGCATCAAAATAAAAGTAAACATTTGAAAATTTCTCATTTTATACATTTCAATATTTCATTAATAAATTATTTTTTGTTTTGACGCTTTATAATAAGAGCAATTAATGTTAGAGTGGAAAACTATTTGGAAAATAATTTGTCTTATAGTTAATGGTAATTAACTTACTTTTAAATTCTATTTATGAAAAACATCCACAAATTTACTTGACACATCATTATGTAAAAAATAATGTGTATAACTTTTATGGTTTTAGCATTACTCTTTATTTAAAAACAAATACTTTGAGACTGTTGGCGTATGTGTCTGGACGACACGTGCCGGACCGAAGAGCCTCCATTAGTCCGAAGGGAGCTACCGGAAGGCGTACGCTACTTTTGGCCGAAGGGCATGCACCGAGGGACCGTAAAGGTATGCGCCCCTTTTTATGCAGGTACATCCTTTTACCCAACAGTCCAATGTAAGAACTGGACTACGCCTCCTAACCCGGATTTCACGAGATTGTGTCTCCGACGTGACCTGACACCTAGCACCTAAACTAGATGTAGGTCGGTGTGTTCCTTCCCGAGGCATGAATAGGTTATTGTCCAATAGGTATTGAACATAATAAACTATAAAAAGAAGTTACATGTTACTATCCAAGCAGGTTATTATCCAACGTGTATTGTACGAAGATTTGACTATAAATAGCCAAGCTCTCTTCCTCATATGACAGGTTTTTACTCTCTCTCTCTCTCTACATTTCACTTCATCTCTCTACAACATGTCACGATATACACATTACATACTTATACATATATGCTAAATCCTCTACATACGAGGTTCTGATTTGATCGTCGTAGGGTGGTTCCCAAGGCCGGGCCTCGGGACCCCTTCTAACGGGTTCTTTCATGTTTGTAGCACGCTTTCAAGATCGGGATAAGAATGGATGGCAGGTGAGAGCCGTCAAGACTGACCCGGCGGAAAAATGCTTCAACAAAGACAAACATAAAAAATAACGTAAATAGGAAATTTGAGTCCGAAAAATTATATATTTTTGTGTGTATTGGGGGTACAATAACATTAAGTTAAAACCTTTGTACTTGAACTATGAAAATGGTATTCTCATGTACTAACATTGTAATAATTTACTAAAAGAAAGTGCACGAGACTACGAGAGGCTTGAAATGAAGGCGAAAGGAATCATGCAACCACTCTCACAAAAACAAACAAACTTTTCTCCAAATATTCCAAATTCATAATAGTGTTCGGTGATTAAACAAACATTTCTGATCAATCAATACGCAAAATAATATTAATCTTTAGGACTATATATTATATCTGTTCAAATATGTCCACAGTGCTCTCGATTTTTAAAGTCTTGTAAACACATAAATCACCCATATTTTTCATAAAATATTTTATACAAAACAAAAAAACAAAAAATGCTTTCAATTTGCTTTATTTCTAAAAAAAATCTTAAAAAAAAAAAGAAAAAAAAAAAAAAAAAAAAAAATCCCTGTCTCCTAACTTAACAAACAAAAATACAAAATACAAGCATCAACTAAAAGTATTTTCAAGTGTTTTGTGGAAACAAAATTCTCTTCTAAATTTTTACAAAACTAGAAATAAAAAATAAGAGATTTTCTTCTCCAACTAAACGCACCTTTAACAATGTTGACTAAAAAACTCAATTATGACTTTTAATTGGGCAATAGGAGGTCTACATTTTAAATTTAAGCTCTCTCATTGGTTGATGCAAAACATGTAAATTCATTAAAAAAAAAAAAAAAATCCCTTATTATGGCTGTGTTTGGCTAGGAGGCTTGTAGGGGCTTATGCGGTTTAAATTTCGAAAGCTCTCTATAAGCCTCGTTTGGCGTAGAGGCTTATAGGGGGCTTTTGAAATTATAAGCCCAAACCCTAGCCATAAGTCTCAGCCCAAAAAACGAGGCTAAAGTTTTTATAAGCCTCAAATATAAACCCCATTAGTACAAAATTACTTAATTACCCATAAAAATATATAATATATACATATGTTAATTTAATTATATGTTATTTTTAGTAATATTACAATAATAAGCCCCAACTTAAACTAATTTGCCAATCAAGTTTATGAAAATAAAATTTTTAGTTTTGACATTTTAGCTATCAATTTGTAACAAAGTTGCCTTCCTGGTATTCTCAATGGCAAAGGCTACGCAGGCACCCTACGTTATCCTTGGCAGGCACCCCAAGTAGGTGTGGCCCCCCTTCCGTACAAAAAAACAGGAGGCTGTCCTTTTTTTTTTTTTTTTTTTTTTTTTTCTTTTTTTTGTTTTTTTTTTAAATTGTGTGTGTAGTGTTTAGTTTAGGTATATTGTATAGTGTATTTAATTTGTGTAGTGTTTTTATATGTATAATGTATTTAATTGTGTAGTGTTTTTATATGGTATTTATTTTACGTTATGCTTTTTAATTGTGTATTTATTTCTATTTAATTAAACAATAACAATAAAACATTAGACATTAAAACATTAAACAAGTAAAACAACAAATGTTTTTAATATTACAACGAAATCTACTTCACATGAAGATTATTAATGTCATCTATAAGCTCATAGAGTATTCCACTTCGGTGACATGCGTGATCAATGGATTTCTTGCCAATTCCGTGATGCCTCCAAGCAACTTTATTTTGCTTGCAACAAATTGTTTTGTGCCAATAGCATGTTGATCGTTGTATCTTTAGTTTCACAGTTTGAGCACTGCGTTGAAGAAGAGGCTTCACCAAAGTACTTTTGTTGAAATATTTCCTTCCACATGAAGTATCGACACCCATAGTCTTTAGTCCTGGCATTTACATGATGAAACAATTAGAAGAAATGTATTCTAAACAAACAAGTTATTGATATATTTACGCAAATAAGCAAACGTTTAATTATTTACCTTTGACAAAGGACATGCATAATACTTGAGACCACAAGTTTTGGGCTTGTGAGATGTTCTTTCAATTATAAATCAACGTTGACAACGACACAAGAAAGGATTTTCTTGTTGCATCGGCCAAAAATTTGTATAATTATTCACAACATAAATTAGTAATATCATGGTTCACAAATTAGAAGCTTGAATCATAAATAACCAATCTTTTTATAGATTAATAGTTGATACATGGTTCACAAAATTACAATATAACTAGAAACTAAGATCAATCACGCCCGAGTGCGTAGTCGCTCAATGATGCTTTGCCATATGTCCCACACGAGACTCTAACTCAAATCGTCTCCTCAATCCGTCAATCTCGCTCATTACTCGTCAACGCGAGCGGCTATAACAAAGATGAGGAAGAACCGGAGGACGGTGTATAAAATGTCCTCATCTGCAGTTGGAGATATAGCCGGAGAGGAGGCACATAAGATTGTGAAGAAAGCACATAACATGGACTCTCAACAGGCGGGTGTGTTGTTGACACAATGAATGACCCTCCATCGAATGTCATCCCATTCATGTAACAAAAGATGAGGAAGAACGGGGCAGGAGGGCGAATCTGTAACAAAGATGACGAGTCGTTTACTATAAATCAGTAATCGTCTATACATGTTGTGTCATTTACAATATAAATCAGTAATCGTCTATACATGTTTTGTCATTTACAATATAAATCAGTAATCGTCTATACATGTTTTGTCATTTACAATATAAATCAATAATCGTTTTCTACGTCTGTCTAAACATCATCTGTCGTTGAGTAAACATATGTTCCCATCTCGACCACGGCATTTATAAAATGTCTCCATTGTGGGTGATTATACGGGAGTGGTGAGTCTTCATCAAGAATCGCAAGAATGGCGTGAGCACATTGGTTGTCCCCATACGAAGAATCACAGCGGGGACAATATTTCACGGCGAATTGGGACCACCTCTCAGCGGAAGACACATAATAGATTGTGAATTGGATATACATACAATAGGACGGTTAAGAGCTGTAGCAATAGCCACGCGGGTTTCGGCATAGTCATCGATAGCCGAGTCTTTGCACGTTAAACCAATTCATCGATTCGTGTATATGTAAAATAATCACCCACATTTTCCGTAAACTTCCTCGTTATTGTCTACCTCTTGCCGGCAATAGCTCAAATTCCGGGCCACATTTCTTGGCGATGGCCAAGACCTATGGGAAGAGCTCGATAGCCACAATTTCCATCACCTACCACGTTAAAGATCCCTAGGATCCAGTCGTCGGAAAAGAGTGGAATTTCACCATACAATATTCGCTAAAGTCATGCGGGCATACAAGTGGTGTCTTAAATTAAGCCCTCGCTAGGTCCTTCGTTAGGTCCTTCCGTTTAAGTGGGACGTTAGAAGGCTCTCCCACATAAGAAGCTGTGTCTCGCCATATTCTTCATTTAAGTGCGGGACTTTTTAGGTTTTTGTAGCCTGCGATGCCTTGTGGGGGGTTCTTCGTTCAAATCCGGGATATTTGGTTTAGACTTGGATTTGTTGTCCTTTAAACTGGGCGTCCCGCGGTTACTTTCTTTAATAGCAGGTTGTTGGGTGACCGCAGATCGAGGCGTATATACCTCAGGCTGTTTAACATATTTTTTGACAAGCGGCGATGCTCACGGGTATAAACACTTTGGAATTTTTGTACGTCATCTTGACAAGAAAAATATTCAGGGCTCTTCAGGCCCTTGAGGCTCTTGAGGATATTCTCGGCTCATCGGGCTCTTGAGTATTTCGGACAACGGGCGGGGGAACGCTAGTGTTCTCCAAAATTATCAACAAAATCAGCGGAATAGGCAATCCTGTATTGAAAAAGGAACTAGTTAAAATTATCGGGTATTGACCGAAAGAATAACTTGATAGGCATAAATTTTAAAATACATGTCATTTGCTTGAAGCCAATACAGTTGGTGATAGCATGGTAAACCTTACACTAACCGCATCTGATGACCACATGCATGTGGGTCAACATCCGTTTACTTTCTGCAGTATGAGCCTTAAAGCATCCATTGAAACATTATACGCAATTGTTAAATAGAGTGCTCTTACAAGCATGCAGTTTATTGATTTTGCTTGTATTCAAAGAGGCTCGTATCGCAGTTTCTTGCGCATCTATAATCTTGTCGACCGAACACAACAACGTGTCTAAGCTGGACTGTGTGGAGCCCAAGTATAACTTCAACAGCGCGTGTTGACTCTCAACTCTACATGTTGTTGTCTGGCCGAAGCTGTGATATTGTGTGTGTTTATATGTGGTGCTACGTGTGTGGTTCTCGAATGGCTTACGCGTTTTCTTTCTAAACCGTGTATCTTGCACATAGTTTTTCTGTCTTGTGCAGTTGATATTCGCTCTCTCTCTCACTTCTGTCAAACCACTCTCTCTCACTCTCTCTTCTGCAAACCACTCTCTCTCTCTCTTAAACTTTTAGATCTAAACATTTTAGATCTAAAATTTTGATCTAACAAGTATTTTACTTGTTAGATCTTGAATATGGTTATGATATTGTGTTTGTGGTGATCTTTGTGGTGGTAGTGGTGATCTTTGTGTGATTCACGTATGTTTTAGTTGTTAAAGTTTTTAGATCTAAAACTTTTTTAGATCTTAAACCGATATGTTGTTGAAAAAATTATGAGGTTTGTAAAAAAAAGCGTTAACTTTGATTTTCTTAATAAAAAATGTTTCGTTGTTAAAGTTTTTAGATCTAAAAGATGAGGAACACTTTTGAAACTGATATGTTGTTGAAAAAATTATGAGGACCCTTTTTAATCTAAAAATGTTTTTAGATCTAAAAATGTTTCGTTGTTAATGTTTCGTTATGAGGACCCTTTTTAGATCTAATTTTTACACTCTTGAAACTGTTAAAAGTTTTTAGATCTAAAAATGTTTCGTTGTTAAAGTTTTTAGATCTAAAACTTTTTTTAGATCTTGAAACTGATATGTTGTTGAAAAAATTATGAGGTTTGTAAAAAAAACGTTAACTTTGTTTCATTTTCTTAAAAAAAAATTAGATCTAAAAATTTGATCTAACAAGTATTATACTTGTTAGATCTTGAATATGGTGATGATATTGTTTTGTGGTGATGCTGTGGTGGTTACGTTTGTTTCGTTGTTAAAGTTTTTAAATCTAAAACTTTTTTTAGATCTTGAAACTGATGATGTTGAAAAAATTATGAGGTTTGTAAAAAAAAAACGTTAACTTTGATTTTCTTAAAAAAAAAATGTTTCGTTGTTAATGTTTTTAGATCTAAAACTTTTTTGACACTCTTGAAACTGATATGTTGTTGAGAAAATTATGAGGACCATTTTTAGATCTAAAAATGTTTCGTTGTTAAAGTTTTTAGATCTTGTATGTTTGTGTTGCAGGTTTACCTGCATAGGAGGACCCTTTTGTGGCCTTGTGGGCAAAGCCTACGCAAGCACCCCATTTAATCCTAGCCATGGTAATGCATATTCATTACTGGATGGTAAAGTGATAATTTTTAATTCACTTTGCAACTTTAATGAAAAAAACTTAGTGTTTTGGGCTAAAAAAATTTCATTACTGGATGGTAAAGTGACCATTCAAGGTCATTTTGCAACTTTAATGAAATGAACTTGAGCTAAAAAAATGCAATGATGATTTTTTAAAAAACTTAAAAAGAGTTTTAGGCAAAATGAATTTGGTAACCAACATGAGCTAAAAAACTAATAATCTGAGCCTATTCGATAAGTTTACCTCTTGTGTGTTAAATGGTGAACTAGACATGGTGGACTGTGATGTTGTTGCTTGTCAGCGATTGTTGCTTGTTGTAGTTTGTTGTTGTCTGGACCACTTTGTTCTGTTGTTGGTTGATTGTTGTTGGTGGTTTGTTGTTTGGGAAGTGGACCACTTGTTCTTTGTTGTTTTGATTGTTGTTGGTGTTGTTGCTTTCGCCTGGGAGTATATGGGGTGCTTGTGTAGGCTTTGCCTTTGAGAATCTTAGTACATTCTTGGTCACTTTGCCTTTGAGAATCTTAGTACATCTTGTGAACTTTTTGCGTTTTGGAATCCTACTTACCACATTCATGTTCAAAACGTGTAACTTGTGAAACACGTGAAATGGTGAGTCTTGTGCTTGTGCGTTTGAGGCTTGTGCAGTTGTGAGGCTTGTGCAGGTTGTGAGGCTTCGCTTGATGTGATACATATGCGATTTTGTGAGACTGTGCAGCTTTTGTGAGACTTGTGCAGTTTTGTGCAGTTGTGACTAAAAATTTTCCGAGGCGATGATTTTTTGAGCCTAAAAATTTTCCGAGGCGATGATGATTTTTGAGCCTAAAAATTTTCCGAGGCGATGATGAAAACCGAATGGACGGCAAAGTGAGATAAAATCTCACTTTTGCAACCTTCGAACTGAGCCTCAAAATTTTTCCGACTACGGTCTTTTAAAAACTTGTAAAAAACTTATAAAAACTTAGCCTCTAAATAACATATTTTTTTGAGATAAAAACTTGTAAAACCAAAAAAAAAAAAAACTTGTAAAAAAAGTTATAAAAAACTTGTAAAACAAATAAAAACTTGTAAAAAAAACTTATAAAAAAATAAGTGGTAAAAAAATAAGTTGTAAAAAAACTTGACACGGAAATCGAGAAACCAATGATTGGATACCAATGATTGGCACCACAAAAACCAAAAAAATGCAAACACCCCTTACCCATGGGGTGCCTGCATAGAAGGACCCTTCTCAATAGACACATAAAATTCTATTGTCTTTTGCTTTCTACATTCCTTAGCTTTTCAAAGTTTCCTTTTTGAGAAAATCCAAGCGTTCGGATGAAAGTTGATTACCATTGTTTAGGAATCGATTCTTTTGCATTTCCTTTCTATAAACAACAATTTTCTTTCTTAAAGTCACTACACCAAACAAAATAGGTATTTCCTTTTTCTAATACTATATTCGGTTTTGTTTTTTAAAAAAAGATTAGAAGAGTTTAGGGTGTGTTTAATTGGTGAAAAATACCATATTTTTTTACGAAATTTTTTCATTTTCTACACCCCTTCTTCAACAAAAAATTATCATCTAAACATGTTTTCTAAATTTATAGCACCTTTTTTTATAGATAAATACTCTTCCCTTTTGTGCAAAAAAATCAAGACAGAAAGTTAGTGAAATTTTTTTACAGCTAAACGTACCTTTATTATTTTAATCGTCATATAGCTTTTTCTAAAAATTAGCCACTTAATCTGTAAAACCCTAAAATCTCAAATCGCGTGAAATGACAATTTTGCCCTCCAACTTAAAATTTTACCAACTCGGGAAACACGTCAACATCATTTAACAAGTTTATCATCAATAATTTATACACATTATGAAAATAAGTAACTTATGATATTGTTAGGAATTAGAAATTCCCGGTATTAAAGAGTCGGTCACCTCAAGTATATGTAATCGTTAGAAAGCTCGTAGTCATAGTAATATTTAGTTAAGTAGTATTTAGTTAAGTAACACCGTGGAGGACGGACGGGTCTTTACCCACTCTATGCCTGATCCACAGACCGTTGTGTGGCGATTTATGTAAGACTATAAATACTCTCTACCTCCCAAGGTAGAGAGTTGGAGCTCATAATAATATCTTTCACTTTCTCTCACTAAGTTCCTAAACCTCTAACTTTCTCTCTCTAGAATTCCATCTATATGCTACCTTGTGTTAATGTTATGATGTGTATGTGAAAAGTTATATCTTACAATTGGTATCAAGAGCCATGGTTAGATCATATCTTGCACATCTTTGGATTTCTAGTGGTTTTAGGTGGTTTTTGAGTTTGAAAAAGTTTAGTGGTTTTTGCATCATTTGGTTGATTTCTTGTGTTAAAGTTTGAATTTTGTTGGTACTTTTATGTTTAGAATCATCAAAAGTGTTTAGGTTTTCATTTGGTAAGCTTGAATCATCTTGGTTGGGTTGTTTTGGATTGAAAAGTGAGGTTTATATGGTTTTTCAAGCTAGCGACTTAGTTCACGGAATATTTTCTTGGTAGCGACTTGCTTCACATTTTGTAGCGACTTACAGTGTTGGAGCTAGCGAGTTAGATCTAGCGAGTTAAAGTACAAGTAGTGGATTCTCCACTACGGTTAGCGACTTGTGGTAGCTTACTTGGTCGATGTAGTTGCTCTTTAGCGACTTAATTTGTGTCCCTAGCGACTTGAGTAGCTTAATTCTTTGCCAAAATTTCACTAGCTTACTTGAGGTTAGCGAGTTACTACTTAGCGACTTGCATTTGTCTAGCGACTTGGGAATCTAGCGACTTAGTGGTGTAGCGAATTAAGTGTTAGCGACTTGGACCTTAGCGAGTTGCTCTCTAGCGACTTGGTTCAAGAATTCTTAGCGACTTGTTGACTTTTCCCGACAAAACTTCAAACGGCTATAACTTTTGATCCGTAACTCCGTTTTCAGCGTTCTACCCATCAAAACGACCGTGAGAACGAGGAGAATGTCACGCCGAATGAACTCATTCGGGTCAACCTTCGAGGGCTAAATCCGCTCTGAACAGAAGTTATTGAGGTTTTATGTTTTTAGACCTAAAATTCTCGGGAAAATCGTGCAACAACCAACCCAAATCACAACCAAACAACATCTCTCGCTATCCCACAAACAATCATAAGTCCTAACACACAATTGTCTATCATTGTGTCGATCCATCAGCCATCTTAACACATTCCATTGGTCATTGCTTAACGGTTTGGTCTTGATTTTAGTAAAATCCCGCAAAGATTCTATTTCTCGGTTTAAATCATAGACTTGTAAAATCCCGTGCATTCCACCACATCATGTCTTACTCTACTTACTCTAATGACCCGGTGATTTCGAAGTGCTTAAATTGTATGATGCTGTGGACAATAATGTTAATGATTGCTACACCGAACGATTAAAGATGTTTGAATTAAACAATGAGGATGTGAAATCTTCATGTTCTGAGTACAATGAGAATGAATTGCACCGCCAGAATGCCATGCAAATGGAATGCAGATTGAGCCCTATCTACTTCATCGCACCTCATACAAATTGTTATCCATAGCGGGGATCGAACATGTAGTGCTCTTTTCCTCGCCAGACTTACCTACATTGACAAGAAGCTTGTGTTGAACTTAGAACACTTAAAGCTGCAACTTACCAATAAAGAGGTTCAAAAGGATGGTTCCAAAGGCAGCTCTTCAAGTAATCTACAAACAATTTCAGCCATTCATCGCTGAGGAATATTCAAAGATTACTGATCAACACTTGACCTGGAATTTCCTTCAAAAACATACTGGAATGGAAATTGTGAATTCATTGAGACATATATCCAACTCATGGATAATGTGAAAAAGTACATTGAAGAATCTGCTCAAAAGAATGAAGACGTGAATGAGTGTCGGGTGCAGTTGAAAGATTGTTGTGATAAGTTGGGTAATGTATATGTTGAAGAATCGGGTGTTGCTGAATGCGGAATGTCAGTGACAACAAAAAATGATGAGTCGGATAATGGAAAAATGGAATCTTCGTGCTCAAATTCACAAGAGAGAGTGCACCGACACAACCCGCAAGTTAATGCAAAGGAACGCTCCATGGAAGCTTCGGATGCACCCAAGATAGAGATGCACCTCACAGCTGTGCATGTCAATGCTCATGTAAGTTGCATGGATGTTTCTGCTGTACCTAGTTGTGCATCTTCTACTCAAAATGATGATTATGAACTGCATGAGTACGCTGCATTTGTGCACGATGATTCCTTACCATCGAGCTTAACATATATAAGGATCAGGTTGCTATTTATGAACAGCATGCTAAGTTTGAGTTGACCACCCGTGAGCAGGAAATGGATGTCCAAATACGCACAACTATTAGAAAAAGTAGGTTTAGAGAAGAAGTATTAAAACAAGAGTTAAACTCCTTACAAGAAAAGCTTTCTAAAACTGCTAAGCAAAAACACGAACTTCAAGAAAATGTTAAAATGCTTAAGCAAGAATTCAAGGCTAAGGAATCAAAACTTTTGAATGATTTTTCCAATCTAAAAACTTTGAAAAACAAGCTTGAAAATAAGTTGTACGTATAAGGGAATACCATTCAGACTGCTCACATGATCACTAAGCATAGAGTCTTAAGCGATAAGCATAGCATTCCCCTTGTTGAGGAACCTAATCCAGAGGTAATTAAAAAGGCTAGAAATGCTCATAAGGTACTGTATGATGGTAATGAGATCCTTAAGCCTAGAGAAACCTAGTTGCACTGAGTGCATCGAGGAAGATAAGAAATCAGATGAAGTCACTAGGGAGAAAATGAATAAGAAGCTAGAAGATCCCGAGTGTAAAAAGAACAAGATAACGATAAAACCCCATGATTACACTAAGGAAAATTGGATATCCTTAAACATGTTTAAGCCTCAGACTCTATTGACCAACAAGTGTTCGGAAAAAGGATATGGACTTGCAAAACAAAAATCTTGTTGAAAAGAATCCCCCTTGTAGGAAATTCCCTAAAGCTACTGTGTATCCTCCAAATACACCAATGCATTTAGTTCCTAGAACTATTGCCACTAAGAGCAAGACCTTAATCATCCAATATGTTATTCTTCAACTATTTACCGATTTTGAGAAAACTTGTAAGAAAAGGATCACACCCACTGGGATAATGAAGGGGAAAGGGGTTTTGAGCAAATGAAAGAATGTTATTTAACTGAGGTCATGCCTTTCTTTAAACAACTAAAAGATCATTTTGAGAGTCTTAAAAGGGGATAAAATCAGATATTAAAGAAATGGAAAAGGAATTTGATGCAATGGTAGTTGAAGTTAGTGATTATGAGCGTGCACTAAAATATAATGAGATTGAGAGGAAGAACTTGCATACCTTAAATGAGACTCTTATTATTGAATGTGTTGCTCAAGATATCTTTTTCACTGCTTCAAATTGCTCTATTAATGCTTCCAAATTTCATGAACTATCTGTGGCCCTCAAAGTCTCCCATGATCGTGTCATTGAGCTTGAAAAAACTAATTCTAAACTAAACGAGAAAAATGAACTGGATGATCACGACAATTTGGTTAAACATTTTTCTAAACTAGAAGTTGAGCATTTTAATTTACAACTCAAATATCAATATCTCAAAGAAAATGTCAAAACTTCAAATATCAAGACATCTTCGATGCTCCGAGTTTGATGCAGTTTTCAAATTAACAAACGTGATGAACGATTCAAGCTCTGCAACACGATCGAAAGTTGAAAGCCCAAATCTCTCAATTAAAGGGTCAAAAGAACAATATGACAGCTCCCAAATGCCTCCTCCTTTAGATTCTCAGAATTCTCAAACTTTTCATCTTCAAAACTTAGTTAATGCCTTACAAAGGAAAACGAGAGTTTTCTAGAAGAAAATGAAAAAGTTAAAAGACATTTTAAAGAGTTATATGATTCAACAAAAGTCACCCGTGACCAAAATAACGAAAAGTAACGTCTTTACAAAAGGAAATTGAGAATCGAGAAGTCGTGGAAATGGGAAACTGCTACTTGTTTTCAATAAGAATGTTGTCTCAAAGTCACCCTTAGATTGCAAATACAATGTGACAGTTAAATATATTCCTCCTCATCTTAGGAATAATGAACATGCTTTTCATGAATCATCGTGCTCACCTTAAGGATAGTCTAGAATGTCTCCGTGAGATTGTACAAGAGGATTTCATTAACAAACCTCTTGATAGAGAAATTAGGTTTGCTTGCCTCCGGGCCAAACGATCTCAAGAGCTGCTTGAATGTGTAATTGCAACATGTCCAAAACCCTTAGGTGAAAAAGGCAAAGCCGTGAAGCCTTGTTCTATGCCTAGTGCCAAACAGGAAATCCGTTCTATGCCTAAAGCCAAGCATGTGACCCTTGATATGCCTTGTTCCATATCTAAATTCAAGCAAGCAACCTGTGATGTGCCTCCTAGAATTTCAGATCCCAAAGACTTCTAGACCAGGAATGCAGAAACTAGTGAAGCCATGTAATGTTCCCATCGTTACTTCTACTGATGTTAAGATTGACACTAAAGTTAGCGGGTCAAAACCTAGAAGCTATGCAAAAGAAGGATAGGATTACGTAAACTAAAAGTGTTCATGATAAGGAAGTGAAAGAACACCATAGGGACAAGAAGTTTGATTTGAACAAAAAGAATCGTGTTAGTTCTAGTATTAGCTCTAAGCTTACTAAAATTAATTCGAGGCCTTATGTTGTCTGCAAAACATGCAAAAATGTTTAATTTCTGGTAATCATGATAAATGTGATGTGTTATTTCGAGGTCTAAGATTCATAACCCAGTTAGGAAAGTTTGGAGAGCGAAGCAGTTAAGCAATCCTCGAAACCTACAGAGGAAGGTTTTACCAATGTAGGATTTCAGTGGAAGCCAACAGGTCGAATATTCACGAATGGCAAACCTTGCCCCTTAACTAGATCCACTATGCCTAGAGTAGTGCCTGTTAAGGTTTGGAAGCCAACCGGTAGAATAATCCCATTAAGCACAAAATGTCCCCGACTAAGTCTCCGATGCTTCTACTAGTTCAGCTCCTAGTGACAATGACATTGCACCTAGGGTTTCTGCCGATTCAAAGATTGTTTGTGCTAACCAAAAGGACCCCATGAGCACGCGGGGATCCAATGTTTCCAATTCTATGTCTTCGTCTGTTATCCAAAGCAGGTCGTACAAAGTCGTCCCCTTGGTATTTGGATTCGGGCTCTAAACATATAACTGGGCTCTAAACAATGACGCCTCTGTTCACATCGAGTTCAGCCTCGTTCTTCATCATTATGGTGTCTGCAGATAACACTTCAGCCCCGTTCTTCAAAGAAAAGAAAAGTGTACGCTATCTTTCTGGCGCTTTATCTTCAGTTAATGAGAAATTCTCTCATGAATGGCCATACTCATCTACATTCTTCATCAACAAGCTTCATGTTTTTCCACGCTCATTCAATCATCAAGTGGATCTATGTTCATTGGTGTATACTCTTATTCACTTGCTAAATCAAAATGGCAACTTCGGATGCAATTTTTGAGGGGAGAAGAGTGAATATACTACATGATGATGGATGTTTGAATAATGGTTATACGACTTTATTTTTGATGATGATGAGTGTATATTCTTTTTGATTATGAGTGAATATACTAAGGATAACTGGGATTCATTGTTTTGAATTTTGATGACTCTCCTCCAACGCCTAATGCTTCACTTACTAAGGATAATTGGGAATCAATGTTTGGGATTCATTGTTTTTCAAAGATATGTTTGATGAGTACCTTCAACCTTCGACGAATGTTGATCATCCAAAGCTCATGCTCCGGTTTCTATTGACTCAACCGGTTCATCATCAAAGAAGTACAACTCGACAACTCAAAAAGCCCTATCTCCGCATTATTCCTCAAAGCGTTGATAATGATTATCATAATATTGCAGTTGCACTCATGAATAATGATCCGCTTTTGGTATTCCTTTGCCAAATCTTCACGGATTGTTGTTCATGGATAATGATCCGCTCTTTGGTATTCCTTTGCCAAATCTTTACGGATTATTGTTCCTCTCATTGTGCACGCTATAAATCAACCACATGAACATTAAGGAAAATGACTACCTCATTCGCCCGAAGACATTTGTGGTGAATCTTCCAGATCAGTCTCTACATGTATACCTTTAGGAAGAATGCATTAATGTCGAAATCATTTGTTCCAGTTCATTCAGTGGATCGACGTACATCCGGTTGTACGTCTATTCACGTGTTGGGCATTTGACACAAGTTGATTACTTCAGAGTTAATCAATTATCACTTATTTGAGATTGAAGTTAAAATTCACAAAGACGAGCTTAAGATGCAAATGCATGGAATTCTTCTTGATTTCAAGTTTGGTATATCGTTTTTTTATCGCTGGTCACTTCAAATTGTCTACATATGGGTTGATAAAGATAGTCGAGAGAGTTTCTATCGCATGGTCCTATGGCTCTCGGACACCTCAGACCCGACTTCAAGACAGTCCCATTAGTTCATCCCTTATACCAAATTCTTCTTCAGTAAACCTATATGTACCTCCATCTGAAGATGAGTTAAAGAAATTGTTTGATCCCATGTTTGATGAACATTGTGAGCAAGTGCTAATGAACCTGACAATTCCTACTTCGTAGGCGTCATATTCCTTTAAATGACGTCAATCCTTCAATCTCAATATCATTAAGAAGCCCTCGCCGATCACCATCTCATCAACAAATCATCAAACTTCGAGGTACTTCATGGAACTATGTCGGTATCAATAATGAATAGACATCGACTCGCTACTTTAGTCCTCAACCACGCCACATGAACACCTCAAAATGGACTCACGATCATCCATTGACAACATCATTGGAAATCCTCTCATCCTATCCACATCGAAACAACTTGCAACAGATGCCTTATGGTGCTTCTTCAACTCCACTTCTAAGATTGTACCAAAAGATGTTAAACCGCCATGGATGAAGACACCGGTTCAATGCCATGCAAGAAGAAATTCATGAGTTTGATCGACTTGATGTATGGAATTAGTACCCGCCCAGTGATTGTGCTATGATCACCGTCGTTCTAAAGTGGATCTTCAAAGTGAAACTAGATGGGCATGGTGATGTGTTAAAGAACAAGGCTCGATTAGTTGCTAAAGGATACCGTCAAGAGGAGGGTATAGACTTTGAAGAATCTTTTGCCCTGTCGAATCGAGGCAATTAGAATCTTTTACTACGCCGCAAGTAAGAACATGGTAGTCTATCAAATGGACGTAAAGACGGCATTCTGAATCGGAGATCTTAAAGAAGTCGCTTTACGCGTACCAACCTGAAGGATTTGTAAATCAAGAGCATCTTACTCACGTTTATCGTTTGAAGAAGGCCCTTTACGGTTTAAAGCAAGCTCCAAGGGCATGGTTGTCAAGATACACGTCGAAGTACATCTGGAGGTGCTCAGTTTTTGGGGAGCAAGTGGAAAACGGTGTGGTGGAACTCTATTTTGTTAAGTCAGAATACCAGTTAGCAGACATCTTCACCAAAGCTCTTCAAGAGAACGCTTTTGAGTTTATTCTTCCTCGACTTGGCTTGAAAAGCCTTCAACCGTAAACACTCAAACGCCTTCAGGAGGAAGACGAGGAGTAAAGGTATTTCCTTCATCTATATCTTGTAAATATTTATTCGAAAAACAAAATACAAAATTATAAAACCTTAAAAAAAAATCAAATAGAAAATTATAAAACTTTCAAAATCCATAAAAATTTGAAAAAATTAGAAAAATCTTCAAAAAAATATTGTCTTTTTGTCATGCATTTTCTCGGTTCGATAATATCTACGGTCTTTGTGCTGTCATTCAAAGAATGACACGGGACTTTAGATGTTGGTCGAATTCCAAAAAAAAAAAAAAATCAAAAAATCAAAAAAATATGTTTGAGAGAAAGAGAAAAAAATGGTTTATTGTCATTTTCAGGCAATAACCCGGTTTTAAAAGAAAGAACAGAGCCATGTTTTTCAAATTCCATGCTCTGATTCTATAACATTTATCCATTGAAAACTAAATGCTTTGAAAAATAACTCGGTCTCTATTTTTGATAATCATCAGAACTTATCTGTCAAAATCTCTATCGCTCAATCAACAACCTATGTCATTGATTGAGGGGAGAATGATTTCAATTAAATTAAAAAGTTATTTGGCATTAAATTGTTTTCAAAAGATGTACATGCATGTTTAACCAATGGAGTTTAAAATCTCAACATCGATCCTTATCGTTAAAACGCTTTCATTATCAAGTCACAATTCTCCTTAAAAGCTTTCAAAATCAATTTAAATCTACAGAGATCACAAATCTCAAATGTTTTAATTATTGTGATCGGGGGAGAAGTTGTGATTTAAATAGGATTTAAACTGATAATTAGATAAATGGTTTCTTAAGTGATTAGCATGTTTGCCTCCCCGCAAGTGACAAACGATTTCAAATTTTCCATGCACACATTGAGGGGGAGCATCTATAATTTGAAACGTGATCATTTATCTCAATGTGCATGTTCCCTCTAGTATGTGTAAAACTCCTTTCAAACCTAGAAGCACATATTGAGGGGGAGCAAAATCATGAAAATCTCATCCTTCCCCAAAATGCTTTATCTACTTGATTCGATTTGGGAAGTGATGTTGATATCTTTTAGAAAATGGTAATCAAAGAAGTTAATTCTTTCTCTTGCCTTCGTGTGCAAAACATTTTCAAATACTTGATGCACATGTTGAGGGGGAGTTCTCGTTCTAAAAATATCAAAAACAATTCAGGTACAAAATGTTTTGATAATATATCACAAGTATCTGGATTGATTTTCAAATGGTTTTCAATTGGTTCCAATGGCAGATGAACAATACCAAATAGACCGACCAACTTTACTTTATGTACGATGATATAAGGATGTTAAGGTTAGGTATTGGTTCCCATGATCCGCCAGAACCGGAGGGATCTACCCAGGGACAATCCACTAGTTAGTGTAGAAGTCCTTAGGTATGATGATAAAAGGAGAAAAATGAGATATGGGAAGAGTGCGGACTAAGACTGAGCTAGTATCGAATAAACCCAACAAGGTTCTAGCTATGAAGTCTCGGTAAGCACTGAAGGGTTGAAGAATTAAAAAGAATTGAATGAGAAAAGGGTGAAAACAAATAGCCCTCCATCTAATCAACCTTAGGCGTAAACCGGTTCAATTCATATGCTACTGATGGTAACATCGGTATTGAAGACAAGACGTCATGGACCCGGTGACGCACTGCACTTCAACTTCCCAAACCACTCAAGTTCCTCTTAAAAGGACTTGTTTCATTCTCACGGGGAACCGACATTATCTATCGACTTTCTCTTAGAGATTGTTGATATTGAAGAAGGAGACCCTCTCCCTAGTCTCCCACAGGATCCAAATATACACAAATTGAGTCTAGAGCCACGAGATCATCAATAAATCTCATTAGGACACTTTTCAATGAAGACTCTCTGTTTCACACAATGTGGAAAGAGAGATTATATCTTGAGTCCTACGCATTATCCTTGTGGTATTGCCAGAACATCTGAGTGATATGCAAACATACTCACAATGAAGATGGAAAGCCTTCTGGAGCCAACATCTAACAAGCTCCTGGTAGGTGGCATGTGAGATCTATGATCTGATCAACCATGTGACAACCGAACGAAAACAATGGGGCGATTCATTCTTTTGAATCAATCTCGGTTCAAGGGTTATGGATTGACGGATACCTTTGAAAACCGGTCTTTGTGCTTTAAAAACTCTTTTCATTAAGCACGTCGACCGTGTACTAATTTTCAAATCAAAAGGTGTTTTATGATTGATAATTGATTTTCATTAAAACCTTCGTTATATTGCAAAAACAATTTCTATTGAGCAATACACGATTGTTTTTCAAATCTCTTTTCATCAATCGATGGACGAAAATTCCGGTTCACTCACTCCGTGTTGTCTTCTTTGAGACGTTCGGTTTGAGAACAACTAGAGCAAAACCCTCAAGGAAATTCTTCGAATTATACCGATCACAGCAAGTACTTGTATCGATCAACGGGAACCGTGGGCCGTGTACCTCAATTCATCGAAAGTGATCAAAGACACTTTCGTGCGCTTTATTGCTAATGTCTTATGCGTGTACACCCCGACGTTGCGGTGATCGAATGAAGCGGTCAATACATAGCCGCATGCTCACCTAACACATTCATCTCAAAAGAAATCATGATTAGTGCATCAATGACTCGGATATTTTCACTCCATGCTTCTGCTACGCTGCTACCAATATCATCAATCAACAAATGCTTCCGCTACTCTGATGAGAATATATCATGATCCAGAATGTGAGCATGTCGGTCCGAATGTCACAACATCACATAATACCAACACCACAATGGATGTATCGGAGATTTTCTACTAGTGATGATCTCAAAGCGGCTCAACATTATTATCACGTGGATCAAGATAAAGACCTCCACTTGGATTAACCAAACATGCAATGAGTGGAATCAATGACTACGAGCCAAGCAAAGTACTACATCAAGAATGCAAGATCAATTGTTAATGTAATATCTGATTGTATTCAATGTCATTTTAGTATATGTTTGAGGTGACCTCCCTTAGGGGAGATTGTTAGGAATTAGAAATTCCAAGTAATAAAGAGTCGGTCACCTCAAGTATATGTAATCGTTAGAAAGCTCGTAGTCATAGTAATATTTAGTTAAGTAGTATTTAGTTAAGTAACACCGTGGAGGACTGACGGGTCTTTACCCAGTATGCCGATCCACGCCCGTTGTGTGGCGAGTTATGTAAGACTATAAATACTCTCTACCTCCCAAGGTAGAGTTGGAGCTCATAATAATATCTTTCACTTTCTCTCACTAAGTTCCCTAAACCTCTAACTTTCTCTCTCTAGAATTCCATCTATATGCTACCTTGTGTTAATGTTATGATGTGTATGTGAAAAGTTATATCTTACAGATATACATTATAAGAACATGAATAATTAAAGTCTAAGTAACACATAAACATTACAACTTGTACACAACTAATCTAGACTTGAAAAAGAACTATATACATGATTGAAATGATAAGATGGAAAGTTTTGATTTGGTCTTGGACCCTCCCTTATGGCCGGCCACTTAGGCCCTAAAATCACTCACAATATCAATCAACATCAATCTCATTTATCTCCTCATTTCATTTCAAAAAAAAAAAAACACCAAGAAAACCCTAAGTCTTCTTCTCTCATTCATAGTGGCGGCATCCCTTTAATTTTTCCATTTCAATCCGAAAATCATTCAAGCAAAGGTGTTCCTAGGAGGCTCGTGATCGTGGGTAATCGATTGGTGGACGTAGTGTTTGTGTTTGGGTCGAATTGGAAGCTTGGTCGTGGGTTTATAAAGGTGTACGTGGGGTTGGTATAACCAAGAGGAGGCTTGGTTTGATTTTTGTGGTTTGATTCTTGGTTCTTGTCTCGTACACGCTACAAGGGTAACGTATCGTTATCTTGAATCTTTTCCCTCCTTGTTTCCTTTGTTCAATTCGTGGCATAAATCTAGGGCTTGTAATATGAAAATGGATCACATAAAATCATAAGTATATGTTGTCACATGAAATAATAAAACAAGAGTACATAAGACCTTGATTTCTAACATATGTAATTCGAATAACATGAGATATGAATATGAATACGAAACTGATTTGGGTCTCTCTATATGTCGACTTATATATTTTGTTTAAAAGTTTAATGAGTTTACGAATATATGATTATACGTATATGATAAATGGAATTGATAACAAATGATTAACGAGTGTGTTTTGATTAAATTATGGGGCCTACTATATGGTCTTGATGGAGGGATGGTTCGAATTGAATATGATATCACATAGGAGTCTTGTAATCTTGTATTAATCGAGCTAAAATGGTTTAGAACGGATTCGTTAATCATAACCTAAAAACTAGGGTTTATAATGTTTATATCGATTTATTGAAATGAAGGGGTTATTTTGTAAATTATGAAACTTGATGGATTAACTTGTTAATATTCTAACTAAATGGATTAAATGAGTAAAATGAGTAAACTTACTATATTTACACTTTTAACCCTATACTTTGCATTATTGACATTTTAAACCCTAAACTTTTGTAACTTGTCATAAATGATCCTAAAAGTATTATAATACTTATTTTCATTAATTAACTTGAGATAATTAACTAAACCTGCTAAATATGGAAACCTGCTATTTTTAGAAAGTTACTAATTATAGAAATCTGCTATTTCGAAAGTTACTAAAATAGAAACACCTAAAATAGAAAGTTTCTTAAAATAGAAAGTACTTAAAATGGAAAGATTACTAAAATGGGAAACTTGCTAAAAATAGAAAGCCGTCTTAAATAAGTGTTTCGGATTCTTATAGAACGTTATCTAATTCATATAGGTTCCTCGAGCGACGTGATTGATCTCCTTTCTTGACTTTACTTTCATTGTTGATTGCTTGAATAAGGCAGATATTCGACCTTTCTCATAAGGTTGCTCATGATCTCTTTGCATCTTTGATCTCTTGCCAATTTGATATTGAACCTTTGCTATGCTATTGAACCTTTGCTATTGACCCTTTGCTATTGAACCTTTGATATTGATCCTTTGCTATTTGGACCTTTGATAATTGAACCATTGATATTGGACTATTGATTTGATTTGTGAACTGCTAATATTGGACCTTTGATATTGATTGAACTCTATATTGTACACTTTGACTGTCGGTTGATACCCGAGCCAGTAACTAGGCATGGGGGTTCCATGTCCGTGTCATTGATGCACCAATGGCATGACTTTAGTGTGGTTGAGTGATGTTCCACACCGTCCCCATTTTGTATTGATTATGCGCGCGTCAGATATATTGTATGGCCACTATTGTTTTGCAGGGGCGTATGGATGCATCCTAGATTTGTATTGTATTGTATTGATATTGATATATTGTTTTGGTGATGTGGTTGGTGTGTGCAATACACCCCCTCACATTTTGGGAGCTGATCACTCCATTGGCTACTTGAGGACTCCCCTCCTATTGGTTTGGTATTCCGAGGTCACCCCTCCGAATACAATGGTTACTACAGGATACTATGATATATGATTTGATTTGGTTTGTTTTGTTGGCTCGTGGTGGAAAACTGACCTTCCTTTCTTTTGTTTCATTTACCTACTCTATATTGCTTCATATCATTCTTATCATATCTATCTTGCCTTCGGTTCCATTATTGCTTTTGTATTGTTATATCACGCTCAATTGGGCTTTTAAGCTCAGCCGCATTTCTTTTCCTGCGGCAGGTTATTAAGCTAGGAGCTGAGGCTTTTCTTGGGATTGAGAGTAGGATGCTTTTGAGGACTTGCCTTAGTTATCTTAGACTTTGATTTTCCATTGTTATTTGATTTGGAGACTTAGACTTTGTATCGTTTCATTTCCTTTGGACATCTTGAGAACTTTTGCATTGTTCAAGTCGTGTTGACTTGTTACTCTTTTGATTATTATAAGACTTCCGCTTGCATGGTTTATATGTATTGTTCTGATTTGGCACCATAAATGTGATATTTCTACCCTTATCGGGTTGGGGTGTTACAATTATGGTATCAGAGCCCAGGTTTACGACTTGTAGTCAGGACTTGTGACATATGGACCCTAAGCGTTAACCCGTAGAGCTTAAGATTTGATTGGTGAGGTTTGGGTAGATTTTAGGTTCATTATCGTCATTTCCGTTCATGATCTTCATCCTATTTCCTAACTTTTGCTAATCGTTTAATGAACTCTTCGGATGGTGACTACCGGGAATGGCGACGATTACGGGATGGTAATCCTAACTTCGAAGCTTTGATTGCGCGCGCTCGGCCTCGCTATGCCCGAGATCGTTGCTACCATCACTCGAATGTCGAAATGGCTAGCTCTTCGGTGGGGATAATGGTGGGGGTGCCAACCCACTTACACCCATTCATGTTTGGATCGAACGCTTCAACAAACTTAAGCCGATTTCTTTTCGCCGGCTTCATCTAATGATGCGGAGGACGGATTACGCACACGGAAAAGCTTTTCAATGTCTGGGTTGTGGTGACGAGGTGAAACCCGCTTGCTACTTTCAAATTTGAGGGTGATGCCCTAAACTGGTGGAAGGCCTATCTCTTGTCCAGAGAAGAGAACTTCATTGATACTTGTGCTTGGAATACCTTCGTGGACATCTTCTACAAACAAGATTTTCCCGAGTCGAACAGCAGCCGATATGAAAGGGAGTACGCCATACATCACGGAGAAGGAAAATTCTCACGCAGTATATGCAACGATTTATGAGGATGGTTGGGTTCGTAGGGTGAGATTGTGGAGATGCACGTCGTCAGGCTCGGAAGTTCAAATGGGGTTTGAAGAAATGGGTGTTAGACAGGGTGATTAATAACGAGTATACTTGAGGTAGGCTGCGATTGCGGATGCCCGCAACATTGAGTTGCTACATGAGGAACAGGGCTTCAACAAGAGGAACAAGGACGGTGATCATATTTATCATCGGGGTCGACAGGACCATACTCAGGATTCCAGGGTCGCCGTGACCACAATTCCGATCGAGGGTCGTCGAGGACCGGCACAGGAGTTAAAGGTCGGTACGACCGTAGCTATGATTCGAGACGCCAGGGCAATCAGCGGAGATTTGATAGGTCGGGAGACGATCGTCGGGTCGAATGGCGGTTTTCAAAAACAAAGATCGGGATCATCATCTCGCAGCACTTACCATGATCGTTCAAATGACATCTTCTTCCCAGAGGAGGACTTCTGAGGTGCTACCTCCTCCTCCAAAGTGTGTTACGTGCGGTAAGACGCACCTGTGTGTCTGTCGAGGATTACCGGAGGTTGTTATCATTGTGGGGAGACAGATCATAGGGTGAAGGATCGCCCCAAACAGCATCGGCTACTCCTTCGAACTACATCAAACCACCTCCCACCTTTGACGAGTGTATTCAGCCTCGAGATCGGCAGACAAGGCGTCCGTACTATTACGGCACTATTTATTTTGGCGATTCCACTGCTTTTGTTTTGTTTGATACTGGCGCGACACATTCTATCGTATCGGTAAACTTTGTTAAGAAGCTCAAATTATCTCCAACACCACTAATGAACCACTTATCTATAACAACCCCTATGAAAAATCATGTACTTATTAATCACGAATTTGTGAACTGTCCTCTACGTTTCGATGATGGTATTCGTTCGGCTAATCTTCTTCCTTTGGATATGTCTGATTTTGATATTATATTGGGTATGGACTGGTTGGCCTTGCATAGGGCTACCATTGATTGTCATGCTCGTAATGTTATCTTTGGTAATGTTCATCATCCTGATTTTGTATACCATGGTGCTCAACCACTCAAGACGGTTAAGATCATCTCGGCTATGAAAGCCCGCACTCTCATTTCTCATGGTTGCCTTGGTTTTTTGGCATCCATCAAAGATACTTCTTTGGAAGTTCCGACTATTGAAAGTCTTTCTGTGGTGCGCGAATTCTCTGACGTTTTCCCTAATGAACTTCCTGGCATTTGATAACGCTCAAATTGTGCATGTTTTTAGTAGCGTTATCTGTGCTTTTATGTGTGTTATTTGGTTATAATCATATGCTTTTGATGCTTAATCGTACAAAAGTGCGTTTGCTAGTTCATTTGTAGCCAAGTACAGGAAAGTGGAGAAAAATGCGGAAAAGAAGTAAAATACGAAGATTTCTCCATGTATGAAGAATTCCCGACCAAAGAAAGACTTGCGGAGTATATTAGAGATGGTAAAGTCATCAAGTTAGTGGTCCAAAGACTCAAGAATAAAGTTCAAGAAGGAAAACGAGAAAGAAATGAAGAAAAGAAGCTAAAACGAAGACATATTGGAAGACTTGTTGTTCCCGACACACCTTCACCATTTTGGCCATAACTTTTGCATACGGACTCCGTTTGACCCCCCGTTCGCGGCCACGGAATGCTAAGAGAAAGATCTACAACTTTTCAGTTTATGAATTTTTGTGATTTTGCTCCAACCGATCGGTCGAGCCCCGTAACCGATTCGGTTGGAGAGTTGTCAAGAAGACCAACCGATTCGGTTGGAGCTCAACCGGATCCGGTTGGAGCTCAACCGGATCCGGTTGGAGGTCCTGTTTCAGCCATTTTTCCATCACTAAGATCCCAAACTTGTTCCAAACGATTCTAGTCCCTTCTTACATGGTTTCTAGTCCCTTCCAAGCTCCTTGGCCTCCAAGAAATGCATTGAATACCCTAGGCCTTGGTAGTAGTATAAATAGAACCCATTTGGCACCTCATTTCATCATCCCTTCTCCATCTTTCTCATCCCTTTCATCCACCACTCCATCTCTAGGTGTGAAATTCAAGCCTCCACCCTTAAGGACGAATTTCCACCTAAAACAACATCCCTCTCTCAACTTACCTTCCCCAAAGGTGTGAAATTCAAGCCTCCACCCTTAAGGACGAATTTCCACCTAGAGAGCAAACCATAACTTGAGAGAACACAACCACTCTTAATACCTTCACCAAAGGTGTGAAATTCAAGCCTCCACCCTTAAAGACGAATTTCCACCAACTATCCTAACCCAACTTGTGTGAAATTCAAGCCTCCACCCTTAAGGACGAATTTCCACCAACTTATCTTCCCCAAAAGACCACAAACCTCTGCCAAATTCGTGTAGTGTGCTCAAGGGTTGTTGAAGGCGTTTGGACATCATTTTCCGGCTTGGTAGTACTATTGTAGTTGATTGGAGGCTTGAAGGAGTGCTATAATCCTTCATCTTTGCCTATTGTAATTCATACTTTGGGTAAACCTTGTTACTTTTCTATTTAAAGATGTTTGTTATTGATATGATTATTGAGATTTTGTGTTTGATTGGAATAATGATGAATCTTTTGATACTTGCTTGTTCTTATATTGCTTTTCTTGTTGGTTTGATATGTGACAATCATAACCATCAACTTGTTACTTGTTCTTATAATGCTTTTCTTGTTGGTTTGATCCGTGACAATCATAACCATCAACTTGTTACTTGTTACTTGCTTAAACAAACAAACGACACTTGTAGTGCAACCAAGTCTCTTGGGACGACCTTGATTTACCTTATACTATACTACAACTTGACTAGGGTATACTTGCCCGAATGTGTTCCTAGTTAACCGGTAATTCTTGCATACAAATTTAAAACATCGTGGAAGCACATCAAGTGATCGGTCACAACCCGTAACCGGATCGGTTGGACGAATCGTAAAAAAAAAAGGTTGATTTTTCGTATTTTGTTTTTATGTGTTTGTGTTTAGATAAAATATGTTTAAATGTCTTTTTGTTTTTGCAAGAGTATCATTTCTTTTATTTGGTTTTTCCATTTTAAATTTTGTTAATTTGGTACATTGTAAATAAATAAGTGCTTGTTTTTAAAAATAAAAGTGTTTTGAACTTTGTGGGTATGTTCACTGGAAACCCTCACGAGACTATAACTCGTCCACTTGGGCCACCGAGGGGTTTAAAGGCTTGTTGCATGCGCTAAATGCAACCGTGATGCCTACGAAAGTGAGTTTTAGAATTTTACGCGTTTTTGTAGTTTAGTTTATTTTTGCAGATTTAATAAGCTCTTGAAGGAAGGATTGATTGGATTGTTGGTGACGTTATACTTAGGATTGGACATGTTTGTTTGGTTGAGGAATCGATTGATCTCATACGCTTATGCTAGCGTTTGCTTAGCACCTTATCATATGGAGTTCGATCATGATGTTTAGCCCGGAGGTTTCGTTTATCTTAGACTTATAATATCATTTTTCCCTATCTTACATGCTTTGAAGTTTTCACAATTCATTTATTTTGCTTTATTTTGTTTCTTTATTATTTTTTTCCTTTGTTTGTTTTTTTTGGTAAATTATTTTTAATAAATTGATTTGTTTAAGTACCTCGAAAGTAAGGCTCACCCATTATAAACAAACTGTGTGAGAGGTATAAGGCGGGTCTCCCTGATTCCCTAAAGAAGTTTGGTTTTTAATATGCTTGACACCGCTTCTCCGCTTCTTTGGGCGTTTCAAGGGAGCTACCGAAAACTCGTGGAAAAAGAATAAGTCATGTTTGGTTTTAAAAATAGAAAAATTAAAAAAAAAGAAGAAAAAAAAAAAGTCGTAACTAGATTTAAGTTATTTTTCTTTTGTGTGCTTAACTTAAGTGTGGGGAAAAGTTAAATAAGAAAAGCGAAACTCGTTTTCAATTTCCAAATTTTTGGGCCTTTAAATTTTTGTGAGCTTGTTTGCCCTTATGATCTAGTTGTTTTCACGCATATAGGTTAATATATTATAATAACTGGATCAACCCAATCGGTGAAATCGGTAATTTGGAAAAACTTGAGATGTGTCCCGATTAATATTGCAATCCATTCTGGGATCGATGACATTTGCTAGCACATATTATAGCCCTTCCACTAAATTGTGAGGATTTGAGCCTGTTTCATATATAGCATACTTCTTTTATGCTTGGATCTTTTGTTTTGAGTGTGCCGGTGATTTTATTTATTCTAGAACTTGTACTTGTAAATCATTACCAGACCGCAGTGAGATCGCATTCGTGTGATATAAGTGTTTATGCGTGATAAAGAGGCAACCTTAGGAATAAAACCAAATGGCCTTCCGTTTACATCTAATGATATATTAGCTAGCTACATCGGTTAGTTAACCACCCATATGGACCCATTTGTTAGCGTTCATCTTTAGCGCTAGATACCCTTAGTTACACCCTCCGAGCCATCCCTTTCTTTTTGTTACATCCAGAAAAATACAAAAATATTTTACACTTTAAACCTTAGCCTACCCCTTGTCAATGTCTAAATGGTTGGTTGCTAGTTGCTTGGTTTGTTGGATTGTTTTTTATGATTATTAGTTAGCCACACTTTGCCATTCGTGTGTGCCATTCCGACAAAGATGAAGACTGCAGCTTCTTATTTGTATTTTTGTGGTGTGTGCTTATATGAAGTGTGGGGGAGATGTGATGTATGAAGAAGAAGTGTTGAAAAAAAAACGTAAAAAAAAAATGGAAAAAAAATATGTGATGACAAGGATGAAGTATGTTTGAGATATCGATTAGTCAAAGTGCTAAGACGTGATATATATTTGGTGATCGATATGTGAAGAGGAGAAGATTGTGACTATAATCATTTTCGGGTTTGCGGATTGTTCGTGACTAGCAACATGGGTATTAGACTTGACTTTATTTTTTTTTAAAACCAATTTCATATATATCCCATGCCTTATCCATACCCTTTATTCACCCTAAGCCTATCGTTATATCCCGAATAAAAGCCCTCTTTAGATGTTTACGCTTGGTGCTTACGCAACGTCGGTGGAGTTTTGTTTCTTGTACAAGCCTATGGTAATATTTAGATCATGACTGAGCAATATGAGTGTACTATTCCTTAATACTATCCATCACAAATAAAATGAGTGTTGAGTGAATTATACATCCGTTTTTTCGTGAGGTGCTTAGCCATGTTATCATGCGAGAAAATCCATAGGGTATTGTCAAACATCTCGATTTTTCACCTCATAAAGCTTAAAATGATGAATCATATCTTGTACTTGTACTTGGTAGATTTGCATCACATTTTTTTTAATCATATTTCATGCACCATGTGGGATTTATTTTTCTTATTTCTAGATTTGCTTGAGGGCAAGCAAAACCTTAAGTGTGGGGAGTTTGCGCTCATTTTTCGCTTATTTTTATATTTGTTTTATTAAAAAAACCCAAAAATATTTTTTAATTTTTCTTTTCGTTTGTCATTTAGGTATGTGTTTGATTTTTTTTCCTAAGATTTGCTTGAGGGCAAGCAAAGTTTAAGTGTGGGGAATTTGATAACGCTCAAATTGTGCATGTTTTTAGTAGCGTTATCTTTGCTTTTATGTGTGTTATTTGGTTATAATCATATGCTTTTGATGCTTAATCGCAAAAGTGCGTTTGCTAGTTCATTTGTAGCCAAGTACAGGAAAGTGGAGAAAAATGCGAAAAAAGAAGTAAAACACGAAGATTTCTCCATGTATGAAGAATTCCCGACCAAAGAAAGACTTGCGAAGTATATTCGAGATGGTAAAGTCATCAAGTTAGTGGTCCAAAGACTCAAGAATGAAGTTCAAGAAGGAAAACGAGAAAGAAATGAAGAAAAGAAGCTAAAACGAAGACATATTGGAAGACTCGTTGTTCCCGACACACCTTCACCATTTTGGCCATAACTTTTTCATACGGACTCCGTTTGACCCCCTGTTCGCGGCCACGGAAAGCTAAGAGAAAGATCTACAACTTTTCAGTTTATGAATTTTTGTGATTTTGCTCCAACCGATCGGTCGAGCCCCGTAACCGATTCGGTTGGAGAGTTGTCAAGAAGACCAACCGATTCGGTTGGAGCCCAACCGGATCCGGTTGGAGGTTCTGTTCACCATTTTTCCATCACTAAGACTCCAAACGTGTTCCAGACGATTCTAGTCCCTTCTTACATGGTTTCTAGTCCCTTCCAAGCTCCTTGGCCTCCAAGAAATGCATTGAATACCCTAGGCCTTGGTAGTAGTATTAATAGAACCCATTTGGCACCTCATTTCATCATCCCTTCTCCATCTTTCTCATCCCTTTCATCCACCACTCCATCTCTAGGTGTGAAATTCAAGCCTCCACCCTTAAGGACGAATTTCCACCTAAAACAACATCCCTCTCTCAACTTACCTTCCCCAAAGGTGTGAAATTCAAGCCTCCACCCTAAGGACGAATTTCCACATAGAGAGCAAACCATAACTTGAGAGAACACAACCACTCTTAATACCTTCACCAAAGGTGTGAAATTCAAGCCTCCACCCTTAAGGACGAATTTCCACCAACTATCCTAACCCAACTTATGTGAAATTCAAGCCTCCACCCTTAAGGACGAATTTCCACCAACTTATCTTCCCAAAAGACCACAAACCTCTGCCAAATTCGTGTAGTGTGCTCAAGGGTTGTTGAAGGCGTTTGGACATCATTTTCCGGCTTGGTAGTACTATTGTAGTTGATTGGAGGCTTGAAGGAGTGCTATAATCCTTCATCTTTGCCTATTGTAATTCATACTTTGGGTAAACCTTGTTACTTTTCTATTTAAAGATGTTTGTTATTGATATGATTATTGAGATTTTGTGTTTGATTGGAATAATGATGAATCTTTTGATACTTGCTTGTTCTTATATTGCTTTTCTTGTTGGTTTGATATGTGACAATCATAACCATCAACTTGTTACTTGTTCTTATAATGCTTTTCTTGTTGGTTTGATCCGTGACAATCATAACCATCAACTTGTTACTTGTTACTTGCTTAAACAAACAAACGACACTTGTAGTGCAACCAAGTCTCTTGGGACGACCTTGATTTACCTTATACTATACTACAACTTGACTAGGGTATACTTGCCCGAATGTGTTCCTAGTTAACCGGTAATTCTTGCATACAAATTTAAAACATCGTGGAAGCACATCAGCATTCCTCCGGCTAGGGAAGTTGAATTTGGCATTGATTTGATTCCTGGAGCCGAACCTATATCTAAAGCTCCTTACCGTATGGCACCGATTGAATTGAAAGAGTTGAAAGAACAGTTGCAAGAACTTTTGGAGAATGGTTTTATTAGACCCAGTGTTTCACCTTGGGGTGCACCTGTATTATTTGTTAAGAAGAAGGATGGGAGTATGAGATTGTGTATTGACTACCGCGAGATGAACCGTATCACTATCCGTAACCGTTATCCTCTTCCGCGCATCGACGACTTGTTTGACCAATTGCAAGGCGCAAATTCTTTCTAAGATTGATCCGAGGTCCGGTTATCATCAATTACGTGTGAAGGAGCAAGATGTTCCTAAGACCGCGTTCGTACTTCGCTATGGCCATTATGAGTTTCGGTCATGCCGTTTGTTGACTAATGCTGCCGTCTTTATGGATCTTATGAATCGTGTTTTCCACGAGTACCTCGATAAATTTGTAATCGTCTTCATCGATGACATCCTTGTGTATTCTAAGGGTGAGGCCGAGCACGAGCAGCATCTTCGTATTGTATTGGAGGTTCTTCGACAACAGAAGTTGTATGCAAAATTTTCTAAGTGTGAATTCGGCGGCCAAGTTGCTTTCCTTGGTCACGCTTGGTCTGGCGATGGTATCAAGATGGACACATCTAAAGTAGAGGCTATCACAAAATGGCGAGACCTACTCTTGTGACGGAGATTAGGAGTTTTCTCGGGCTTGCTGGTTATTACCGTCGTTTTGTTGAGGGTTTCTCTAAATTGGCGTTACCGTTGACGCAATTGATGAGGAAAGGAGAAAAGTTTGAATGGACGGAGGAGCGTGAATAGAGTTTTGAGGAGTTGAAACGGAGGTTGGTTACTGCACCGCTTTGACACTTCCATCGGGTTCCGGAGGTTTTCGATTTATAGCGGCGCCTAAGAAAGGTTTGGGTTATGTATTGATGCAGCACGGTAAGGTGATTGCCTATGCTTCGAGGCAATTGAAATCGTATGAGGAGAATTATCCTACGCATGATTTAGAGTTGGTGCAGTTGTTTTTGCCTTAAAGATTTGGAGGCATTACTTGTACGCGAGTCGTGTGATATCTTTACTGACCACAAAAGTTTAAAGTATATATTCACACAAAAGGAGCTCAATATGAGACAGCGGAGATGGCTAGAGCTTCTTAAGGATTATGACACGAACATCCAATATCATCCGGGTAAGGCTAATGTGGTTGCAGATGCACTAAGCCGAAAGTCGGGGAATGATTGCTAGTTTGGAGATTGAACCGTGGTTCTTCACGATCTGGAGCTTATGGATGTGGAATTTTGTTTTCGGGGTTATGATGGTTATTGGGCTAGTATGAAGGTGGAGTCCAACATCTTTTTGCGGATCAAGGAAGCTCAAAAGGATGACGGTGAGCTTTGGTCTATTGTTCAGAACATTGAGGAAGGGAAACAATCGGAGTTTCGGGTTGATAGCTTTGGTGTGGTATGGCTTGGTGACCGGCTTTGTGTTTCGAATGATCCTGATTTACATGAGACGGTGTTGTATGAAGCTCACAGTTCGCCATTCACTATTCATCCAGGTTCTACTAAGATGTACCGAGATCTTAAGCAGCATTTCTGGTGGAGTGGAATGAAACAGGATGTGGCTTTGTATGTTTCTAAGTGTATGACTTGTCAGCAGGTAAAGATAGAGCATCAGCGGGCTAGTGGTCTACTTCAGCCATTGGAGATTCCTACTTGGAAGTGGGAAGAGATTTCTATGGATTTTGTCACCGGTTTGCCTCTCACTCGTAGAAGACATGATGCGATTTGGGTGGTCGTTGATCGGCTAACCAAGTCTGCTCATTTCTTACCCATTCGTATGTCTGATCGTGTTTGTAACTTAGCAGAGATTTTTCAGCGAGAGATTGTTCGACTTCATGGTACTCCCACGCGATTGTGTCGATAGAGATCCTCGTTTCACGCCTCGTTTTGGAAGAGTTTGCATAAGGCTTGGGGCACTCGTCTTAAGTTCAGTACGGCGTTTCATCCTCAGACGGATGGTCAGTCGGAGAGGACCATTCAGACATTAGAAGACATGTTGAGGGCATGTGCTTTAGAGTGGACCGGGAGTTGGGATGAGTATTTATGTTTGGGGGAGTTTGCCTACAACAATAGTTGGCATGCTAGCATCAAGGCTGCACCTTATGAACTGTTATATGGGAGGAAGTGTAGAGCACCTATTTGTTGGGACGGCGAGTAGGTGAGCGTTTGATTGAGGGCACGAGATTATTGAGATCACTAATGAGAAGGTGGCAGTTGCTAGGGAGAAGTTGAAGGAGGCTCTGCGCGGCAAAGAGTTATGCGATAAACATCGTCGTGATTTGGAGTTTCGGTTGGTGATCGGGTGTTTCGAAAGTGTCGCCTTTCGGGGTGTTAAACGTTTTGGAATTAAAAGGAAACTCAGTCCTCGTTTTATTGGGCCGTTTGAGATTCTCGAACGCATCGGAGAGGTTTCTTATCGTTTGGCTCTTCCGCCGCAGTTATCGCATGTGCACGACGTTTTTCATGTATCTCTTTTGAGGGGATACAACTACCATCCTTTGCATGTAGCATCATATCCATTTGATCGATTCGACTGATATGTCTCTTTCGGAAGAACCCGAAGCTATTTTGGATCGGCAAGATCGAGTCATGAGAAACAAAGTAATTCCGCTTGTTAAGATTCTTTGGAAGAATCACCCGTAGCGTGAAGCTACCGGGAGACCGAGGAATCTATGCGAGCTAGTTATCCACATTTCTTTTCATCATCGGGTATGTCTTTGTTTATTGCTTCGTTTTCTTTTCAATTTTCGAGGACGAAAATTTTTTTTTTAGAGGGGAAGAGTTGTAAAACCCTAAAATCTCAAATCGCGTGAAATGACAATTTTGCCCTCCAACTTAAAATTTTACCAACTCGGGAAACACGTCAACATCATTTAACAAGTTTATCATCAATAATTTATACACATTATGAAAATAAGTAACTTATGATATACATTATAAGAACATGAATAATTAAAGTCTAAGTAACACATAAACATTACAACTTGTACACAACTAATCTAGACTTGAAAAAGGACTATATACATGATTGAAATGATAAGATGGAAAGTTTTGATTTGGTCTTGGACCCTCCCTTATGGCCGGCCACTTAGGCCCTAAAATCACTCACAATATCAATCAACATCAATCTCATTTATCTCCTCATTTCATTTCAAAAAAAAAAAAACACCAAGAAAACCCTAAGTCTTCTTCTCTCATTCATAGTGGCGGCATCCCTTTAATTTTTCCATTTCAATCCGAAAATCATTCAAGCAAAGGTGTTCCTAGGAGGCTCGTGATCGTGGGTAATCGATTGGTGGACGTAGTGTTTGTGTTTGGGTCGAATTGGAAGCTTGGTCGTGGGTTTATAAAGGTGTACGTGGGGTTGGTATAACCAAGAGGAGGCTTGGTTTGATTTTTGTGGTTTGATTCTTGGTTCTTGTCTCGTACACGCTACAAGGGTAACGTATCGTCATCTTGAATATTTTTCCTCCTTGTTTCCTTTGTTCAATTCGTGGCATAATAAATCTAGGGCTTGTAATATGATAATGAATCACATAAAATCATATATATGTTATCACATGAAATAATAAAAAAGAGTACATAAGACCTTGATTTCTAACATATGTAATTCGAATAACATGAGATATGAATATGAATACTGAACTGATTTGGGTCTCTCTATATGTCGACTTATATATTTTGTTTAAAAGTTTAATGAGTTTACGAATATATGATTATACGTATATGATAAATGGAATTGATAACAAATGATTAACGAGTGTGTTTTGATTAAATTATGGGGCCTACTATATGGTCTTGATGGAGGGATGGTTCGAATTGAATATGATATCACATAGGAGTCTTGTAATCTTGTATTAATCGAGCTAAAATGGTTTAGAACGGATTCGTTAATCATAACCTAAAAACTAGGGTTTATAATGTTTATATCGATTTATTGAAATGAAGGGGTTATTTTGTAAATTATGAAACTTGATGGATTAACTTGTTAATATTCTAACTAAATGGATTAAATGAGTAAAATGAGTAAACTTACTATATTTACACTTTTAACCCTATACTTTGCATTATTGACATTTTAAACCCTAAACTTTTGTAACTTGTCATAAATGATCCTAAAAGTATTATAATACTTATTTTCATTAATTAACTTGAGATAATTAACTAAACCTGCTAAATATGGAAACCTGCTATTTTTAGAAAGTTACTAATTATGGAAATCTGCTATTTCTGGAAAGTTACTAAAAATAGAAACCTGCCTAAAATAGAAAGTTTCCTAAAATAGAAAGTACTTAAAATGGAAAGATTACTAAAATGGGAAACTTGCTAAAAATAGAAAGCCGTCTTAAATAAGTGTTTCGGATTCTTATAGAACGTTATCTAATTCATATAGGTTCCGGGCGACGTGATTGATCTCCTTTCTTGACTTTACTTTCATTGTTGAATGCTTCGAATAAGGTACAGATATTCTGACCTTTCTCATAAGGTTTCTCATGATCTCTTTGCATCTTTGATCTCTTGCCAATTTGATATTGAACCTTTGCTATGCTATTGAACCTTTGCTATTGACCCTTTGCTATTGAACCTTTGATATTGATCCTTTGCTATTTGGACCTTTGATAATTGAACCATTGATATTGGACTATTGATTTGATTTGTGAACTGCTAATATTGGACCTTTGATATTGATTGAACTCTATATTGTACACTTTGACCTGTCAGTTGATACCCGAGCCATTAACTAGGCATGGGGGTTCCATGTCCGTGTCATTGATGCACCAATGGCATGACTTTAGTGTGGTTGAGTGATGTTCCACACCGTCCCCATTTTGTATTGATTATGCGCGCTTTGGATATATTGTATGGCCACTATTGTTTTTGCAGGGCGATGGATGCATCCTAGATTTGTATTGTATTGTATTGATATTGATATATTGTTTTGGTGATGTGGTTGGTGTGTGCAATACACCCCCTCACATTTTGGGAGCTGATCACTCTATTGGCTACTTGAGGTCTCCCCTCCTATTGGTTTGGTATTCGAGGTCACCCTCCGAATACAATGGTTACTACAGGATACTATGATATATGATTTGATTTGGTTTGTTTTGTTGGCTCGTGGTGGAAAACTGACCTTCCTTTCTTTTGTTTCATTTACCTACTCTATATTGCTTCATATCATTCTTATCATATTTATCTTGCCTTCGGTTCCATTATTGCTTTTGTATTGTTATATCTGTTCACTGGGCTTTTTAAGCTCAGCCGCATTTCTTTTCCTGCGGCAGGTTATTAAGCTAGGAGTTGGGGCTTTTCTTGGGATTGAGAGTAGGATGCTTTTGAGGACTTGCCTTAGTTATCTTAGACTTTGATTTTCCATTGTTATTTGATTTGGAGACTTAGACTTGGTATCGTTTCATTTCCTTTGGACATCTTGAGAACTTTTGCATTGTTCAAGTCGTGTTGACTTGTTACTCTTTTGATTATTATAAGACTTCCGCTTGCATGGTTTATATGTATTGTTCTGATTTGGCACCATAAATGTGATATTTCTACCCTTATCGGGTTGGGGTGTTACATAATCTATAATTCAATACAGCACGCTATACTCTTAAAACTGTAAATACCATCAAGAGTACATCTCTATTCTTGAAACTTAAATAAATGAAGTTTGCCTAAATTAAATCTAATTATTTTTTAAACTTGACAACTTTTAAAAAACTTAGCAACTTAAATTATGTAATTTTTTTTTTATCAATTCTAAACTTGACAACTTTTCAAAACATACACTATATTAATATTAAAAAACACAAGCTTTGTATTTTAAAAAACACACGATTTGCATCAAGGGTCGAACCAAATCGTGATTTCTTAAGTATAATTATTTGTCGTTATACATCGTTGATTTGCACGGGTATTCATTTATCACTTCAAGATTACTTTTCATTTCATGGTTAACAAAAGTTAAAACATCTTTTTAAATTTTGAATATAGTTCTTTTATTTAGAAAGAATGTTTTAGTGTCGACCTTTTAAAATACTACATCTTGCCCCTCAGCAATGATAGAAAGAAAAAAATAATAATTTAGAACCGCATTTTTAGTTGGTTTGTAAATTAATTATCTATAGAGGTTTATTATCGTATATTAAAAGATTAACTGCTATTTGTCAATGGTAGTTACTAACCGATGAGAAGGTGAACCCATACATATTTAATGTCTAACATTTTTTTTAAATGTTTATAAAACCGCAACTGCTACATGATGTTTATTAGTATTGAATGTTTAACGATTATCGATTTATCGTAGCAAATAAAGTCAGATGTCTATAAAGTCAAATGCTGATTGACCATTGGTGCCAAAAGCAAACACTTGTTTTTATAGGAAGACGAAAAACAGGTCCTGTAAATCATTAATATGAGATGAACTTAGGCTGGTTCAGTAAAGGGACTCAATCCTCCCATTTTCTCTAGCGTCAGCTTTCTCTCTCCAGCGACCTTTAGGCCCTAAGACCACACCCTCCACATTTACTTTTCTGAATTTGGAACAAAGCAAAGAAGGTCACTTGGCCCTAAGACGGATCAAAGAAGATTGGGGAACCTCTCGTTGGTTTTTGGAATTCGACATAATGCTACATCCACAAAAAGTTTACAAAATTATAACACAATGACTTGACAATTAAATGTAGAAGGTAGGAAGAAAAAGAGAGATTATGATAAGATATGATTGGATATGATTTTGTTTTTTTTTTTTTTTTTTTTTAATGAAATATACACAATTTTGATATAATGAAGATAGATAAATGTTTGTTTAAATGTTTTGAGGCAAATGGGGCTTTGTGTGATACTGTGTAGCTCCATCTTTGGCAGACAACGAGAATCGCACACAAGGATGTTCAAATAAGATTGGAAGTTTGTAGATCTAAACTTATACCACCATTCAAATCTTCCTAGCAAACACCCTTTATGTGTAATCCTGCTAACCTGTTTTCTGTTGCAGGATGACCGAAAACCAACGACACGTACACTTTGCATGATATACCGTCTCTGACGCATAACTTTGATCAGCTTGATACTATAGACAAAAAGTTAACCAAACATCAAACAATTCAGGATCATTTTCTACAATTTATCAAAACTGCCTCAAACGTAGTCGTACTACACATTAACTTCTTCCTATACATTCTACTCGCTAAAGCGAACACCAAAACGAAAATGTATCTATACAACAACAACGACTATCAGTCAACCCTGAACTGCCAATTCTTGCAAATGCTCGAGAAAAACTTGCAAGCTTACATCATCTGTCATTATAACCTCAGACCCATCGACGTAACTGGACTTATGTGTAGCCGAAGGGTTCAACTTTGCTAAAAGAAACCTAGCCTGACTACTATGCTGCTCACATTTCACCAGTTTTGGAACAGGAATCCTTTGAGCCACTAGCTGCTCTGCTTCGATCGCTGGTGCTTCCAACAACTTTCTAAAACTTTCATGGTTTGGGTCCCTATCATAACCCATTTTCTTCCATTGAGCTATTTTTGACCCGTAGTGAATAACAACATAAAAATAGGAATCAAATAGCAGAATTACATCCGGAGACAACGAGCAAACATCTAAAAGAACAGGAATAGGAGGCCCATCAAATGAATATTGGAAAAGAGTCGGTTGTATCATTATTAATGATCCCACGACCCCTTCACGGTTTAACATCAGCTGGAAAAACGCGGTTTCGTCAGGACTGCTGTTGAACACATCAATAAACTGAGACCTTCGTAAATGATACATGAACTGAGGGTAAAGTGAGAAGTTAGAAGAAAGACGAAAAGATGACGGATCTTCGTGAATATAGTCCCCGAACTTTGATGCAAAACTAATAAGTTCCTTATCGAGCCATCTGACCACTTCTCTAGGGAAATTCTTCTGAGTTTCATGAACCGCGAGTCTAGCCATGACTGCAGCTGCGGTTTCTTGATCAAACCCTGCGGCAATTTCTGGTGCACCAGCACTAACCCACCTTCTCGCTGCAGATGTTACGCGTTTGCGAATTCCCATGTTTCCGTGTCTATATTTTGTTATAAACTGTATAAAAAATGCAGTCCCTGGATGTGCTTTTTGTTCTTCACTCACTTGAAAAAAGAAGGCGATGCAGGTTTTATCAGTTATCGTTCCAAGCTTCCATGTGTTGGTCCCACCTTCACCAATCTCCTTTTCGCTCACAGAACCATTCTTTTTCTTCAAGGAAACACACGGGCCAATGGCACCACATATTTTCACATCTTTTGTGGTAATTATCTCAATAGTGGCATCAAAACACATATTCAAAAACCCTTGTTCATCACGACTGAAAATATGACGTAAGCATTTTCTAAACTGATCAGATTCAAAAGATTCTGCCATCATCATGAACCCACCCGATCTCTCCACTGGGGGCCGCATCTCTGTTACTCCTACTTGATCCAGAGAACAAGCGAATAGATCAAGCACCATGGATATATCTGTTAACTTTTCTGATACTTTTTTGTAAAATTCACAAGACTTGTTGTAAAATGGGGCATGACCCCCGTTTATGTCTCGGTGTGTTCTAATCGATTGATTCAGATCTTGACTTACAACTATGCCTGGTCCCATGGTAGCAGGCCCAGATGTGAAAACCATTATACGGGACCCAGTGGGGACCGATGATCCTTCAAGAAGGGCTATGGCAACTTGAATTGCAGCACCAGTACACCGTGGAGGCCGATGCCCCGGTGTGAGTGGTGATGAATGTCCGATATCTTCGATGGCCGTGGTAATGTTAAACTCACATTCAGAAACTGGTAATATAAAATTATGCTTTTGTGCCACATGCGTTTTTCCAAGTTGTTGCTTTGCAGAATGGATCCCCAGATGATCCATGATCTGATAATGAATATAATAAACAGTTAATAAGCGTATAGGAAACACAGCAAAAAAACTAACACATTGATATCTATCCAATTTGGTGAGTTATATCTTCTTTTAAACCTTATCTTTAGATCAATATGTCAATGCCTACAAGTATCCGAGAGTGACAAAGAATACAAGTGCATGAGTAAAGATGAAAACAAGGTTCGAATTGCCTGTTTGTCACGCAGGTTTGACTTTCTTAACTTGTTTTTATTCAGAAACAAATCATGTGGACACGTGTCTTTTAGCTTACACTATTTAGGTTTAAGGGTGTGTAATTCAGGTCAATCCGAAATCCTGGACTTTCTTGGTGGCTTGATATGAATTCTGGCTCTGTGTGGTCATTTTTGGATAACTTAAGAAGATAATGTGAAAGGCGCCAACATGTAGGCGAAAAGGCATAGCTTACTAAACATATGTAATAAGAGCTACTATTCATGAGCAACTCAATTTAAAACAGCGTAACTTTTACTCATATACATTTGTATTTAACTAGATGGGTGATTAGACTTATACATCCTAAAGCTTATCATCCAAAGATACAACACGCAACGTTGTAAATTATAAAACATCATTCTGAATGTTACTATAGAAAGCAATTGGACTTCAATCAACAATTAAGCAATATATTCGCTAGTTGCACAATGGCCATAGCCCTCCCCTGCCACAGCTAAGTTCTGCTAATAGTTATACATCAATTTTTTGAAGCTATAAACTGCTATCAAGTGACCATTTTGCCTCATAATACTGAAGTAGTGTCAGTGTTATTTCTCTTGAAGCACATGTTGAACATGTCCCTGTTTCTTTATATGATCCAATAGTATAATAATGCTTACGTATTCAGTTTCAGGTTCCTAGTGCATTATTGACTTTTTGGCATCAATTAAACGTTTAAGCATATTAAATGTGTGGCTTTGTAAACAGCAATAGAAGTCAACCAATAAGAAGGCCGCATTCTTGACGATGTATTGTACATTTAAATTACATGACCCTCATTCACACTGTATATTTTTGTTTTCCTTTTTTTTTTTGAACGTCAATTGTGGCTACATAGCCCCTAGCCCAGAAGGCGTAGCGAGCCCACACAACCAGGTTGGGTCCAACCCCGAAGGCAATGACACCCTTCCCTTTACGCACGCGGGAGGAAACCCCTATCGCCCTAGACAAGAGTCGGACTTGAGACCTTGCCTAGGAGGGTAAAACCTCTATACCGCTGGACTAGAGGCCCGTTGGTTGTTTTCCTTTTACGATTAGTGGATTTCAAACTCAACTTTTAATGTAAGCTTATTTGGCTATAGTTTAAACAGCTGTAGCACAAAATGCGATGACCACGAGAGCATTGACTTTGACTTGGGGGGTGGGTGTGTGTGTTGGGGGTTCAATATTTGTAGGTGAAGTTTTAAGTATAGGGGGCTTCCTTAAGTGGGTTCAGTAGTAATTTCCAACAACCTTTATGTGATTCTGGTCAGTAGAATAATACCATCTTTTCATGACTGAGCATTCTCCTCTTTTAATCATGACAAGTCTTACCACTGTCTTATAGAGCTCGCCATCCATCCTTAGACACGAGCTGAAACTTTTTCCACTTCATCATTCTAAGCAAACGGCCACAATTGATAAAAGGACCAGTCCTACATACTTTATAGAATATGCATATGTTTATTATACTATTAGTACTCTCAAATCCAAGATTCACTAAAATAATGCTATGCCTATGTCTCTAGGGTTCTCTAGTCCTCCATAGAATACCAATAGGCCCTAAAAATTTACCAACTCTCATCCTTCTAAAACTCTCAACTTCAACATTCTCATTAGATGTAGAAACCTTGTATTGGCATCTTGTCTCATACACTACCTTCACTAGTTTTGTTATAATACTTACAGAACTCAACTTTATTACTTTGATGTGACTAGTATCCGTAGTTCTCCTTTCTCTTATATTAACGTACTTTTATGTCCTTACACTTTTTGTGCCTAATCGTCTACGAACAACTTTATACACATTACCACTCACTACTTTTTTATACTCCAAATGTATCTACATTCTTATATCCATACATCGTCATCAAACAAGTGTATGTAGTTTGATTGATAATTCCTCTATTATCCACCACATCCCTTTTTTTACCTTCGATGAGGCTCCATCATCTAATTACGTTATGTCACCTTGCTAACTTTATCAAATACTGCCTGCCACTTGCGGCTACTATTAAACAAGTTTTGTGTAGACCTTTTTAGCTAAACTAAACTTTTTGCTGTTACCCAATCAGCCCAAGCACTTATCATGACCCAAAAAAGACCCACCTATTAAAAATATTGGCTGCCAATGTCTACCCTTATATGCCTATGTTGTGTCGCTACACATTGTTACGATCCCACATGGGCCAAGTATGGGATTGGTTGGTGGCTTATAAAGTCTAGGTGTCACCTCCTCCTTTCTCAGATATAAGAAGTCAGGTACGACACCTGATACCCTTTCCTTCCATGGGTAGACCGTGTTAGAATATATTTGTAGTTGTAGTGCTCAAGTCCTAGGTACTCAGTTTAAACTGATTTTTTGTCACCATATTTTGCAGCGGCGATCTTTCTTCCTACAGAGCCTCACCCAGTTTCAATTTGCTCACAAGGTTCATGCTCAATTACTGTCCATTAGTTGTATGTTTTATTAGTTATGCAGACTTGATAACTGATCCAACCTATTGTATCCAAGAAAATACCTCCTCTCCATGCTCCAGGAACATCTCGATCCAGCTGTTACAGCTTTCCTTTAGACTTGACTAAATCGATGAACATAAATGCAAGGTTTAAGAAGGATAGTCGTCAATGGTTTAAGGGATTAATTCAAAACATCCCAATGATTAAAATTAATACCATGTGGCTTGTGCCATTCACGCGACTCGTCATAATCAAATAAACTAATGAATCACTGTGATTTCAGTAATTGTTAAGACACATGAAATTAAACTTCTGTAAGCAGTATCAAATTAACTCGAGGGAAAAGAAAAAATTATGAAAAAGAGAAAAAGAAAAAAAAAATCCCATGGGTTATGAAAAAGATGTATGGCACGACAACCCCCACTCCCCCACAAAGAGTTTCAAGTAAAACTTATATTGTTCTCGGTAATTGTTCTTGTCGTATCTTTTAGTTAGATATGATTTCACATCATACAATCTATTTAGTACATCATATGCTATGCTGTATCATGTGTTGTCTAATGTGTAGTATTTCACAGATCATATATGCTAATTCGTGTGATAAGTCAGAGCCTCCTTTTTTTTTTCCTTATTGAACCCTCTGTATGTTTTAAGTTTTAACTCATGCTCCATCAAAATTAAAAAATAAACCATGCTATGATTAGTGTGATCAAGTCTAGAACGTTTTCAGCTTAACTACTAGAGAGGTCAGCTTTTCTAGATTTCGTTAGAGTGTGTGATAAGTATTGATAGATATGAAAGCAAAGAGACAAGTAGACTCAAAAGACTACTAATATCAGCTTGTACAAAATGCAAGTCTTGCAAGTTGCAAATCATGTTGCCAATTTAGACTGACGAATGATATAATATAGAAATAGGCTTATGCAGCAGGAAAAGAAAAACCTAACGCAGCCCCAATAGCTCACTGCACCAAGGCTCATTTGCTTCACAAAGATCGGTTAGGGGACTCTAACGGCACTCTTTCCCTTAGGATCGAGTCTGTTTCTTTAAGTGGAACTACTTATTAGGTTGTATAATAGCAATTGTAAATCCTAATCAGAAAACGATATTATTTTTGGTTCTCAGTTTACATTCATATATTCGCTGTTCAAATGTGATTAACAAAAACATATCCAACCAACATTGTCACAAGCATTTACATCAAACCATACCTGACTAGACGAAAGCTCGCGTTCACCATGAAAAACAACCACCCTCAAACACTCACTAAACCCAAGATCATACACCTTCACCATCGCATCAAAAACAACCAACCCCACCACCGCATTCTCCGGCAACTGAGCAACAATCAACAGCAACTCATTCTTAAGCACCCTAACCTCATCCTCACTCGCACAACCATCAACCACAAAAACAAAACACGGCCCAACAACCCCTAACCCCCTCCCACCTCCACCCCCTCCCCCTCCCCTCTGATCCAAACTCACCAACGACGAACTAGACGAAAACGAAAAAGAACCCGACTTAGCCAACCCATTACTAGTACCAACACTAGCATTAGTCCCCCAAGGTTTAGGTGTGATCAAGGAGGCATGATGAGCACCCAACTGATACTCAACAGTACTATAAGTAGGGAAAAGCTCAGCAGGGATGTTATTCTCCCCGATTTCGGCGTAGGATCTCGGGAAGGAATTCTTATAAAAACAAAAGGGACAAATCCAAATACGAGAAGGGTAGTCAACGCGAGCATAAGGGTTTAGAACAGAGTGACAATGGAAGCAAATTAAAGGGTCGTATGATAACAAAGGGAGGTCATTAAATTTCATTAAAGGGGTTTGCATAATTGATAAAGGGATTATTAAATCTTGTGTTTTTTTTGAGGATGATGATGAAACTGGCCAGGAATTCCATGACCAACGTAGGCCTTCTATTGCTTCTAATTCTACAAAATCCATTTTTTTTTTTATAAAAATAAATATATAAAAAAAGGAAAGAGATCGATCAAGTTAGTTGTTGAAAAACAGTGGCCGGCGAGTATAGAGATGTGATGCCCGGAAGAGGTAAAGTTGTGCACGTGATGTCACGTGATATATAAAAGTTATGGTTTAGTCATAATTGATACCTACACCTAGCGGTGTCATATGGGTCGACCCGAACCCGACCCAAACCCGATAAGCAGTATGGATTTCGGGTCTAATATACCTTATTTCGGCTTATCGGCCAACTCGATAATTCGATAACCTTATAGGGTCGGATTAGGGTTTTAGCTAATTTGCTATCGGGTTATCGGGTTAACCAAATAAACCTTATAAGACCCATTAATAGATTTAAACATCTTTAACAATTCAATTAAGACCCATTTAAAGTAGTCCATTAGTAACAACTTTTAACTAATAAACCCACTTAAGTAATATGTACTTGCCCTACTCAATCTTGATCATATATTCATACGCATAACATAAGTACCTAACCATTCATATTCTCAATTTCCAAAGCAAACCCTTCCACGAATGGATTAGATCACAGTTGCTTATTTCATAAGTGCTAAAATTGTCATTCAAGAGAAGGTAATTGTTTCATTTTTAGTTGTATGTTAAAATTATGCATATTTAAAAGAATGGATACATGGTAATTAATTGGTATCTAAGTGACATTATGTTATGTTATATGATTTGGAATCCAACAATTGTTGCATTATTTAGTATTATCAATATTACATTACATATATTACTAAAGAACTTTAGTGTTGTAATTAGTAGTATTTTGGATACATATGTTCTGTTACAGAAACAGAAGTAGCATTAATAAATTCATACATTATACATACTAGCCGGGTACCCGCGCACAGCGGCGGCGATAAGTATAGTTATATATGTTTGCTTACCCGTTTAGTGAATTCGTTTCACAACACTTCGAATGTATATGTGTTAGTTGTAGTGTTTGTTTGAGTTACCCGTAGCTTTCCCGCGACATCATTATTCCCGCATATAGAAATACCTCGCAATCTCTTACGCGTCAAACACTACCCCAAAAGTATATGATTTTGACGAATCAAGATTATATTGATTGAAATAAATGAAATAAAGGTTAAAGTTGTAAAAATTGAATTAAAATAAAATAAATCCATTAAAAATATAAAAACTAAAAACTCATAAAAATATATCAAAATGGATGTTGAATTAAAGAACATAAAATTTTAAATAGGAAATTAGATTATAAAAAAAAAAAGTAGATAAAAGATTTTTTAATTTAAAAAAAGATGAATTTTAGTTGAGAAATGATGTCATTTTATAATGGAGCTTTTATCTTAATTTTGTTAGGAGTTAGGTTTGGAGTTTGTTTAGAAGTTAGGCTTAGTTTGTTAATACGTCATCTCATCTGATTGGAGCTCCTTATATTAATTTTTGGTTAGAAAAACTCTTTCCATAATAAGCAAGTAAAAAAGTCTGAATTTTTAAGCATTCTAATTTTAGAAAGCCTAAATGCATTATCTATACTATCTATAATAGAAAAATGGTCAAAGTGAAAAGTGAAAAGTCAAAAAAGTGAAATGTGGAAAAAATTAAAAAGGAAATGTTGAAATAATTAATTATGAGTAATTTCAACTATTAATACATATCTATACTATCTATAATAGAAAAATGGTCAAAGTAAAAAGTGAAAAGTCAAAAAAGTGAAATGTGGAAAAAATTAAAAAGGAAATGAAATAATTATGAGTAATTTCAATACATACATATGTTTCAAAAGGAAACTATTAATACACATCGAAAACCGGTTGACCCAGGACCCGTTTAATTTGACCCATTTTTGGACCTAACCCTCGTTGACCCTTTATATATTGACTCATTTTTTAACTGAACGGTTCAACCAGTTGAACCTCCCGGTCGAACGGGTTTCAAAATATTATGTTAATCCCCAATTTCTCAAACTTTTACTATTATTCGTTTATAACTCATAAACTTTTTTTGTCACTAAAACTATCTTACTAAAAAGTACAATAAAATTTTCACAATGTACAATTTAAACAAGCTACGGAGTACAACATAATTCTAAATATAAATTAATTAAACATACTAATTAATATTATTTTTAAAACACCCTAAAATAAAAAGTACATGTTATTATATACATTATACAAATTAATAAAACACACAAAGCTTCATACAAGCTAACAAGTTGATGGTACATATAGTTTTGAAAATCGGATCGGACCAACGGGTTCAACCGGAAACTGGTGTCGCCCATTCCGGCTAACCAATAATACAGCCATCCAAAAACGAACTAGAGAGGACCGTTGAAACCGATACAAACCGGTGAATCAGTTTCATCGAGATCTATTTCTAAGATCGCCGCAAACGCCGTGCACCTGTTACACTATATATAAAAAAAACCAAAAGTAAAAGTGAAAATTTGAAACTATTAATACATATCAAAAACCGGGTGACCCCGGACGCTTCAAAACTGGTGGGTTGACCCTGTTTAATTTGACCCATTTTGACCCAACCTGTCAGTTGACTCTTTAAATCGACCCGCGACGGAACGGTTCAACCGGTCAAACCACCCGGGTCGTACCGGGTTTCAAAACATTATATTTAATCCCCAAATCTTCAAACTTTTATTATTTTTCGTTTAGAACCCATAAACTTTTTTTAACACAAAACGATCTTTCGCTATATAAATATATTATATATATAAGTTTTTTTTTCAAAAACGATTATAATGTTTTACAATTAAAAAAAATATGTCCGTTAGTACACATTTAATTTTTCAATAGGCTAAATACGCATTTCAAAAGAAAAATGCAACAAACGCCTAAATTTTTTATAAAATAAACAAATTTTTTTTTTTTTTTTGGCTAATCACATTCATGCTAATTTTTACTTGCTCTTCTAACAACTAATTCCATTAATCTCATCCTTGTTAGTTTTAATTTAAGGAACGCCTGTTAGTTTTATCTCATAACTGATGTAATGTTTACTTTCATTTTCATTAAATGTTTTTATATGTTGTTTGATAGAGATGTTAAGAATTTTGTTAGACTTTAGTTTATCGTGATAGTACAACCGTTTTCAATTGCATTTTCATCGGTTCACGTTCTATTTTAAACGCTACACAAAACACTCACCATAGTATCACAAATCATTAATTATCTGACGCTAGAAACCGCTGCCGCTAGGCGCGGGTACTCGCCTAGTAAAGTAGTATAGATGTTCATTATGAAATGGATGCATGTTTGAAACAATAAGTACATATTTGAAACAAGAAGTTCTGTACTATTAATTATTTTTTGATTATTGCTACTTGTTACTTTGTTTGTTTGGTAGATGTCTTCAAGTTCGATTGAAATTTCTGATGAGCCACCAGTGGATGTTAAGAGTGGCAAGAAGAACAAAGGAAAACAACTTGGAAAACAACCAAAACTCGTAAAAAGATCACGGTATGTACACATTTTAAGCAATGGATCTATTAGAAGAGGTTGCCCAAGACGGAAAGCTAAATGTTTGCATTGTGAGAGTTTGTACCTTTGTCACACAAAAAAGCATGGCATTTCTAATCTCAAAGACCATCTTGATAGGTGCAAACCTTACCTAGCTACACTAAGTGACTCTCAAACTAATATTATTTTTTAGGGTGGTGATGCAAATAAAATGATGGCATGGAAGTTTGATCAAAAAAAGAGTAAGAGAGCTTTAGCTCACATGATTGTTGTAGATGAGTTGCCATTTAGCTTTGTTGAGAATTTAGGCTTTAGGCATTATCAAAAAATCAACCAACCTCTATTTGATGTTCCATGTAGAGGTACAATAACACAAGAGTGTTTGAAAATGTACCTAGAAGAAAAATGTAAGCTTCGTGAAATAGTTAAGAAAAAATTGGTGGGTTTGTTTGACTACCGATTCTTACATCCATTAAGAAAAAGTTACATGGCTCTTACTACCACTTTATAGATAACGAATAGAACTTGGTAAAAAAAGTTTTGAATTTTTGTGTTCTTGATGGTCATAGGGAGGTAGACATAGGAAAGGGGATAGAAAGTTGTTTGAATGAGTGGGAATTTGATAATATTTTGACTATCTCGGTTGATAATGCTAGTTCAAATGATGGCGCTATTGAATTTATGAAAATGATACTCGATAAAAATCCTAATTGTTTGTTAAGAGGGAAATGGATACATATTAAATGTGCGGCTCATATTATCAATCTTATTGTGTAAAATGGAATGAAAAAAGTTGATAAGTCGATTGAAGGTATTAGATGTGCGGTTAAATGGATAAAAAAATCGGGTTCTAGAATTGAAAAGTTCACTAAATGTGCCCAAAGTGCTAGATGCGATAGCACTAAGAGTTTGGTACTTGATTGTCCAACTAGGTGGAACTCCACCTACAATATGTTGGAAGTGGCTCATGTATATGAAGAGGCTTTTGCTAGGTATGATATAGAAGACGCGGAGTTTGGTAATCATATTAGGACACAAGGTCATTCGGTTATATCATTTGTGAGGTGGAGAATATGAACATGTTGGTGTACTTTGCATTCATACTTGATCCGAGGAACAAGTATGACTTTTTGCATGTTATTTTGGATGATCACTATGGAAGGGAAGGAATATCGGTTGTGACAAAAAAGGTTGCTTACATTGAAAATGAAATGAAGCTTTTTTATGAAGAATATGTGCGAATTCATGCTCCATCTTCTACTTCTTCATCTTCTTCAACATTAGGCAAAAGGAAAAGGACAACCAACATTAGCGATGAACCCGATCATGGAGATATGTTGAGAAGTAGGATAAAAAATGGTTCATCGTCTAATTCATCAAGTAGTGAATTGGATAAGTATGTGGTGAAACTTGAACCATTTAATAAGAATGTGAATTTTGATATTTTGCAATGGTGGAAAGTTAATAGCCCAAGATTTCCTATTCTTTCTTTAATGGCTAGAGATTTGTTAGCCATTCCAACTCAACGTGGCTTTCGAGTCGGTATTTAGCACTAGTGGTCGAGTGTTGGATTCATATAGAAGTTCTTTGGGTGACAAGACGATTGAATGCCTAATTTGCACTCAAGATTGGCTTCATATTGGCTTGAATACCGAAAAAAGTGAAGACATGGATATAATATCACAAATGGAAAAGGGTATGTTCATTTTATCTTTAATATTGTATAAAATGTAGACAATTTATCTTTTCAGTGCTTATATTTTTTTTATATCAATTTATGTAGAGTTGATGGAGCTAGAAGGTGCTACTTCGAAACGACATTGAAGAAACGACATTGAAGAATGAACTTTTAAGAATGAAGAATGTAGTTTGAAGACTAAATTAGTTACTGGAATGTCTATATTTTGGAATGGAATTGGCAAGCTATTGTACTAAAATGATCAATGGTCCATGTTTTGTTAAAAAGAATTGCTAGCTAGTAGCTACTGTAATGGATACATTGTACTATTGTAGGCTCTTGTTAGTTTATGTTTTCTAAAACTATTGCTAACTTTCTGTTCTTGCGTTTATGTTTATAGCAACTTGTTCTTTTTTTATCTAGCATATTGGTGTATAATTTTTGAAAGAGTATGAGAACTTATTATGTTCTTTAACAACTGGTAATACCAATAGTTCCATAGTTTATACCAACTTGGTATTGTCATTTTATTTGTATCACCACTTTGAATTTTTTAGGATCAATATATGCCAACAACTCCATAGTTTATAAATTTTGGTTTTGGGCCACATGCAAATCCCACATCAGTAAGCATTTTACCAACATTTTGAGCTTGATTAAGTGTCTAACCGGTTAACCCGATAAGCCCAACCCGATAAACCCGATAACCCGATAGACCCAAACCCGATAACCCGATTCCTTATTGGGTCGGGTTGCGGGTTAATTTTTATTTTTCGAAAACCCGATAAACCCGACCCGATAGAGGCTTATCGGGTCGGGTCGACCCATATGACACCCCTACCTACACCCACCCACCGATCTAAAAGGCTCGCAAAGACATGCGTGAGGCTTGATCATGTTGTCACGCTTATAAATATTTTCATACTTTGTGTCGCTTTATGTCACGCCTTATAAATGCAAAAGCTTCGATTTAGCCACAAAAAGCTGGAGATTTCATTACGCCGCCACGCCATATCCTACGCTTATTTATAAATTTTACCATAATTCTTTTGATGTATGACACAATTGCAGACATTTGTACCTGCATAATATCAGAATGCACAAATTGATGTGATGCATCAAAAGATATGTTATAAATATCACCCTGTTTAATTTATAAATCTTTTGATTTTATAAATTTATGTTCATTATGCATAAAATTTTTACAACTCTTCAAATAATTCTTAATAATGCATTATAAACCTCTTCATGTCACATGTACATGAAACAAATGATTACTATGATTAGAATGAAATATAAAGCTTTATATAGGTTTTAGACCTTTTGATAAAACTAACATATGGATGCCCTAAGAAGTAAATGTTATCGTTGGTGCATAAAAAATGAAAATTTGATATACATTATTTCGGGGTAAGTGTAAAACTGAAAAACTGAATCGAACCAGAAAAACTGAAAAGGTCGGAATAAATAACCCGAACCAAATGAAAAACAGCCAGGGAGTTTTGATTTAAAGAGGAACCTTCAAAAGATTTAAGCTAATCTTATCTACTTAATTATTTTAACGAAAGATTCGGTATATCTTTTGGACTTTTGCAAAATAAATATTGCTAAGATCTGCATGTTATTTTTGTATAGATTTTTATATTGTTGTATGGTACTTTATTTCATAGCTTTCGATTATAGTATTAGATATCATGCTACTATTAATCTCGTTGGACTAATGTTGTTGGAAAACATAATTTCTATGGCTCATGAGTAACTTATTAGCTATTAAATCGAAAGGATGACGAAATAGGCTAAGAGTTATGATTGTTCATAACTAAATACTTTATTTATAGGTAACCCAAAGGCTAAAAACCAGGAAAAGAAACCGAAACTAAAACCAAACATATTTAACGAAAACCAAAACCAAACGGATTACAATTTTTTGAAACTGTAGTTTTTGGTTCGTACCAAAACCCCCCCAAACCGCTTCATGCTCGCCCCTAACATTTTCCTTGTATGATACTTTTATTAGAAATCGGTATGTACTTTGATACCTTTATGCAATTTCTCCTTTACGGAACACTAACGAAAGACACAAGCGGCGATAAAGATTATACTTTGCTTACCCGTTTAGTGAATTCGTTTCACAACACTTTGATATATGTAGTTGTAAGTGTTTGTTTGGCACGTGAGCTTTCCCCATACATCATTATTCCCAATATAAATACCCTCGATTCTTACAATAAACACTACCCCAAAGTATTATTTGACAATCAAGATTATATTGATTGAAATAAATGAAATAAAGGTTAAAGTTGTAAAATTTGAATTAAAATAAAATAAACCCAAAAAATATAAAACTAAAACTCATAAAAATATATCAAAATGGAGTTGAATTAAAAGAAAGATAAAATTTTAAAATATATAAATAAATAAAAAATAGATAAAAAGATTTTTTAATTTAAAAATAAAGATGAATTTATTTTGAGAAATGACACACGCTTATAATGGGTTTTATCTTTTTTGTTAAGTTAGGTTTGAGTTTTATAAGTTAGGTTGGAGTTATAAGTTGTGACATTACGCTTATGATTGAGCTCCTTACATTTTTGTTGAAAAACTCTTTCCATAATAAACAAAGAAAAGTCTGAATTTTTAAGACTTCTAATTTTAGAAGGCCTAAATACATTATAAAGTAGTATAGATAATGATACATCCTTTATCATATACTCAAGCCATATTTGGTTACTTGATTGGTAAACCTTAGGCCAAAAATCATACCGCAATATCAATAAATCACTAGCCTTTCACAGTTCTAGATTGTATTATAAAAGTAGGTGACCCAAAGGAGTTGCAGCTTGTGGCTTTGAACTTTAGACCTCATTTTAGATAGATTCCTAACCGTTTTCCAAGCTCTAAGGGTGAAAGATCGTTAGGTACTTCGAAAGCACGTCATTTGTGAACATGTTGTGAGTAAAAGGTTTTGTATGGGCATACGCCATGAGGCATGTCACCAAAATCAACTTGTGTCGATATCAGGATCTGATGCAGCAACCTTGAATTTATATACAGTAGGAAGAATGAGTAACACTCACGAAACCTTATATGTTATTTTGAAATACGTATATCGCTTTGGTTGTTTATTGAACTTTCGAAAACATATATTCTTTTGGCAAATATTGTGACAATCCAAAACAAAACCGTAGCAAAACAAAAACGTAGCAAACTTGCAGTGAACAGACAACATATAAACCAGGAATGTTTCAAGGGACATGCATATCAAACCTTGTAAAATAATTTTACACACACTTCAAAATTTTAAATTAGCCATACGCAAAAGAGATGGAGACACTATATCAATCTTAAAGCAGATATATAACCACCAATAATATCACCTTTTAAGGATGTAACGTTAATGGTAGCAATGCAAATACTCATGGACCACATCGGTGATCAGTAGACTTCAACATGCCACTGCTTGTTCTTCTTTAGTTGGGAAAGTTTAGCTTCCCAGCTCTCCCCTCTTCCCTCCGCAACCCTTTTAAGCGTATCTTGGATCCCAGGCATCATCCCTTTAAGTCCACAGAAATAAATGTGAGCTCCTTCATCCAACAGTTTGAATACCTCATCGCTGTATTCTTCAATTTTATCCTGAACATACATCTTCCCTCCTGTCTTGTTCTTTTGCTCTCGGCTAAGAGCTCTGTCATATCTGAAGTTACCAGGGTAATCTTCAAGATACTTGCTGAATTCACTGTCGTAAAGGAGACTGTCACTGTTGGCTACCCCGAGGAATAGCCACGCTAGACCATTGAACTTGTATTTCGGTACAGATTCCATGAACATGCGCCTGAGATACCCCCTGTACGGAGCTATTCCTGTACCAGTAGCAATCATGATATGGGTTGCGTTTGGGTCATCTTCAGGTAAAAGCATGATCTTTCCAGATGGACCTGCCAAAGTAATTGCATTATACTAGACCCTCTTTAAATGAATAAATGTATGCTACAGAATTAGAAGAAAATATACCTGTTATTTTAACTTTGTCTCCGGGCTTTGAGTTGCTAAGGAAGTTGCTGCACACACCATTCTTAGAAGGATCTTCTTTACCTGTCTCGGGATCATAATATACAGCACGTCTAACACACAAACTAGCTGTCTTTCCATCAAAAGAATCACCATACCTTGTCGATGCAATGGAATAAAGACGGACATTATGAGAAGCCCCAGGTTTCTTGGGGTTCTCACCCTGTTATCAGAAAACCAACACAAAATGAATGTCCCTAAATCATGTCTTATAAAGAACTGAAGTAAACAAAATAGAGTTTGTGTGATATTTAGAAAGGTTAGACTTACAGGGGGAATTACACCATAACTTTGACCTTCCCAATAGGGAACATTACCACCATGATCAATCACAATATGACAAGTCTCTCCAGGAGCTTTTGGGCCTACAATTCTTTCGACAGAGACAATGGTTGCAGTGTATGGTTCCTTGGGCTTGTATGTGTTCAAAGGAGGTTCTTTTGCGTCTTCAAGTTGTAAAGGGGAAACTGAAACTTTAGAACCACTCACTGCTTGTGGGGTTGACATCGAAACTACGGATTGATATCTTGATCGTGTATTCCTCATTTTTAGCTCCAAAGATGATAAAGATGTCCATGGTTTATCAGAAGAAAAGTTAATCTTCTGGGTCTGCAACAATATCAGATGCAGCTTTTTCAATGGATACACATGATATCAGCAAAAAAAGGGTAATTTCTTTACAGGTTATCGAATATTAGTCTATTCATAAGAACTCACTGGTGACACGCCAGTAGATAACTGACAAATGACGATCACATCACAGTATAAATAAGCTAACCAAGTTATACGGAGATGATTTAACATAACCATGTTTTGCTGAACTACGTTAAAAAGTGAATTAAATGACAAAGTACCAGCCTCATATTCTGAAAAATAACAAATTCGAAACTGTCCTTTTAGTAAGAAAATCAATCGATGATGAAACATAAAAACTCCCTTCTAATTGTAATTTCACCAATTAGACATTCCTGCTTGTCGATATCCACCAGCACCTAATGTATTTTTGCATACATCACTCAGTTGAGCGATGAATAATAGCAAAGTTCTTAATTTGCGATGAATAAAAGCAAAGTTCATTTGCTTTTGGTTTAATATGGTATCGATAGCAATAACTGTTTTTCCAGTTTGTCGGTCCCCGATTATAAGTTCTCGTTGACCACGCCCTATAGGAACCAGGCTAACTTATCACGCAGACCCCTTATATGCCTTAGAGTGTCTACCAAAAAAATGTGCCAGTGTTAGTGATTTCCCTTCTTCCCTACTTGAATATTTTGTGCCGGGTCTGATCACTGATTTTTTTAAATACCACATAAGGGATTTTGCTCTTAATGGGTTTTCTTTTATAAAAATTGTCATTTGGCAATTGTAGGCTCTAAAGGTGAAGTTTGAAAAAAAATGTGACAACCGACAGATACAAACAGTTGAGGTTTTCCTTGTTTAGGTTACCAGAGGAGGGCGAGTCTTTTGACTCAGATGAACGCGGCCTAATCGAGGTATGAAAAATAATGAAATATATGTGAATTATACAGGAAACTCGTTTTCGTCTGTATATGAATGTCATTTTTGTCAATTACTGAATATATTGTTCAAACTGTATACCTTGGGGTCTACTTGGTAAACTGCATCATGGGTTCTACTTCATGTTTTCCAGCAACCACAGGATCTGGAATGAGGCGTAACGTTTTATCACTATAATGTACTATATACATAATACATTAGTCCTTGAATATTACATTTACATAACTATTGTGTAGATTCTCGAATTTGTGTCCAGGCCCTAAATAAAATATGAGCCTAACTAACTAAACATATCATGACAAAATCAATGACGCCAATACCAAACTCCATGGATGGCAGCATTACATGCTAGAAACACATCCATAACGGGAAAACTAGGAAAGTCCTAGCACATGTAATTGTTCTATCATATGACTAATTTCCATCTAATTGGAGCTACTAAGTGACTAACCAATAAACTGATTGGATTTTGGCATGCCATAAACAGTGAGATCATCTTGATCAAACACAGGCTAACACGAAAGACTGACATGCTACCTACAAGCATGCAAAACATCAGTTTACAAGACCTCATGTATTAGATACAAGATTGAGCTGAAATTGCGACATAGAATAAGCCAAAACAGTTTAGTTTAATCTATATTTCTTTTCGAAAACAAATTTCTGGCTAAAAAAAATTAGCCCTGCAATAAGTGTAACAACAAACCTTAAAAATTGATTTGTGAAGTGAGGTGTCGTTGCCGTTAAGAGGGGCAGCGACTGAGCACTGCATATTACAATCAGAAAGCACAAATTAAAGTAACTAATAATAAGATTTATTGTACAAAAAAAAAAAAAAAAAAAGTTAGGCCTTACCTGAAATCCAAAGGCAGCAGCCATGATGAGATCAAATCAAGCAACCCTTCTGGCCAGTCAATTATATGCATACATTAGAAAAACATATGTCATAGGAATGAAATTTAATATAGTAACTCAAAAAAGTTTCTCAAAGATTCTATTTGAAAAATAACATTCGGGTTGAAATTTCATGTCATTTTCATACTAGCACTAAAAGTTAAACAAAAAATGAAAACTCTCTAGCTAGTTACAAATACAAACAAAAAATGAATCGACAGAAAACGCTTAATACAAATGATGATCACCTGAAACAAAGGAAGGTCAAAATGATTCAGTTTAAGATATGAAAGCCTTTGAAGTTAGACAGGACAATAGATGCTACTGTGTATGTGTACGTGTATATCTGCATAGGAATAATAATATTGTCGTTGTCCGGTGCCTACTTTTGTTAATATTAAAAGGTGCGCATGATTGCTTATTTACAATAGATTACGCTGGCCGCGGGCTGTCACATCAGCTTTCTCTCTTAAATGACCAAACTAGGGGTGAGCGAAAAAACCGAAAAGACCGAATAAACCGAAAACCGAAACCGAACCAAACCGAAAATAACCGAACCGAACTAATAACCGAACCGAATTTGCTAAAACCGAACCAAACCGAATTACTAATTCGGTTTCGGTTGGGTATGGGTTTGACAGTTTGAACCGAAAACCGAATTCATATAAATATATATATTTTTTATATATTTATATATTTTTAAGTATATTTATATATAAATAAATACTATTAAAAGGTTATCATAATATAATAAAATACTTTTTATGCTTGAAATATATTGTTTTGCTAAATATCTATCTAATTATTATTTTTTTTTTAAATAGTGAAATTCGGATTATTCGGGTCAACCCAAAAACCGAACCGAATTAGAATTCAACCGAACCGAACCAAAAACCGAATTTGAATTTGGTTCGGTTCGGTTCTCGGATTGACCTAAAAAAATATTTTAACCGAATTAACCGAACCGAACTAACCGAACAACCCGATGACCGAACCGATCAACACCCCTAGACCAAACACGATTAAATTGTCACAGTCGATAACCTAGGTTATTATTATTATTTTTTTATTATTAGGCAAACGGTCCAAGTTTTTGATTTTTGTTTGTATTTACAATCAGTCGTAATTTAGACCGATTTCTCCAAATTAGGGATGACCGGCCGATATTCTCATTTAGCCACAGTGGGGATGACCGACCCAATAATCGATCGACTGACCTTGGGTGACCCTCGACTATGAGAAGCCTTACGTGTTTGAAAACGGACAATAAGCTATTAATGAATAAAGTGTTTTTTCTAGTGTATAGGGGAAACCGGATTATCCATTATTTAATAGGTAAAATGATTATAGATATCTTGTCAGTGTAATAAACTAGTTTTAGACCCGTGCACGGACGGGGCTTTGAGTTTAATTTTTGTTAAATTAGTTTTGGTTTAATAATGAACATAAATAAGATTATACGAATAAAATAAGAAAATATATAAGATAAATGCATGGAGTACATTTGTTAGATTAGTTTTAGGTTAAAAAAATATTTACATTCAAATTAATGTAACATTTACTGTGTAACTTTGTATAATTTCCAATTCTAATGATGGCTTTCCAATAAGTTACAAGTCATTTATAAATTGTCATCAATTTCAAGTTAATAGCAACAACTTGAGTCACTCATTTAGTTCTCTTCCACTAACAAAAATATACTTTTATTTAAATATCTCGTACCATCTATTATTGAATCAATCAATTTTCTATAATGCAAATCGACATATGGTTATTAGAAAAAGATATTGTAAAAAAAAAAAAAAAAAAAAGGAAAGAATCAGATGGTTGTACAAACTGGTGTTAAAACTGCTTTTGATTTACTCAAATTTTCAAGTTTATCATGTTCCATCGAGATGGACAATATTGCCATGGTGGACAAGATTGCCCTTTTGATTTGTTTAATCCCATAAGGTATGTTGATATATTTTTTGTTTATTTTGGTAGCATTAACCTTTCTTTGATTTCTGTAACTGATTAGTGCTAATTGCTTTGCTTGATTTTGTATTAATGATTGTTAGTTGATCAATTATGTTTTTGTTATTGATTACAGATGAGCAATTCATTGGATCATAATCTAACTGATTTTTGTAAGTTATTTAAAGATGATTATGGTTGTGAAGAAGGTGTATTGGGTTTAATTACTGGGGAAGAATGTGTTGACAAAAAAGAAAAGTATCAGATTTGATGATAATGATTGACGTAACCATTCAGATTATGTATGAGAAACATATTCTATGGTTGTGTCACAAATGTATTTTGTAAGAAACAACTATTATTTGTCGTATGTATATCATAAACGTTACGTTTAATGTATCAAAAATATAATAATTTGTATATCATAAACTACCAATTTAAGTCTTCAACATTGATATCTATTGAGAAAAATTCGGGCCGTTTTAAGTGTTTCTAAAAGGCTCCCCAAACATAGACGTGTTGAAAACGCGAATAAAAACACTGTTGAGAAACCGGGTGCGTTTTCTGAAACTTTGGTGTCGTGGAACTCTTGGGCGTATTAGAGACGTGTTTCCAAATATGAGAGGCATGTTCTAGTAGGTTTTAAAACGATTGTTATCCTCACCGATATCTTTTCTATATTTGAATTGCGTTATCTGTTCTTTTTCATAACATTACTCAATCAGAAGTATAACAAAGAGAAATTCGGACCATCAAAATCGTTTCTAAGTATAATATGCAAGTTATAGAATGTTTTAATAAGAGTAAAATGCAAAAAATGTCCATAAACTTTCCGATTTTATGAAATGTCCTCCAAATGTTTTTTTGCGAGAAATGTCCCTAACGTTTCATTTTTTTGTGAGTTTTGCCCTTGAACCGTTACTGTAGTTGCAAGTTCTCGTTTTTGGCTAACGCTCGTTAGTTTTGGCCGTGTGAAATGACTCTTTTACCCTCGCCTACTACAGGGACATATTTTGCAAGAACATTTTTTTGTAGTTTACTATTCATTTTATTTTGACTTCCCATCACCACCACCCTCTACCACCACACAACCATCACCACCACCCTCCATCACCACCTAATAAATAGAGGGTGGTGGTGGTGGAGGGTGGTGGTGATGGGAGGGTGGTGGTAAAGGGTGGTGGTGATGGGAAGTAAAAATAAAATGAATAGTAAACTGCAAAAAATGTTCTTGGAAAAAATGTCCCTGTACTAGGCGAGGGTAAAATAGTCATTTCACATGGCCAAAACTAACGAGCGTTAGCCAAAAACGAAAATTTGCAACTACAGTAACGGTTCAAGGGGGGCAAAACTCACAAAAAATGAAACGTTAGGGACATTTCTCGCAAAAAAATTTTGGAGGACATTTCTCGCAAAAAAATATTTGGAGGACATTTCTCGCAAAATCGGAAAGTTTAGGGACATCTTTTGCAGTTTACTCTTTTAAAAACCATATTTATATCTTTTCAAAATTTTTGAGCTATTAAAAAATATAACTGATGATCCACAGATACGTTTTTTGAATATATTATATGTAAGGAAGAGGAAAAAACTAAAAGAAAATGAGAAACTTAAGGTAATTTTACTGTCACAAACATTTTATATCTGCCATTCGATTTATGATTGATGAAAATTATCATTTAGATACGGAGGAAGATCAATATATATAAATATGCTTAGGCATTTAAGTTGCCGGAGAAAAGTTGAAATTAAATTGGTAATTCTAAAGGTTGTAATATGATGTAATATTTCTATACATAACATTATATTTGTAAAAATATTTAGTTAGTAGTTTTTTAGCAAGTTATCATTTTAAAATTGTGGATAAATAATAACATAACAAATCATATTATTATTAATATTATATTAACATTTATACGTAACTTCTGATGCTAATGATAGTTTCCGATTGAGTGGTCAAATCATCTTTATATTTTGCATTTATAAATTAACACCAATTTTAAGTTAAATAGTAACAACTTGAATCAATCATTTATTGCTCTTCAACTATCAATAATTTCTTCTTATTTAAATACCTCTTATCTAAACTTGTATCAATCGATTCATTGTAATGGAAATCGGAAAACACACACATATGGTTATTAGAAAAATATATTTTAAAAAAGAAAATAAGATCGTTATATAAAATGGTGTTAATTCTGCTTTTGATTTTGTCAAAGTTTTAAGATGGTCATTGTCCCATCAAGATGGACAAGATTACCTTGGTGGACAAGATTGCTCTTCTGATTTGTCTGTTCCCAGAAGGGGTCTGTTGGTATATTGTTATTCTGTTTGTAATGTTAACATTTTTTTTAATGTTATTCGTTTTTTGTTTTTAGTGCGTGCTTAAATGCTGCATCAGGGAGTGTTCGCTGAGTCGTGCAGTTCCTGTTTCTCGAGAAACTTGGTTAAGGATAGTTAGAAAAATGAACAATCTTCTTTAATTTTTCCCTTTCTTCTGCTTTGTTGTACAATCAGTTGTAAGAAGAAGCTAGTATGCTCACTTACAACTGATTTTTGTTTGACTATTGGCTATTTTTGTATCTGATAACAATCAAAATGCTTGTGGTGAAAGATGATTATATTGATACCCTTGAAAAAATTGTAAATTTAAAGATTATTGTGGTTTTAAAGAAGGTGTACTTGATTTAATAATTGTGGAAGAAGATGATGGTGTTGTTAAACAAAATTAGGATCAGATTTGATGATACCTTTGAACGTAAACAATCAGATTATTTATGAGAAACGTGTTTTGTGATTGTATCATAAAAGTATTTTGTAAGGAAGCAATAATTATTTGTAGAGTATTGTGTATTTATTTGTATATAAATATTACATCCGGATTATGTATCTGAATCAATATTTTGAGGCCTATTTCGTACCAATAGATAATGCAATTCAAATATAGAAAAGATATCGCTAAAGATACCATTGTTTTTAAAGCATTTTAGAATGTGGTTCTTATTTTTGGAGACACGTCTCTGATATGGCCCATCACAACTGTTTAAAAAAATAAGATGCATGTTATTGAATGTTAAAAACCATAATAATATCTTTTCAAACTTCATGATGTTTTGATGTGAGTTTTATAATTGATTCGTCTTCGGTTAATTTGTTAACAGTGTATACATGATAACTCAAAATAATTTTAATGTGACCAATATATCAATGTATGTGTGAGCATTTAAGTTATTGCGGGAAAGTTGAAAGTGTAACAAAATTTAATTAGTATCTTTTAGCTAGTTGAGTTGGCACATATCTCTAAGTAAAATTACTAAATTTGTCCTTATCCTATCTTGCACCAGTCATTAAATTAGATTCAACTACCTATATTTTCCTCCTATTTAAATTCTCCCTTGAATTAAGTATAGAACCAAACTATTTTCCTTAAAACAAATATAAACAATGATGATCAGGAAAATATATTGTAAAATAGAGAATGAAACTGTGGTTGAAGATGATGTTAAGTCTGCTTTTAATTATGTGTATCTTCATTAAAGGGTACTTTTCCATCAATTTAGGTATGTTACATTTTTTTGTAACATGATAATAATGTAATTATTATTATTATTATTATTATTGTTATTATTATTATTATTATTATTATTATTATTATTATTATTATTATTATTATTATTATTATTATTATTATTATTATTATTATTATTATTATTTCATTAGAAAATCAAAGGGATTTTACAAGAAATTGGTGGGAAGCCGAGACACAAGTTGGGCTCCCACTCCTTTCTGGATTCAAAAACTTAGTCTATGAAAAATAAAATCCCCACTCTTGACATTATTCGAGTGGTCAGCAACAGTCTTGATACGTGAAAGTGTATCCAACGCTTCCGCGTCAAGCTCCCCGAATGTGGAAAAAGCAAATAGAATGAACTTGTAACCGTTTTCTTCACATTTGGACACATATTTCTTTTTCTTCTTCTCCACAGCATTATGTAAGGTTACCTGATAAGGATTTAAAAGGTACACTTTTGAGGGGTCATTTAAGCCCTTAATCGACCACTTTTATATCCGTTACTGCTTAATTTCGTTCCTTTTCACTTTTTAGGTCTCTTGAAGGCAAAATGCTGGAATGGCACTTATTTGGATGAAAAGGCGTGAATATGTGAAGAAAATGGCCAAAGTCAAGATCAAGACACTCAAGCTGCTGGAAACGCACCTGACGGCGTCACAGATAAAGGGTGGCGGCGTCCCTATAATTGCGACGGCTCATAAGTGAAATTACTATTTTGTACATGACGGCGTCAGGCTTTAAAGAGTAGGGCGTCACAACTCAGACGACCTAGATTCAGATTCCGACGGCGTCGGAAGATGAAGCCGACTGTGTCACAACCACAACGTGACGCCGTCACAAAGTTGACTTGGTCAAGACGAAACCCTAATGGCGGCGATCCGACGGCGTCACAATTAAAGAGTGACACCGTCGCAGTTGTAACTCTATATATAGCATTCGAATTTTCAGACTTTAAGAGAGGTAGAATTGTGGAGTAAAACCTAATAACGATTTTTGGCTGTCTTGGGCAGTATCTTAGGTTCTAATACCCTATTTTACAACAAGATAAGTAATTTACTTCATTGATTTAATTATGACTTCAATTGTATGTGTGTATGCTTGCATGTTCATCATGTCCGGCTAATTTACTTGTGTGTTTGTTTATATCTATGAAACCTAGGTATTGAATATTGATTGGTTGTCTCTTATCTTAATTGTAATTGGCCTAGGATTGCAATAGGCCATCGTTGTGTTTTTCATGTTTGAGTAATCTTTGTGAACATTAGTTTATAATCGCCTAGAGTTGTTGTAGGCTAAAAATCCAAAGATAACCTGAGAGTTAGTTTATGAATCCTAGAGATTTTGTAGGCAATAATCTTAAGGTAGTCTCAAAGAGTTAGGGAAAAAAGCATACCCTACGACCTTAGAAGACACAACGCGTTAAGAATAAGGACGTGACAATTCAACCATCAATAGGAGATAACTAGGGAGTAATAGCATCTAAATAAACACATTTTTAATCATCATACGAGCACACATCAATTAGATATAGACTACCCCTTAGCTTAGTTAATTAGATTAGATAATAGTAGAGTAATCGGTAGAAATACCACCCCCCAAATCCAATACCCCGAGATTCGTACATTTCAATTTTCTAAAAAAATATAAAAAAGATAAAAAAATAATCTTTCTCAACCCCAACCTTAGCGTAGTAATTTCTCACTAGCATTCCTATTCCCCTAGAGAACGATATTAATCCCGAGGCTTACCCTAATACTACACTACAACGATTAGGTTCACTGCGTAGGTGGTTGAAAAACTTGCTCGAAGAAAAGGAAGTTTCATTTGACCCCGAACGCGCGTTATACGCGTATCACTACCCCCGGAGCCCACATAATTGCATTGATGCCTGCAAAAGGAGAGATCTCAGTCACATCCAAACATACGTCCTTACCTTGGATCCAATTGAATAATAGCAAGTCTGCAGGTCGAAGCTCTTTCCCATCCCTCGAAAGAAACCCCATTGGAGCCTCTTTTTTCACCATAATCCCTACCTTGGAAAAGTATACCTTTAAAGTTCAGATTTGATGAACATTTACCCACAAATTTCAAGGGTAAATATTGTTATTCTCAATAGTCTTCAGATTCTCATCAATCTGCCTCTGGAAAAACATGATGATTTAATCGAATATTGAGTTTGAACCAGAAGCTTCTGCAAGCTCTTAGAGAATAGACATTTTTTTATTTATTTATTATAGCTATATGTTTTCTATTTTTTTGTTTAGAAATGACATTAGTGGTATTATTGTTGGTTTAAATATGGCTAATGATTTGCACAGTTGTATATATGTACCTTATAAGAAATGATTGTATATTTTTAAAGTTCAGTTTGATAATGAAGAATGCAAACATTTAGATCTGACAAATAATGTATAAGAATTGTAGCTTAAAAAATATTCTTTAATTATATAGTATTGTTCAATTTTGATACATGCTTGTATCCTAGGTTAAGAGGCAATCTTGAACGTAGAGTCACTATAAATATATATGGATCTATATTACCATAGCAAAAATAAAATATCATAAATGTATAACTTTAGAGAAACAATTGAAAATAAGTAAAAACGATTCAAGAAAATAAGATTATTTGATTTTCTTTATCATTATGTTTGGGCATTTACAAGTTCCTATACACACAGGGCAACAACTAAATTCTTCCATCATACTTTTAAGAATATATGGATCTATAGAATCATCGTCCGAATAGTGTATATAATTGAAAAGTTCACATACCATTTAATGAATTACTCTTAGCATCTTTAACTAATTCCTTTTTATCAGTTATCATACCTTTATCAAAGTCTTTAACAATCACCATTGCAAATTCAAGTTGTTAAAAGAGTGTCTGCATAAAATTATGTAAGTTAAACAAATAATCAATAATTATAATCAAGCAATATTTATTTACCGTATATAATCGCATTAACCATAAAAAATAATCAAATGGTATTACTGAAAAAAGTATTAAACAAACTGTCACACCCTCAAATTACCTGTTTTGCAGCGAAATGGAATTCCTCGGGGACGACTGCCATAGCATCACAGTTACAGTTATATTGAACGACCTAAAGTGTCGTTTTAAAAAGACATCGTTAGATATATATTAAAGCATTCAGAGTTACAAAAGATAGGTCCCAAAAGGTAGTCAACGTTTGCGGAAATAAGTTTGTTACAAACCAAACGATGTTTAAAAGTGCCATAATATACAAGTGAGACGCGTCGTCACCGCGACTCTATGATAAGTCCTTATGCATGCCATGAAGTATATGCCTTAGATACCTGAAAATACATTGCTAAAACGGTCAACAATAATGTTGGTGAGAAATCATAGGTTTATGAAAATGTTTTATACGACTACCACAAGTATAAGTCATGTATGACAAATATGTCACATAAAAATGATACAATTGCTATAAGCACATGACACCGAAGCTAGACTGATCATGATGTTCGCCCTAACAGAGTGTTTGCCAAACAACTCTCATTCTGATATTAAATGAAATGCATCCGTTTGACCGGTTGGAACCACCAATCCGGATGGAGGAGTCACCCTCAATAGATCTATTCACTCACCCTCACTTACTCCGTAATTAACGGTTCATGATAAAGAAATGAGGACATTCAATTGGCAATGAGGTAACTTAAGCAATGTAAATGAATTTGATATACTTGGGCTCGTAATAAAATGATGTGCAATGTATTCTCCCCCGTAGGTTTGAAATGAAATATAAACTTGAAAGAAGGGGCTATGAAAACTCACTTGATATATGATGGCAAAAGTGGATACACTGAAATGAGGCGCAATCTCTAACTGCGACCTATTATGAATGATATAATCTAATATAAGTCATGATTTAATGATGTGCATGCAAACTCATATGATATCCATACCACTTGTGCATTTGAAAATAAAGTTTATCATCGAAAAATAAGTTTATAACGTCTTGTCAAATTATAAAATACTTTTCGCTTAAATATGTTGAAACAACATCCCATGATAATCGTTTAGAAATAGAACAAGAATTTATAGTTTTTCGTCGTGAAATAATATACTTTGACAACTCATGAAAATGACTAAGTAACCTTGCGAAGCTTAATCGCAAAATGATGAATATATAAAGTGTTAGTGTTGAAGAAAAATAGTTGTGATCATCGTAATTCAAATACGTATATCTTGAGCGTTATAGATCCGTTTTCTACGATTTATATATCCTCGGTTTCGTGTTAATGTATACTAATATATTTTTGATAAGTCGACTCATTTAGATTATGTTTAAAACTCGATTTTGCCCCTTAGAAATCCCTTGACAGCTTACATTATTTCAGAAAATTAGTTTTCCGTCGTTAAACTTAAAATTAACGTATCTTTTTCGTTATAAACCCGTTTTAACCCGTTCAAGCGACCACGGTTTCGTTTTAAAGTCTATTTTCTGAAAATATAAACCAAAATAATCCATGACCTGCTGAAATTTCCAGATTTATAAAAATGGACAGACCTCAATTATTTGTTGTCGAAAATGAGTTTTCTAGTTCAAAGCTTGTACTAAACCCTTCCAATCAACACCAAAACTATTCTAAACCTACCATACACTTTCTTACGGTGTCATGGGTTCCTAAACTTCATCAACAATGATAGGTTTCATAAGAACACTAGTAGGATAGTTTAAACTAATAATAAGTAATAAAAACAAGTAAAAGTGGTATGGATCATAGAATACTTGCATGTTTTTCTTGCTAGATCATAAAAATAGATCAAATATAATTATGATAGAGTAGTAAAAATTATGAGAAGCTTACTAGTAGTATGATGAGGTTTAAAGTAACAAGGTACTTAATAACTTCTTGGTTTTTATTTCAAAACCTAATATAGAAGTATATTAGAGTTGTGTAATCACTTGGATCTTGAAAAATATTTGGTTTCTTCTTCCTTTCTTGCTTGGCCGATCATCAAATAGGAAATGAGAGAGTTTCTAGTTTGTTTTACACCTTCTAGTATGTGTATGTATGTGTTTTGGATGAATATAATACTTGCATAATACAAATATCTTAGTAACTAGAGTATGTGTACACCTATTAAGGTCAAGCTTTTTATAAAATGGATGACTAAGGGGGTTGGCAAGGGCATTTTGGGGTAGAAGGTTTTGTATTTTTTTATAGTTAAGTGTATTTAAAGTTATGTATAATGTGTATTTTGTACATATAATTAATTATTAAGTGTAGCGTTAGCTAGAAATCGATTTTAACGGAACAAAATAAAATATATCGAAGTCATAAAAATTATAAAAATACATTTCTCGCAAATATTGAGTGAATAAATAATTATCGGATAGAATTTACGAAAACCGTCGTAAATATATATATAACAATTTATATACCAAAATAAATTCAAAACATCGGGTAAACTAATAATATAATTTTTATAGTCTTAAAATGAGTATAAAAATATATCAGGACAATTTTCGGAAGTGTCGGATCAATTATTCAAAATAAATGATCGTGCGATAGCGTTTATTTAATAAATGAATATACGTTAATGAAATATGCAAACCCATGCATGAACTAATATGAAAATGATGTTACTGATGATATATAGACTAAATTTAATCTATATGTAGTGTTCTCAATGATGTTTCATGAATACGCAGCTAAACCCTTACGGTTACGCGAATTTGATACTCGTAAACCTAGTTTACGAAAAATGATGAATAGTGAATCATGAATAGTGATTTTTTCCGGGAATGAATAGTGTTTCATGAATAGTAAAATTTTAAAATAACCTCTTAAAGTCGCAAACTGACTTCAAAAACGATGAATAGTAAAATGATGAATACTAACTAGTGAATAGTAAATTCCCGGGATGAATAGTAAATTTGAGAAATGACCTGAAATTATGATTTGTCACATTTGCCCCCCAAAAAGGAATTCAGTCCCTGAATTCAGTCCATGTTGGTTTCTACGGTGTTATTTGTGAAAAGGTGAGGATATTTGAGTCGCATCTGGTCTTCCCGTTCCCTAGTAAACTCGGGACCTCTTCGAGAATTCCAGCGAACTTTCACGATAGGAATTCGACTATGCTTCAACTGTTTGACCTCTCGGTCCATGATTTCTGCTGGTTCCTCCACGAAATTGAGTTTATCGTCGAGTTGAATTTCTTCTAAGGGAATTACGAGTGATTCATCTGAAAGACACTTCTTGAGGTTTGAAATGTGAAATGTGTTATGTACATGGCTGAGTTCTGACGGAAGCTTGAGTCGATTTGCTACAGGGCCGACTTTGTTCAGAATTTTAAATGGCCCAATGTACCTCGGTTTCAACTTCCCGCGTTTTCCGAATCGTATCACGCCTTTCCAAGGCGATACTTTCAACATAACCTTGTCGCCAACTTGAAATTCTAATGGTTTGCGTCGTACGTCAGCGTAACTTTTCTGTCGGCTTCTGGCAGTTCGGAGTCTATCTCGGATCTGAATTATCTTTTCTGTTCTTTCACGAACCATGTCTGGACCAGTGAGTTGTGCATCACCAACCTCGCCCAACAGCACGGTGATCGGCACTTTCAACCATAGAGTGCCTCGAATGGTGCTGCTTTTATGCTGGTGTGATAACTATTATTGTAAGAGGATTCGATCAATGGCAAATGGTTAGCCCAACCATTTCCAAAATCAATCACACATGCTCTGAGCATATCTTCTAATGTCTGAATCGTTCTTTCGCTCTGACCGTCGGTCTGAGGATGATAGGCAGTGCTCATCTCTAATTGGGTTCCAAGTGCATCTTGTAATGATTTCCAGAAGTTTGAGGTGAATCGACTATCTTTGTCGGAAATGATGGAAATTGGTGCACCGTGCGTTGAGACTATTTCCTTGACATAAAGTCTAGTAAGTTGTTCTATGGAGTAAGTCTCTCTGATTGGTATGAAATGGGCTGATTTGGTAAGACGATCAACAATTACCCAAATAGCGTCGTAACCGCCTGATGTCTTAGGGAGTTTAGTGATGAAATCAATTGTAATGCGTTCCCATTTGCATTGGGGAATTTCTGGTTGCTGAAGTAATCCTGAAGGTTTCTGGTATTCAGCTTTTACCTTAGAGCAAGTAAGGCATTTGCTAACATACGTGGCAATTTCTGCTTTCATATTCGGCCACCAATAAAGCTTCTTGAGATCCTGATACATCTTATCAGAACCTGGGTGAATAGAATACTTCGACTTGTGTGACTCATGCATAATCAACTCTCGTATCCCGCCGTAAAGTGGTACCCAAATTCTATCCTTGAAGCATAATACTCCGTCTGATCTCTTTACAAAGCCATTTGCATTCTCGGGCATACCATAAAGTTTTTCACTTGGTCGATTTTCCTCCTTGAGTGCCTCGATCTGAGCCTCGAGGATTTTTGATGGTAGAGGTGAACTAATCGTCATTCCTAATGATCTGACTCTCAAAGGCTTATGTCTTTCTTCCGGCTAAGAGCATCTGCCACGACATTGGCTTTCCCCGGGTGATATTTAATTTCTCAATCGTAATCGCTAAGTAATTCCAACCAACGACATTGCCTCATGTTAAGTTCCTTCTGATCAAGTATATATTGCAAACTCTTGTGGTCTGTAAACAATGTACACTTAGTACCGTAGAGGTAGTGCCTCAAAATCTTTAGTGCAAAAACCACAGCTCCCAACTCAAGATTATGAGTGGAGTAATTCTTCTCATGAACCTTAAGTTGTCGAGAAGCATAAGCTATCACTTTCTCATTCTGCATTAACACAGCTCCAAGTCCTTTGTGTGAAGCATCGCAGTATACAACGTAGTTTTCGATTCCTTCGGGTAGTGCCAAAATTGGCGCACTGCAAAGCTTTTGCTTTAATAACTGAAAGGCAGATTCTTGCTTCTTTCCCCACTCGTACTTCTGGTTCTTCTGTGTCAACTTGGTCAAAGCTTTAGCTATCTTAGAAAAACCTTCAATGAATCTTCTGTAATATCCGGCAAGTCCTAAAAATTGACGGATCTCTGTAGGATTTTTTGGGGTAGCCCAATTGATGAGTGTGTAAATACTCATCATTTTTGGTTAAATCTGAACTGCAAAACGTTTAAAAATGCTCAGAAATGCATCAAAATACTGAAAATATTCCAAAATTGCATTTTATATGTTTCAGATGCAAAATGTATAAAATCAGATGAAAAATGAGCTAAGTTTGCATAATTGGCGTTTCACCCCCAAGTTTCAAAAATTGTCGAAATAGTCCCCGAGCTTAATTTCAAAAGAAAGATCACCAAAGGTCCTTTTAAAATCATAAGTTGTCAAAATTAGTCCTTTGGTGAAAAATATCAAAAGTTTTGAGAAATTACAAGTTTGGTCCTTCAAGTTTAAAATTTGGCAAAAATAGTCCTTGGAAATTTTAAAAAAATCTATTTTGGTCCTTGTATTATGGAAACTTGTCAATTGTGGTCCCTTGAAAAACTTTGCAAAATGGCGAATTGGTCCTCCATTTTCTGAAATTACACAAAAGGTCCTTGATATTAAACCTTAAACCTTTGCACCTTTGGACCTTGTCAAAGCCAATTGGACCCCGCCATTTTCCTTGTGACCCCTGCCATTATCCTTTTGACCCTTCCCTTTTAATATACCGGTCAAACCCCATTTGACTTAACCACTCCCGCCCTCACGGGTTTCCCTTCCCACTCCATCATCACACCTTGCCTGCAACTCCTACCCACACTCCATCATCATCACACCCACCCTTATCACTCCACCTCACCCCAAGCCAAAATGCATTCAATGCTCCTTCCACTATCACAAGTTATCATCCAACCGCAAAACCATTTTTGGCGCCAAAACCGAATCAATGGCTAAAAAGAGCTCAAGCCATCCAATGGTCAAAAAATCAAGTGGGAATTGATCAGAGAGGTGAGAGAAGACTTTTGGTGTATAAAAGGAAGAAGAAGCAAAGAGAGTAGTAGAATTTAGTTTTAAAATTTCCTATATGTCGTTTTTAAGTTAAATGTTTTAGTTTAAGTCAAAAGTTGTAATTTCAAGTTGAATTGTATCAAATTAAGTTATTCCAGTGTATTAAGACTGTTTTCAAGTATTAATTCAAGTTGTATTAAAGTTTAATGTTTTTAATGTTTATCTTGTTAAAAATTTCAATTTCATGATCTTATATATAAGCTTCAGTAGTTTATTTTTAAATTCTAACAAGCTTAGTTAAGCTATTTATAGCTTTTGTTAAGGTTATAGTTCAGTTTAAATCACATTTAGGACTTGGTCAACAAAAGTCAAAACTGCAATGCTAATGGGTGAATGGTTCTGAATTGCTGATATGGAACCGATATGGGTTGATCTTGATCTGATTTGGGTTGGAATAGCTTCAATTAGCATAGTTATGGGTCTAGTTTAAGCCGCACTAACAAGCGGACACTTGTGAGTTTTATCTCAATTCCATTTTCTAACCTTGCATAAAATGTTTGTGTTTGTATCTGTGATCATTGATGGCTTAAACCTATTCAAGAGTTATAATTAGGATAACTAGACTAAATTTCGTGTTAGCTTAAGCATATATCAAGAGGTAGCTTAGTTTACAAAGCAAATCACACAAAAGTTGTGTTTGGATCAGTGGTTTACAAGAGCTTGAGCTCTTGTCTCTGCTTGATATCGACTAATCAGTCTTAATATAGTCCCTTTGAATCATTTTGGTCATCATATTACTCACTACATAAGCAAAAGTCAAAATCATCTCTCTACTGTCCTAATCTCACAACTGTTGGAATTTTGTTAAGTCAAAAGCTTGTTTTGTGTTTGCATTATATAGAAATAGCTTGCAGTAGTCTCATTTCATCATTTAACATCAATCTCAGTCCTTAAATTAGTTGCAAAGTTCAAATAAGTCAACATCTCATAACTGTCAAAAAGTCAAAAAGTGAAAATCTAGTTTTCACCCAACCTAAGGTGATTTTTCATTGCTTCAATTCTGGGTCAAATCAAGGGAAACTTTGGGATTTATAACTTCAACTGGTTTAGTTTCTATAAATGATTTTTTCAAATTTTTTCAAAAGCTCCTTGAGGTCCAAATAAGCTGCTCAATAAGCTCTTATATGCCCTGTGCACACTCAAGATAGCTGAGTGTGAACAGCATTTTGCGACTTCGCAGTGGTTGGTCTTAGGTCCTTAGGGTCTGAACCTTGGTTTATAGATAGTTAAGCTGGTTGACTTGAAGTCTCCAGTCTTGTTTTTCACACAAGCTTGTCCAATAAGCAGCAGCATTAGCTTCAAAAGTAGCTAAAAATCTGTTTTGGCACTTAAATCAATCAAGTCAAATCTGTGTCTTTTACATTTCAGTGGTTTAGGATAGTTAAAATTAGTTGCATTTGAGTAGTTTAAGCTTATTATAGCTTCTGTGAAAGATTGGTGCCCAGTTTGTACCTTTTGCTTATTTCAAGTGCTTATTACATAAGCACTTGCACATATTCATATTCCACCACATAATCCATTGTTTTCATATTTTTCTTAGATTCAATATATTATTTTAGACTTTTCCTGAAATTTTCATAATTTTTCATCACTGTTTGCTATTTTTCTTTATTTAAAATAGTTTTTAGGCTTATTTAATTAGCTTTTAATACAATTAATTCAGAAAAGTTTCAAAAAAATAAGTTTTCATTTTTCCTAGGTTAAGATAAATATAAAAAGTCAAAAAAATATTTTTCCAGATTTTTCATAGTTAAATTTGCAATTTTTAGTAATTTAATTAGTTTTAAATAGTTTTTAATTCATAGAAAATAGAAAAATAATCAGAAAAATACGAAAATAGTTTTGAAAATTCTCTTTAGTTATTTTAGATTTTTCCAAGTCATAATTTCATTTTTCTAGCTTTATTTCATATTTTCTTGTATTTTAGGCTATTATTAAATAGTTAAAAATAGTTTTTAATTAATAATAATTAGTTAAATAGTTATAAAAATAATTTTATTTTTTTTAAAAATTTTCTTTTATCATTAGGTTTGTAAAAATGTCATTTTCATATTTTTAGGATTTATATTGTTTAAGTTCACATTTTCTTTTATACGTAACGTAGTTTTTAATTTAAGTTTTATAAAAGAAAAATCAAAAACATCATTTTGCAAATAGTGATAGCGTTTATTTAATATTTTTTTATCTTTTTAATTTTCTTTAATTTGCATTTAAGCCTCTGTAATTTATAGACTTTCTCTGTAGCTATAATCACAATCCTTTTCCCGTTCAAATTCTCTCGATCACTATTTGTTTGGTGATTCATCGCACAGCTCGTTGGGACATAACGACCTGGGGAAACACTATACTCTCCTGATCTTCATTGCATTGGTGTCTGAACTGTTTTAAGTTTCTTACGGTTAGCCATTCACAAGTGGCTAGCTTGTGTGAGAAAACTTGACGGTTTAGCACGAATCACCAATCTCTTACAGCCTCGATCTTTGTAGGGTCAACCTGTAGTCCTTGACTATGAATGACATGACCAAGAAATTGTACTTTTTGGTTCCAAAAATCACACTTCAAAAATTTGGCATACAATCTCTCATTCTTGAGTAGTCCTAAGATCGTTCTGAGGTGTCCTTCGTGCTCTTCTTTGTTCTTCGCGTAAATCAATATGTCGTCGATAATACTATTACAAAATTATCCAAATACGGTTTGCACACCCTATTCATGAGATCCATGAATACCGCAGGTGCGTTGGTTAATCCGAACGGCATTACTTGAAACTCATAATGACCATAGCGAGTTCTAAATGTTGTTTTCGGGATATCCTCCTCCCGAACTCTAAGTTGATGGTATCCTGACCTCAGGTCGATCTTTGAGTAAAGACTAGAGCCTTGCAACTGATCGAAAAGATCGTCGATCCTGGGAAGTGGCTAACGGTTCTTCACAGTTAACTTGTTCAGCTCTCTATAATGTATACACATTCTGAAAGATCCATCTTTCTTCTTCACAAACAAGACCTGCTCCAAGGCGAGGAACTAGGTCTTATGAATCCTTTGTCTAAAAGTTCTTGCAACTGGTTAGACAACTGTTGCATCTCTGATGGTGCTAGTCGGTAAGGTGCTCGTGTAACCGGTGCGTACCGCACCAAGTCAATCTGAAATTCTACTTCGGTAGCGGAAGTCCCGTAAGTCTTCGAAAGACTTCAGAAATTCTCGAACAATCGGTACATCTTCAAGTCGCCTTCCCACTTCTTCTGTTACATTTGCTAAGAAAGCATAACAACCCTTCTTTATGTACTTCTCGGTTTTGATGCATGATATAATACTGAGTCTAGTTCCACTTCGTTCTCCACGAATAATCAAGGTTTCGCCATTGTAAGGAAGATGAACAACTTTTTCATCACAAATGATTCTTGCGTGATACTTGGATAACCAATCCATGCCGATAATGACGTCGAAACTTCCAAGTTCTACTGGCATAAGGTCTATATTGAATGGATGATTTAGGAAATTGAGAGTGCAACCACGGACAATGGTGTCGGAGCTAACTAAGTTACCGTTAGCTAATTCAATGTTGTAAGAAGTGTCTAGTGTGGTTGGTTTGATATTGAGTAAAGGTGCAAATATAGTGGACACAAAGCTTTTATCACCTCGAATCAAATAAAACTGATGCATAACGATTATTGATAAGGAACGTACCCCTGAAAACATTCGGGTCCTCCTTGGCTTCTCCTCCTCCCATAACATAAGCTCTTCCTTGTGCCATTCCACCTTGGTTCCTGTTCCATTGATTCTTCCATTTTGGACAGTCCCCCTTGTAGTGTCCCCTCTCTCCATATCCAAAACATGTCACTTGCGGTTTCTGATTTTCCATCATAGTTGGAAGCTTGCATTCTTTGGTTTGATGACCCACCTTCTTACAATTTCCGCATGGAGTAGGGCAACGACCTGGATTATGATGACTTTGGCACCTTTCACACTTAGGTAAATTACCTGTGTAACCTTTCCTTTCCTTTGGGCCTGTAGCATAGGCCTTAGCAACTTCTTGTCTCTTTGGTGGTGGCTGGGTAACATTTCCACCTGGATTGTTGTCCCACTTTCTCTTGTTGTTGTTATTGTTATAGTTGGTGTAGTTTTTTCGGTTGTTACTGTAGTTGGTGCGATTGTTGGTATTATTGTTGCGGTTGATGTTGGTAATGTTTCCCCTCTTCACAACTTGAGCCATAAGTTTTTGTGATACCCTGATAGATTCTTCAATTGTTTGTGGATCAAAAGAAATTACATCACCTTGAATACTTTGTGGAAGTCCTCCAATGAAATTTTCCAGTAGTTTCTCATTGTCCGAAACTATAGATGGACATAGAGCAGCCAACTCTTGAAACCTTCTGATGTAGGTCTCGATGTCATAACCAACAGTCACTAACTCATAAAATTGTGTTTCTAACTTCTTCACCTCTGTGCGCTGACAATACTTCTTAGTCAACAACCTCTTGAATTGATCCCATGTAAGCTTGTAAGCATTTTCCATAACAATAGGCTGTGCATAAGAATTCCACCATGACATTGCCCCATCTAAGAGTGTACTAGTAGCGAACTTCACCTTGCAGTCATCCTGAAATTGCATAGAAGAAATACAGACTCTATCTTCTCAAACCAACGGATCATAGCAGTGGCTCCTTCCGTGCCTTTGAACTTTGTGGGATCACCGCTCTTAAAGTCCTTGTATGTACAATTTCAACTCCAGACCCTCCCAGCCCCTCAGCATCAAGAGCAAGTCCGGCAACAGAGAGCCGCAGCCTCGACGCAAAGATTAGCAAGTCGGCGCGTTCAAGATAGAGCAATGCAGCCTCGGCAGCAGTAGCAAGTCTGGCTGATGGTGGTGATGGTGTAGAGCCAACTTGAGAGTGAGTAAGACTAGCTGATGGTGGTGATGGTGTAGAGCCAACTGATGTCTTCGCCCTCCTCAAAGGGTTCAGTCTCAATATCGGATAATATGAGTGGTGAGTCTGGTGTAGAGCCAACTGATGTTAAGGCTATAGTAGGGAGTGGCAAGACATCATCCATGTCAGAGTCTATAATAGGAGATGACAAGACATCCTCCATGTCAGAGTCTGATAAGACATCCTCCATGTCAAGTCTCAAGAAATGGTGATGGGATGGGTACAAAGACATCTCTCTGACAATCGATGTGAAATGAAAGTAAATAACCCGCATAATGTGCGTATGAATCTGCATGTAAAGTGAATATGCACTTATAATGAAATGATGAGATGCTATGATATGTAGTTATAGTCTAGGGTCAATGATGCAACCTAGTTCTCTATAACCTTTGCTCTCGACCACACTGCCACACCCCAAATTACTTTTTTTGCAAATGAATGGAATTCCTGGGGGATGACTGCCATAACATCACAGTTATAGTTATATTGAACGACCTAAAGTGTCGTTTTAAAACCACATCGTTTGATATATATTAAAGCATTCAGAGTTACAAAAGATAGGTCCCAAAAGGTAGTCAACGCTATGGAAATAAGTTTGTTACAAACCAAACGATGTTTTAAAAGTGCCATAATATACAAGTGAGATGCGTCGTCACCGCGAATCTATGATAAGTCCTTATGCATGCCATGAAGTATATGCCTTAGATACCTGAAAATACATTGCTAAAACGGTCAACAATAATGTTGGTGAGAAATCATAGGTTTATGAAAATCTTTTATACGACTACCACAAATATAAGTCATGTATGACAAATATGTCACATAAAAATGATACAATTGCTATAAGCACATGATACCGAAGCTAGACTGATCATGATGTTCACCCCAACAGAGTGTTTGCCAAACAACTCACATTCTGATATTAAATGAAATGCATCCGCTTCGACCAGGTTGGAACCACCAACCCGGATGGAGGAGTCACCCTCAATAGATCTATTCACTCACTCCCTACTCCGTAATTAACGGTTCATGATAAAGAAATGGGGACATTCAATTGGCAATGAGGTAACTTAAGCAATGTAAATGAATTTGATATACTTGGGCTCGTAATAAAATGATGTGTAATGTATTCTCCCCCGTAGGTTTGAAATGAAATATAAACTTGAAAGAAGGGGCTATGAAAACTCACTTGATACAATGATTATGATGGCAAAAGTGGATACACTGAAATGAGGCTAATCTCTAATCTGCACCTATTATGAATGATACGATCTAATATAAGTCATGATTTAATGTTGTGCATGCAAACTCATATGATATCCATACCACTTGTGCATTTGAAAATAAAGTTTATCGTCGAAAAATAAGTTTACAACGTCTTGTCAAATTATAAAATACTTTTAATTAAATATGTTGAAACAACATCCCATGATAATCGTTTAGAAATAGAACAAGAATTTATAGTTTTTCGTCGTGAAATAATATACTTTGACAACTCATCAAAATGACTAAGTAACCTTGCGAATCTTAGTCGCAAAATGATGAATATATAAAGTGTTAGTGTTGAAGAAAAATAGTTGTGATCATCGTAATTCAAATACCTATATCTTGAGCGTTATAGGTCCGTTTTCTACGATTTATATATCCTCGGTTTTGTGTTAATGTATACTAATATATTTTTGATAATTCGACTCATTTAGATTATGTTTAAATCTCGATTTTGCCCCTTAAAAATCCCTTAACAGCTTACATTATTTCAGAAAATTAGTTTTCCATCGTTAAACTTAAAATTAACGATCTTTTCGTTATAAACCCGCTTTTAACCCGCTCAAGTGACCACGGCTTTTTAAAGTCTATTTTCTGAAAATATAAACCAAAATAATCCATAACCTGCTTAAATTTCCAGATTTTATAAAAATGGACAGACCTCAATTATTTGTTGTCGAAAATGATTTTTCTAGTTCAAAGCTTGTACTAAACCTTCCAATCAACACCAAAACTATTCTAAACCTACCATACACCTTCTTAGGGTGTCATGGGTTCCTAAACTTCATCAACAATGATAGGTTTCATAAGAACACTAGTAGGATAGTTTAAACTAATAATAAGTAATAAAAACAAGTAAAAGTGGTATGGATCATAGAATACTTGCATGTTTATCTTACTAGATAATAAAAATAGATCAAATATGATTATGAAAGAGTAGTAAAAATTATGAGAAGCTTACTAGTAGTATGATGAGGTTTAAAGTAACAAGGTACTTAATAACTTCTTGGTTTTTATTTCAAAACCTAATATAGAAGTATACTAGAGTTGTGTAATCACTTGGATCTTGAAAAATATTTGGTTTCTTCTTCCTTTCTTGCTTGGCCGTTCATCAAAGAGGAAATGAGAGAGTTTCTAGTTTGTTTTACACCTTCTAGTATGTGTATGTATGTGTTTTGGATGAATATAATACTTGTATAATACAAATATCTTAATAACTAGAGTATGTGTACACCTATTAAGGTCAAGCTTTTTATAAAATGGATGACTAAGGGGGGGGGGGGGGGTCGGCAAGGTCATTTTGGGGTGGAAGATTTTGTATTTTTGATAGTTAAGTGTATTTAAAGTTATGTATAATGTGTATTTTGTACATATAATTAATTATTAAGTGTAGCGTTAGCTAGAAATCGATTTTAACGGAACAAAATAAAATATATCGAAGTCATAAAAATTATAAAAATACATTTCTCAGTAAAGTATTGAGTGAATAAATATTATCGAATAGAATTTATTTAAAACCGTCAGTAAATATATATATAACAATTGATATACCAAAATAAATTCAAAACATCGGTAAACTAATAATATATAATTTTATAGTCTTAAAATGCGTTATAAAATATATCGTGACAATTGTCGGAAGTTTCGGATCAATTATTCAAAATATATGATCGTATGATAAGCGTTTATTTAATGAATAAATATACGTTAATGAAATATGCAAACCCATGCATGAACTAATATGAAAATGATGTTACTGATGATATATAGACTAACTTTAATATATATGTAGTATTCTCAATGATGTTTCATGAATACGCAGCTAAACCCTTACGGTTACGCGAATTTGATACTCGTAAACCTAGTTTACGAAAAATGATGAATAGTGAATCATGAATAGTGATTTTTCTCCGGGAATGAATAGTGTTTCGTGAATAGTAAAATTTTAAAATAACCTCTCAAAGTCGCAAACTGACTTCAAAAATGATGAATAGTAAAATGATGAATAGTAACTAGTGAATAGTAATTTCCCAAGATGAATAGTAAATTTGAGAAATGATCTGAAATTACGATTTGTCACACAAACCTTGAGGAAATAAGACCGTCTTGAATATTTTAATATGTATGAATTAGGGTTAAGAAGTGGGTGTGTTTATATAGGCTTTATAGTATATAATTATGTAAAAATATCTTTTATTTCTAATAATTCAAAACGCATGGATATAGTCATTAAGTTAGAACTTAGTGAGAAAATATATGTGTCACAAGTATGAAATTTTAAACTTATAAAAAGGATGGAAGGACTTGTTTGTAATTTCCCAATCGTTTTCATCCTCTCTAAAAAAATCCTAACAACTAACAATCCAAACATACACAAAATGTCTACATCAAAAAATGAAATAAATACAAAGAAATTTAAATCACCGTTCATATCTTCATCTTCTTATGAATCAAATTACACTTCTCGTAAAAAGAACAAAAAATTATAGACGGTTGTTGATGTTGAAAAAAAATTGAATGATGAATTCATTCAAAATTTGTGTGAAGAAATAAAAGAAGATCATAAATTCAGTATTCAACTATTGGAGCAATATGCTTTTGTCCATAAAATAATAAAGAAGAAAATGAAGTTGTTGGAAGATAAGTTAATTTGAAATATGGTTTTAGTTTTGTTACCATCATCTATGGTTTGGTAATTTAGATGCTTGTTATAATATTTATATTTGTGTAAACATATGATGTTTATGTTTGTTTTAGTCTCTTTTGATTATTAACTTTGAGTTTCTTTAGAATTGTTTTATATAATTGTCATGTATTTTGAAAGTTTTCTAGGACACAAGATCGATCCTAGGAGTTCGTCTGGTAAATTTTATATCTTTTGTAATCGTGTTTTAGTTTGCGTATCAAAATTATATGTTTACAATTGTTGTGTATCAGAAACCTTTTTCCCCAAACATATGTATTAGAAACGGGAATATTACCAACATCAAAATTTAAAATAGTTACAAAACACATGTTAAAATACCAGATTAATCAGAAAAGTTCCCATTATCATCATATGGATCATTATTGTTGTCACTGTTGTCGTTGCTACCATAATCCCTAGCAGACATATTGTCATCAAAATCATGATCAAATCCATTAACTAATTTAACATTATCACTATCATTATCAGAAGCCTCATTGTAGAACCCACCAGTTTCATGAACTTTATTTCTTCCCACCAATTCTTGAAGAAAAATTCATCATTTCTCGCTTGATTATGACGAGACAAACATTTCCATTGAGACCAACGTCTTTCAAACCGATAATACTCTTTTTCTTCTATTGTTGGATATTCAGCATGGACAATGTAAAGGTCAACGATTTCATCATTGTTGTTTTCTGAATAAAGTTCAAAAACCTGACTATTCTCTAATAAAGGTTTAAAAGAATAAATCGTTCCAAAATTTCCAGGTTTGCCAGGAACACGGTAGAAGAGAGACTCAATATCTGAATATTGAGTCATTTTGCTCTTGACGTAGTCGAGCAATTCATCTTTAGTACAATTTAAAAGATTTAAAGCAAGAACCATTTGCTTTTCACCCTAATAAAATCTATGTTTTTTGTTAGTGACCATTCACCTACCATGGTTAACACATATTTTTACTATACGTGTTGCTGATGCGTGGGTTCGGGGTCGAAAAACTTCATTTTCCACGAGCAAGCTTTACAACCCACTAGGCAGTGTACCTATGTCTTCTCAAGAGCTATAGGCGGAAGCTAATTTAAGTTCTTAATTGTCACTAAAATGATTTTTGAATAGATTAACTCATTTTGCTAATTAGCAAACAGAAATGAAATGTTCAAACAATTTATGGGAGAAGAATGTGCAAGTCTAGTTACTACTTTATATCTAGTTCATATGAAAATGTCTATTCTCGCCTTATGTAGTGGTTCTAAGTCATTAAGCATAAATGGTCTTTGTGACCTAACCTATATTCACTAAACCCCAACCCAATGGTCACGGGTGGCCAAATATCTAGCTCTTAGTCATTAAGTGCCAACTATATTCTTGACATATCTAGTGGTTTTAACACTAGACCCTCGTTTGGTCCACGTAGGGTTTTTCCCGCACTTCTTAAGCATCTCATCTCGTGTAGGTAGTTCTATGATCAAGTCCTACGCAAGGATGATGGTCACACCTCAAGAAACCTAATAAGCTAGTGTCCTAATGATCATGTACTAACTAGCAAATGAGGTACTACCATGGCTTCAATACTACCAAAATGCGAGGATTCAACGATAGGCTAGAAAGATATCTAAATAAAGCGATAAATAAACGAGGACCATGAATCAAGACATAGATAAATTCATAACTAGGATAATACATAAAGTGTTTAGCCTCTCATATTAATAAGTGCAGTAAATACAATGTTCATAATCAAATAACTAGTAAACATTGGATTCGATACAAATACTTGATGTGATGCTAAAACTATGAATGGAATGGAATGAATTCTCCCTTGGAAAGTCTTCAAGAACTACAAGATTTCGTCCTTGAGAGAATGATGCTAAAATGCAAAATTAGGGCATGTATTTATAGGCTCGACTAACTTATGGCATAAGCTTAAGTAAGAGGTTACGCCATAATTCCCTTATAACTGGACGCCTTCATGTCTTGGAAATAGTTACGGCGTAACCTCAATGATAGGTTACGCCGCAAAACTCTCGTTGCATTTCTACGCCGTAACCCATTTGTTATTGTTATGCCGCAACCTTCATGGTCACTGAATTTGGCTAAGTCTTTGGATATTTATGGCGTAACCTAGTTGATGGAGTTACGCCGTAGCCTTTTCTTGCGTTGACTTTAGTCTTCATGTGACTTCCATAGTTACGGCGTAAGTTGAACGTTGTGCTTACACCATAACTTCCTTCTATCCAGCAAGTTCAAGTATAACTTCATGAGTCTTCTTTCCAAATCCGCATTTCTTCATTCCAATGCTCATTTATACCTTGAAATTAAATATAAAGTAATACGAGTATATTTTCATATGAAAATGCAATAACAATTAGCATAATTGAGGAAATCGATACTAAAATAATCAGACTATTTGATGTTATCAAATATAACCCCACTTAAACTCTACTTGCCCTCAAGTAGATCTTATTAGAATCATTATTAAGAAGATAACTCTCAAGTTAGCTTGGAATATATGAATTTAAAAACTGCCTATGCTAGAAACATCAAAGCCGAACACCTCACGAAAAGGAGAACAAAAACACTCATATGCTCACTAATCTAAGTGTTTTAATTTCGGGGTAATCAATCATAAGCACAAAGTATCAGTTTATACTATTTTCTTTGATCAGATGGCCTCATGTTTACTTCTTATATCTCAAATTCTCAATCATTATCGCCTCTTTGAATCCTTCATGTGTATGTTTAAAGTAATTAATTCATGTGTATATTTAAAGTGATTAATTCGGCTTTGGAGTGTTGCATATACCCTCTTTTTCTCTGTGTCCCGACTTCTACCACTGTCCGAAACACGTTCCCTTGCAGCTACTACCATCATGTTTTGCATTGTGTCGTTTAATATGCTAACAGTAAACAGCATAAACATTTTATAGACATTATATTGTAAGTCATGGTTAGCAACAGTTTTGTCAGGTTGTATAGACATTATAGCAAGTACAAGGCAAGTCTAATGCAGTCCCTGGTCTGTTCTAATGCTGGTCTGTTTACGTTGCTTATAGTTCTATATTCCTTGGATCTGTTTTTGATTCAAAATTGCGCACATTTAGTTTTTGTGATCACATACTCTATAGTTCTACATTTCTATGTGTGTACATCCGTTGTATCTTGATTCCAACAAGCTCGCATGGCAAATAAGTATCTAAATGTACCCATGAACTTACCTTTGATTATGCAAATAAGTAGTTTTCTTTCACAGTTTATGAAGCGGATAGAGAAAATATTTAAATAAAATTCATGTGCAGATGTTCCTTAATCCCAGATGATTAATGGGCAAGATACAAACTAATGAGATTTATAAAAAAATATTATTGCTGCAAAATGACAAGAACAAGAAATTTATTACAAAATGTTTGTCAAGATCTACTCAGACGTTTATACCAATCCCAGTCAAAGGTTTGCCTGAATGAAGTTGAAGTGCAACATCACCAACTACCTGTAGAATTTAACAAAGTGAGTAAAACTACAAGTACTATCTGTTGAGATAAAGTAAGATCAAAACAAATGGATCTTATAAAAGATTGCTACCTTCATAACAAACGAAGGCTGACTAGTAACTAGATAAAGGTGATTCATAAGTATGAAGTATCTGAACTTCCACTTTAGAAATGATTTCAAACATTCAAATCCCCCAGGCTCAAACTAGCAGGGTACCCGCGGCGGCGGGTACCTTGTGATCAAAATTTTTGGCTAGCAATATTTTTCGATCATATGTTTTTTGTGATAATAAAATTACGTATGATGAGAATTTTAATGAATAACTTTATCACACGCTTGTACCCGTGTATAGGTTTGATGAAGAACTCAACACATAAAATGTTAGAACTTGTGAACCAAATGAACAACATAAAATTTCTTGTGGTGATTATTACACTCAAATATGTAAATTCCACATGAAATTTTCCACGAAAGAAAAAATGTAGTGGTTTCTACAGACTTTTCAAAAAGGCAAGTGTGTTCCTACCTACAACAACAACAACAACAAAAAAACCCAATCCCGCCTAGGCAGGGTATGGGGGAGGTAAAATGTAGACAGCTCCTACCCCTACACCGTGGTAAACCCGAGTGTGAGAGAGATCTTCAACGAGACCTCCCAAGAAGTGCATGTGTGCTAGCGAAAGGGTAGATAAAGCATAACGACAAAGAACAAAAGTGGATAAAAAGCAAACAAACAAGCAAACATGGCATACGGAAAAGGAACCACGCCAAGCACACGAAAAGAAGCTAAAAGCAAAGCGCAAACCGATATAAAACCCAAAGCCCAGCACACCAAAAGCGACCAACAAACGGGGCAACACAAAGCAAAACGCCGGAGCACACGAGGCAAAAGCTAAAGTAAAGACACGGAGCACCAAAACCAACGCAGGGGCGGACAAAGCAGCAAAACCTGGGGCAACCACAGAGCAACACAAACCACGTGGTCTAAGACTACGGCAAAGCAAAAGAGAGTCTACGAAAACAAAACAAGCAAAGAGGCAAAAGGGGACACCTAAAAGCCAAGCACCTAGCACCACTACCCCAAAACAAATAAGCACCTAGCACCACTACCCGAAAAGCCTAACCTCTAGACAAAAGCCACGAGCTCCTACCCTAAACAACTACCCGCAGATCCTAATTCTATCTCTCCACGTCTTCCTATCTGAGATCATGTCCTCGGACAAGAGAAGCTCCTTCATGTCGAGCTTAATTGCCTTCCCATCCGAAGTTTAGGTCTACCCCTTCTTCTCACGCCATCCACTAGGAGCTCTTCAACTCTTCTAACCTGCGGTCGTTGTGGCCTTCCCCGACATGTCCGAACCACCTCAACCTTCCTTCTCTCATCTTCGAGATAATATTCTCGACCTCAAGTTTTGAAAACTCCGCTCGAATCATGTCCAACAAAGTTTTGCCACAAATCCATCTTAGCATTTTCGCCACTCAACCCTACCGTAAGTGCCTTGGTGATGGGCCCACTGCATTGCATAAAGCGGTCTAATCGCCACCTTATAAAATTTTCCTTAAGCTTAAAGGGGATGTTCCTATCGCAGTACTCCGTGACGCCGCTCCATCTCGCCATCCAGCCTCGATCCGATGAGACACGCCCTCGCCTATCCTCCCCGATTTGTGAATCATCGATCCCGGATATTTAAAAGACTCCTTGGGTGGTGGATGTGGTCACCAATACAAATATCTTCGTGATGGCCTGTCTCGATCCTCCCAAAGTCACATCTCAAGTATTCGGACTTCTCTCTACTCACACGAAGGCCGTTGGTTTCAAGGGCCTCCCTCCAATGCTCAAGTCTGAGGTTTAACCCTTCCACATTCCGCCACTAACACAATGTCGTCAGCAAAAATCATGCTCCACGGGATGCCCTCTTGGATCCCTAGAGATAACTCATCTAGGATCAAGGCGAAGAGATAAGGGCTAATGGCAGATCACTAGTGTAGCCCGACCTCCACCGAAAAACTCGAGACCCCACTGCTGACCAACACGGGTCCTAGCCCCCTCATACATATCCTTAATAATTCTTACCAATCTCCTTGGTGTACCCTTATCAATCAGCGTTCTCCAAATCGTAGACCTACCTGGCATAAAACCAAAATGGTTCTCAGACACCCTCGTCTCCCTTCTTAACCTCTTCTCAATAACTCTCTCCCAAAGCTTCATGGTGTGGCTAAGAAGCTTGATGCCCCTATAATTGCTACACACCTGCACATCACCTTTGTTCTTGTAAATGGGAATGACTTCACTGAGTCTCCATTCTTCTCGGCATCTTATCACCGAAAAGATCTTGTTGAAGAGGGTCACCCAAGCTACCCCTCCTCACCCATACACCTCCAAGCTTTCTACCGAATTTGGTCCGTCCTCATTGCTTTGTTACTTCCATCTTCTCAGAGAGCAACCTTCACTTCAGTTGGTTAATCCTCGAATAGTAGCACTCTCGTTTGGTTGGGGTTTCTTCATCCCGCTACCTTCGTGAGTTCCGCTGAAAGAGAAAGAAATACTCTCCCCATCGTCTCCTAATATCCTCTTCGTTTACAATGGTCCGACCCCCTACATGAGTTCATTTGCTTAATTTTTTCAATATGGAGAACAATGTTTGATTATACATTGGTTGGGGAGTATCTCACACCATCTACGAGTCCTTTGGTTCTATGAATCAATCTAAAGCAATTAAAGTCAAATTGCACCAAGTCTTTTTCTTGACGCAGAGGGAGTAATAATAATTTCCTTTGTTGTAATTTGACATGGCAAGTAGTTCATATAAAAGAATTGACATATTTTCAAATATCTAAAAACTTTTATGAAAAAATAAAGTATATTGTAGACCAACAACTTATACTTGTTATCATTATATATCATGTAAGAAAAAAAATATATATTGTTATTCAATAGGACATCCCAAAAAAAGAAATTGTTGAAACTTCATGAGACGTATGGGAACATACCATGGCCATTGATCTATATGAACGTTCTGTAGCACCTGCAACATGAGGTGTGAGAAGGACGTTTGGGAACTTCTAGATTGGATCGTCTGGATCAAAAGGTTCTTTCCAGGCAACATCAATTCCTAAACCTCCCAAATGACCTGATTTAAGACCGTTATGAACGGCCTCATAATCCAAAAGACCTCCTCGAGCAATGTTCACTAGTAGGCCACCCTGAAACAGATTTAAGGCCATTACGAAGGGTCAAATAATTTGCGATGTCCAAACATGTATATATTTTTGGAATTGCTAGTATCGAATTGAAACGATATTATAATACCGTAAACAAGTTTGTAATTCCAGAAACTAACCTTTCTCATTGAAGATATGAAATCCTTGTTTATAATACCAGCCTGGATAATGATGCAAACTGTTAGCCACATGAATTTATCCTCGTTGAGCAACAAATGTAATTAAAGGTCAAGGGAAAGAAAGAATCGCACTGTTTCACTATTCATTATCAAGCAGCATACAACTATGTCAGACTTCTTTGCAAACTCCAATATATCTTCATGAGAACCTTTCTCATCAACCAAATGCTCACCTGCACCAATTTGATATGTTGCTTCTTACAACGAAAGAATACTACAAAGGGGACAAATATAATATGTGAATAGGTTTTGCGCTCTAAATAGTTATAGTTACAAAGTTCACCATTGTTTCAACGAAGTCACTCAAACTTCTTTGAAAGGGTTTTCACTCAAGTTAACTTTTGTTCCAATAATGGTGAGCCAAGTGTGTCAATAACATGGCTTGCCAATTGTATTAACTGATGACATGGCTGCCCAGTAGTGTAAAATAGTAGATGCTACACCAGATCATCAATTTTACATTTACACAATTGGCATGACGCAACCACCATCAAACTGGCCTAGTGGTAAGGTTCTTGGTTTACTTACAAGAGGTCAAGGGTTCAAATCTAGCTATGTGTGTACATTTGGGGGTGGCAAGGTAAGGGTCAGAAACAGTCCCGGGATTAACCCGGTGAGGCTGCGTACATATGAGTGAAAGTGGCTCGGCCTCCCCGGGTAACCTAAACTTGCAAAAACCTCATCTCATTCGCAACTGGCACCCCGTTTGAGCATAAAAAAGAGAGAGATAATAGAAATTGAAGAGAAGAAATCTGTGTCGACGAAGAAACTCGAGTTGAGATGAGAAGAATCCAGTTACAAGTATGGTATTGGGCATCTTTTCAACGGTTTTTCTTTTCAATTGAACTATAATCTGATGGCTAGGATCAGAAACCAAAATAAGAGCCAAAGGTCCACAATAAGAATGCCAACAATCGATCAAAAAAAAAAAAAAAAAAGAAAAAAAAAGGTTCCAAGTGGGCCTCTTAAACGGCCTTGCAACCAACCGAGATAGTCCAGGTGCATGTGCTACATAGAGGTGACAATTTGTTACCAAAATAAAAAAAATTGGCTATTTTAGGCATATTTGTAAAAGATTTGAGCATATTTAGTCTATGTTTTTTAATGGGCATATATTACTCATTTAAAAGTTAAATTGGCACAAACAGACACATAGTTTCTCTTAATTAGAGAATATTACAATTGTTTTTAAAGAAAAACTTATAGATATAGTATATTAAAATTTTTAAATATAAATGAAATGTTGCGTTTGAGAAATTTATGTTACCTTTATTAGAGATTTAGAGATTATATTATGGTTTAGGATAGTCGGCCCAAGCCCGGTCTGTGGGCTTATGGTCCGTTAGGGTTTACTCATGTAATCTCTATATAATGTGCATATAATATAACCTACGGGATTTTAGTGTTCAACATGCAACTAGTTTAAGAATAATCTTTGAGTATCAATCAAATATCTAAAATATCCCTTAATATGAATAAGGTGAGAAACATTTGTAGAGAATATCTAATACAATTCAATATGTTATAATGATAGCTTTAGACAAATAAGTAAGCTTGGATGCACTGATTTGCACAAATAAAGTGGACATTCGTTGTAATTTATAACGATTTCCAATATGCACATGAAGGCTTGAAGCGTCTTCTTGGACAAGGTTGCTTCTAAAAGAGGATTTTGCTTTTAATTGTGTGCTCTATTGTGGTTGTTAAAGAGCCATACCTCTCTTTTACCATTTCCTTCATATCTAACACCAACTCATACACCTTTTCACACGCTACTAAACTCTTTAACATTAAAGCTGGGAATGTTGTCGTTTGTTTTGTGGTCACCACCTACACCAACTAAACGTGAATAACAACTCCTCCAGTTGTAAACAGAACAGCCTCATAAAGTTGGAAATCTATAAGTTGTACTTCACTTGGGGTTTGAGAGGTCTAGAGCTTGTTCCGTTATGTTGATAGTTAACCTAAACCTTTGGGTTAAATGGGTCAAATTAGAAAGTATAGTATGTATTAGAGTCAAGTATGTAATAAACGCAAAGCCTAAGGGCCAGAACATGTTAGTTTGTAAGTTGAAAACCGAATAGCGGTTATATAGAAACGGTTGAAGCAATATGTCGCTTCACAAATGTCGGTTAGAAAACTATATATAGGGTCGATGTATTGTAAGATTGTAATGAACGAAAATCTGCAAGTATAAACAACAAAGTTATATTCATACATGTGTTTCATTCATCATAGTAAGATCATATCCCAACAATTGGCATCAGAGCACGTTAATCGATCCAGGGAAGAACGACTGCAAGTGACGATCGATTGAAAAGCAAGAATCAACAGCGAAGGGTTGTTACACAATCTCTGTGTATAGCGACCGAAAGAAAAAGAAAGCAAGATCGATTCGGAAATCAACCGCAAGAAAGAAAGCAGATTTGATTCCGGGAATCAATCAAGTAAGAAAGAAAGTAAGGAAGAAAGATACCTGTTCGTTGAAGGATTCGAACACAAGAACGATTGTAACTGGAGTTTGATCAGAGAAAGACAAACACAACCGGTTTATTAAAACCACCGATTGTGGTTACCAAAATCGAGAAGACATCGATTGAAGGAAAAGGAAACAATTACCTGTTATCAATCGATCAAAGGAGAAGAAGACAACGCCTGTAATTCGATCAAGGATCCAGAAATCGAACATCACAGAACGAACAAGCAAGCACACATCAGGAAGCAAACCGAAAGGAACCATTGTGTTTTTCAATTGGAAGCATAAATCAATTTTGGGTATTTAGAGGTACGGCTCTAAATTGAGGAAGAGATAAACATTCTTTTACCCTTTCTTTTAAGTATTTCTTTTCAATTTAATATATAAAATTGATTAGAAGTTAGCAAAATAGAATCCTAAATTGATCAAGGTTGTCAGAAATTTGGAAGATAGTAAGAAAGTAAGAATTAAGCTTTTGTATATTTTTCTATTTTAATTGATAAAACCATTTCTTTTAGATTAGGAAAATACAAAACTAGAAGTAAGAAACCGAACCATTGTGGTTCACATAGTAAGAAGTAAGAAGAAACCTATCGTTTTTAAAAAAAACTCTAGTGTTTCCAAAGTAAGTAAGTAAGTGAAACTTTAACGTTTCAAAGTAAGTAAGTGAAACTTTAACGTTTCAAAGTAAGTAAGAGAAAACCTAGTGTTTTTCAGAAACCTTAGATTTTCAACTCAAGAAGAAGAAACCTTTACGCCACCTGTTTAAAGAAGAGAAACCATAAGTGTTTCACCCAAGAAGAGAAACCATAAGTGTTTCAGTCAAAGAAGAGAAACCTTAAGAGCCACCAAAGAAGAGAAAACCTACCGCTTTCACCCAAAGAAGAGAAACCCTACATCACACCCAAAGAAGAGAAACTATTGTTTCAAAGCAAGATAGTAAAGTAAGAAAGAAGAAATCCAAAGCAAAGCTGATCTCACAACATTATTCATAATGCATTCAACTAATCACTTGATAGCTGTCGAATCAATTAAAGATAATTTATTTACCGACGCAAGATGAAAGCACCTTCAAACTTTGAGATGGTTAGAGACCTTAAAAATGAAGACCGATGAAACCGTGAATGATTTTGCGGGAAAATTGGGAAGCATAAGAGGCAAGTGTAAAAGTCTTGGTTCTAATCTTAAAGACAAAGTATTAGTAGGAAAGTCTTGAACTCGTTCCAAAGAAGTTTCTACCAATTGTGGCATCCATCGAGCAATATTCAGAAATTGACAAAATGACGTTTGAAGAAGCCGTTGGAAGACTAAGCGCTTATGAAGAACGCCTCAAGAGTCAAGATGAACCGCAAGAAGATTATCATAACAAACTTTTGATGGCAAGTTCAAGTAATCAAGGCCGTGGTAGAGGACGAGGAAGAAACTTTAGTAAAGAAGAAAAAGGACGTGGAAGAGGTACAAGTCGAGAACAAAGCAAGAAAGAAATGAGATGCTATGAATGTGGTGAACTTGGTCACTTTGCATACGAATGCACCAAATGGAAAGACAAAGACAAGAAGCAATAAGCACATCTCATTTATCAAAGCGACGATGAACCAACGCTGCTGTGAAGAGCAAGATAAAAGCAAGTTGAAGACCTGCCTTAAACCAAAGTTTAGTTTAAGGGGGAGTGTTGATAGTTAACCTAAACCTTTGGGTTAAATGGATCAAATTAGAAAGTATAGTATTTATTAGAGTCAAGTATGTAATAAACGAAAGCCTAAGGTCGAACATGTTAGTTTGTAAGTTGAAAACCAAATAGCGGTTATATAGAAACGGTTGAAGCAATATGTCGCTTCACAAATGTCGGTTAGAAAACTATATATAGGGTCGATGTATTGTAAGATTGTAATGAACGAAAATCTGCAAGTATAAACAGCAAAGTTATATTCATACCTGTGTTTCATTCATCATAGTAAGATCATATCCCAACACGTTATCAATAATGTTTTTTGTAAGGAGGTCTTACTGAAAGGATCTGGTTTAGAGGGTTTCATTTATTTTACAATAAGTCATCTTTTATCATACAGGAATGCAGAATAATCCAGCCACACGAGAATGAAATGAAAATCTGACTGAACTTACGGTCTTTCCATGTAATGTATCGCCGATTGGTTCTCCAACCTTCTTTTCCCTTACAGCAATATGCATCTCATTCTGCAGGATATAAATTTGAGTAGACATAATAAACAACAGTAAGAAGTTAAAGAAAAAAATTAAGACAAATGAAAAACATAGCAGAAGAATAAACTTGCCGACATTTAAACCCACCCTCTAAGTCTCGAACTTATCATGTAGTCAAACCTTTTTTTATATGGTTTCGACTTATTATCATAACCAACTAACTGTTAACAAAATACCAAATCTGAACAAAAAAGAAGTTTGACATTCGAGAGAGGTCAAACTGTGTGTCCTTAATTAGTGTAAAAAAGGTGTGACCCATGTGCATATTTGAGATATCTCATAATACGAATATGAGTCGAAAAATGAACCATCACGCCAAGAGAACATCAACTAATAAAATATTAATTATTAGAGTGGCAAGAGAACCTACTTGCTTGCGGACTAGACCTAACATGAAATAGATGGCCATTTCAAAGACATGAAGCAAGATTTCTGTTCCGCTAGGAATCCTAGCAACTTTTATTCCATGGTTTGTAGCAGCAGTTACATCAACACCTTCAACAAAATTCAAACATGATTCATTAAATTAGTAGATATGGTAGAAACTTTTCACTTGAATGGTTCATTGCATAAGCATTAAGCAAACAGATAAAGAACCTTCTATGCCAACACCGTACTGCATTATGACTTTCATTCGAGTTGCACGAGCAATAACATCTGAACTAAGGTGCATGCTCTTTACCACACAGATATCATAGTTACCAATAAGATCAGGTACACTATTGATTGGAAGAGTATCCACCTATGATAAAGTAGGTACATAGGTTATAAGAGTTGTCAACTTTGAAGCCCAATTTGCCCTCTAAGATTATTCCATCAGTCATAATACCTGGATAGATGGATAAATTTGCAAGTATTCTTTAGTGTAGTTATTTGAAGCTGGAAAGTGACTCCCACAAAAAAGAATACGGGTAGCAGCCTTGCCATCTTCACACATAGTACGTTTGTCAATAGCCCCAGATAACCTGCATCACACGATATTAACAGTTGATCTCATAATAATTTACATGTGTGTCATTATAGGTATTTAGATTAAAATGAAACTCAAAATTTAGGGTTGGTTCAAAACAGGCCATGGGGTTAAATATGAAAAACATATTGAGCTCACTATAATACTCATGCTGATAGTGATTGACTGAGTTTTTTTTTGTAAATGCGGGTCTAAAGTGTAAACTAGTTTGTGAAATGGGTTACTTACAATTCACTTTGCAAATATGGGTCTTTGTACAAGGTGGGCCTCACTGCAGCATATTTAAATATGTTTTTAAAACCTTGAATTTTTCCTTTTTCTGCTTTTGACACCAAACTTATAAAAGCCTTTTGACACCAAACTTATTAAACGCCTCTTAATTTTTTATGGTTTTTATTTGGGGACTATAAATATATATGGTTTTAAAAGTTTAATAAAAGGATGAGATGAGAGTTTGTCAAAAGAATGAAGTATGGTTTGTGAAAAATCTCTTTATAGAAATCTCAATAGTCGTTGGCCAAAATGAGAGCCTAACAAAATCAGCCATTTAATTTGTTTCACTTTCTTTAATACATTTGGATTTTATACATGAATTATTCGAAAGCGTTAAATCTTTTGATATGATATTCACTTTCTTTAACTTTTTTTAAATTAGTAGAGATTGAGGTGTTTTGCTTTATTTTGTCAGTGGGTTTTAATGTGACTTAATCTCGATACCCGTCGTTTTGTTCATAGAATATTCAATTAGGGATAACCGATACATGTGAGGAAACCCGAAAAATCGATGAATAGTATTAATCATTAAAAATCAAAATACTTATTGCTCACTGCTCGTCGTCCCAAATATGTCCACACCGCTCCTCGCCAAACATATCCAAGTATGTTTGGAGGTCAATGTTGCACTTTTAAAAAAAGAAAATGCTAAACATAACTCTAAAAGCTATATACAAGATATATAGCCGGTTTAAAAAAAGAAAATGAACTGAATATTTGTACCTTATTAATAAACCAACTACCATTGCATATAATTACTCACAACCGGTTTAATGTACAACCACTTTTGCATCTTTTTAATTTTTAAATATAACCCTTTGGACCACAAATAACAAAACTCTTAAAAGAAAAGATTAAAAATGAAGTGTTCGATTTAGATTAAAAATCAACATGCATATGATATAAAATAATGAATATAACAACAACAACAACAAACCCAATCCCGCCTGGCAAGTGTGATGGATGAAAATGTAGACAGATCCTACCCCACACGCAGGTAAACCCGGTGTAGAGACTCGCCCAACGAGACCCGCGAAGTGCAGTGTGCTGTGCAAAGGATAGAGATAGCATATGACAAAACAATAGGCAAAAGTAGTAAAAGCAAGCCAAGCAAGCAAGCAAGGGCATACAGAAAAGGAACCATGCAAAGACGCCGAAAATAAGCCATAGCAAAGCGAACATCAGAGATAGACCCAAAGCCTGCACACAAAAGAGGGGGGGCAATGAGCAAAGAAAGAAGCACACGGGAAAAAGCTCAAGCGAGAAAACACGTAGCACCAAAAAAAACGCATGGAGCAATAACGGCGAGGCAAAACCTAAGGGAGCAACACTAGCGAACGCAAACCACGACGGGTCTAAGACTACGCAAGCAGCAAAGAGGCCACACAACAAAACACGCAAGGAGGCAAAAGGACACCTAAAAGCCATGCACCAGCACCACTACCGCGAAATCCTAATTTTATCTCTCCACCCCTTCCTATTCAGATCATGTCTCTGGTCAAACTAAGCTCCATCATGTCAAGCTTAAGTCTCCTCCCATCCGATATTGGTCCGCCTCGCCTTCTCACGCCATCTACATCTACGCCAATTCTTCTAACTATACCGATGGCTCCTCCTGACATGTCCGAACCACCTCAACCTTCCTTCATTTTCAAACAATATTCCCGACCCAAGTTTTGCTCAAAACTCCGTTGATCATGTCAAGCAAGGTATTACCACAAGTCCATCTTAGCATCCTCAGTTCTGCCACCTCTACCCTGTTAGCATGTGCCTTTGATATGGGCCAACACAAATTGAAACGTTAACGGGTGTAAATGAAAAATATATACTTAAAAACATATTTAAATATGCAAGCAGTGAGGTCCATCTTGTACCAAAGACCTAAATTTGCAAAGTGAATGATAAGTAACCCATTTCTCAAACTAGTTTTCAATTTAGACCCATATTTACAAAAAAACTCGAAACGTAAATGTAACCTTGGATTTCAGACTGAAACCCAAACGTAACCTTGGATTTGCCCTTGCATTTAAGGAGAAGGTTGTGTGTTTGCATCGTCCATGGCTTAAAGAGCTGTAAATCGTAAAGCAACATAACTGCAATAACAACTACATTATTATAAAGAAGCTACCATCAAAATAACCACAATGTTTGATGAATGACTTACCTCTCGATTCAGGAGAGTGTGGCCTGCAGCGTTTTCTGGTCTACTGCAATATGAGTGGATGATTATCTCCTTTTGTTTACGCAATATGAGTGGCCAAGGTTTCATGTGAGCCTAGCCATTTATCATTGCACTGAGTTTACATTGGCTAGTTAGTGATATATGTATAAAACCAGCAGATAGCCATTATGGCAGGGTCCTAAAAATGGACCGACAAAGAATAAAAATTAAAACGTGATGATTGTGACAGTTATTTTTATCTGGTATTTTGCAACAAGGAATCAAATAAGTGTGGCCCTCTAGTTTTTTTCTAGTTGGTCGACACATCTATATTTACATTTTTCCCAACCAGTGCTTTAACAGGATTGTACATAATGTATAAGAACTTGTGTTTGAGAAAAATATGTAAATATGGTTGTTTATGTGAGGATATATGAAAATCCTTTTTTTTTTTATTACTCTATTAATTTACTTAATTAAATCCTATTTCTTTTTAGTGTATGCTTATTTTTTCAAAATTTTATTTTACGAATCAAACGTGAATGGATCTATGTTTTTGGTAGATAACTTTTCGTTTGTTGCAATAATTTAATTAAACTTCTTTAGTAGTGTTTCTTCCTTATTTTTTTTTTTCATTTCCTTACATATCTATATCTATACTATTTATAATATAGGAATGCACTTCTCTTATATTATATTAATTATTTTAAGATTTCCATATATAGAATTTTAAGCAAATACAATATTGAAAGCATTATTTACAAGTATTTAAAGCACATATAAAACTAAAAATACACTACTCATATATTACAATTAATGCAGTATTAAAAACACCCCTTCATTCAAAAATACATGTGAAAAAACATAATTAAAAGTAGTTGAAGCACAAATAAAAAAAAAACACTAACACATACAATTTAATTCACCATTCACCAAAATATACAACTATTTAACCACAATGTACAATCTAATTAAATTCCAAAACATAAATCTGAATCCAACAGCCCAAAACAAAATAACATTTGTTCACGGTGGCATTTAGTACAGATAAATTCGTCACGTGATCGCATCTCTGCCAAGATAAACAATAAAAAGACATACAAAACCCATTAAATGTTGACAACACATATTTGTGCGAAAGAATACACGGTCATCTCGAGTGATATTAGAAAAACTAAGAAGAATCCTATTATGAAAACGTTGAGATTAGACCATCAAGTCGCATATAAAAGTTCAGCCGGAAAAGTAATTCTTACAAGGAAACATAAATAACACGTTGTCTAGTTCTGCATAATGGATTATCCGCAAAACAAGCCGATTGGTTCTCCAGCCTTCTTTTCCCTTACAGCAATATGCATCTCATTATTCTGCAGGATATAAAATTGAGTAGACATAATAAACACCGCAAGAGAAGTTATAGAAAAAAATTAAGACAAATGGAAAACATAAGAATAAACTTGCTGACATTTAAACTCACCCTTTTAAGTCTGGAACTTATCATGTAGTCTAACTTTTTGTTAATAACAATACTAAATAACAAACAAAAAAGGTTGTTTGACATTCGAGAGAGGTCAAACTGCTTTCCGATTATGTCTAATTGTGCATATTTGAGATATCACATAATACGAATACCAGTTTGGCATGGCTTCATAATTGCATTAACTTCTCGCATCCTTAACCTTTCGGCGCCATCCTTCCTTGACATCCTCTCGAGAAGGTTTGGTTTTCTTAAACGACGGGTGATTAAAGAGAAGCTGCATAAGAAACGTACATCAAAGAAAACTCAAGTTGTTAACACACAGATGTATATGACATAGAGCATATTAGTGAACACAAAGATGATCTTTAATGACAAGCCGAAATCCGAGACCCTTGAAGACCTATTTCATATGTTTTTATCCCATGAGCCAATTTCTTTATATCAATAGTGGACGAGATTATACTCCTTTGCCTCATGGCCATTCTATTGATTTCATATTAAGATATCGTATTGCTTCTTTGTTAACAAAATTTCCAAGTATTCACCAATTCTATCACTACAAGCTTTAGAGTAAAGATATACTACTACATGAAATGGGCCGACTCAAATCCCATTTTGCAAACAATTGCCAATTTCCGCCCAATAATATAATGGCCCTGATAAAAGGACATGTGTTTTGTTAACTTTGAAATCAAGAATATAATCAGAAAAAATGTTTTTTTTCCACTGGAAAAACATAGCATGTATGCATTCCAGCAATTCATAGTCTTAGCAGGAATAAGGGTATATTAATGTGTAAAAACATCATTAGTTTAGATTATGTGAACATATTAATGAAGGTTTCACCAATTAGCCAATTACAACAACAGTATGCACCAATTAGGTATGCAAAAGGTGTTCCAAGTGTTTTTAATCAACAGTGGAATACGTGTACACATGGGAGACTACTAATTATCAATAAAAGATTAAGAATTGAAAAAATCAAGTGGTGTACCTCTTTGTAGCGCTGCACATTAGTTAGATGTTCGGGAACAGTCAATTTACCAGAAGCATTCAGAAGGTGGTACAACTTTGGTGCCAAGCTCAAATCAACGGCTGTGATCTCTTTTCCAATAACATAAGGCCCCTTAAGATACTATAACTTACAAATTAGTCAGCATTTACATAAAACACTAAGATTGTGTATTCACTCAATAGAACAATCATCTCTTGTTTACTAAGAGAATATATATACGTATACGTGTGTGTGTATATATATATATATATATACACGGGGTATCGAATAAAACTTACACGTTGTGAGAGGAGACGCTCCAATTCATCCAACTCACGCAGTAAAGCTTGCTCACTATCATCATTCTTGTCCTTTCTCTTTAAAAATGCCGCAAGCTTTGGGAGAATCTTTAACCCCCTACAATTTCATGTGACAACAGAAAATGAAGAGGTCGTGAAATGGATTCACTGATGGTGATTATTCAACTAAACTTGTAACCTTTTGTTGTTGATTATGATAATCATCACCCGCAGTAAATTATAAATGCTTTAGTCACCAACATGACCCAAGTAAAAGAAAAAAAAAGGACAACAAGAGGAAAGGACTCAGGTACTGGTAAGCAACAAACAAATTCCAGAAAATTTAAGAATATAATATTGCATAAGTTCCAAAATAAACAAGTAACTGGCTTTGATACAACATCTTTGACCTTTTGATTGCAAAAAAGCTATCTTTTGAAATGCCAATAATTATAACTGTAATTTTTCTTACTTGCATGTTATTTCAACAGCTCATTCTATATATACTTTGCGACGATTTTCAAGAGTAATAGTTTCTTAGAGGGTTCTTAGTGGGCGTTTTGGAAGTGTCATGTGATATGGAGTAATTGAAAAAGACAATCAGCTATATCAGAAATGGTATTTGAATAAACAAAAGACAACTATAAGTTTTATTCCAAGGAAATTATTTGACCCCTTAAACGAAGATTTTAATTTGAATACACCTAAGCTAAGTCTAAGTGCAACTTAAAAGATAATCATCCTTGACTTCTAAACATTAATTAGTATTCACTTTCAGAATTGTGATGCCAAAAATTTGACTTCAAATGCACATTTGGAATTTGCTTATTAAAACTACTTCCTGTGTTTTTAAAGCAATGTTTTGGGTGTTCGGGATTGCTAATCTAAACTGTGTTTCTGCAATCAAAAAAGAAATTGCTTACTAAAAACGGCTTATTGCTACAGTTTCAATAAACAATCTCAAACACCCGTTATTGTAAACTCTATCGCTATAATACAAAGGGTCTTTGCATATGGCTATATTACTAACGGTAGCTTATAAAAAACGTTTGGTAACATAGTTGTTGTGTGTCTGTGTATGATTACGTATATGGTACATATAAAGGCACACACAAGGGGTGAATATAACATACACAAAGGCAAAATGAGGTGGATTCTCAAGAGGGCGTTCCGGATACATCTCTTCAATCATCTCCACAATAACATCAGAATTGGAAACGACTGTTCCATCACTAAATTTAATCATAGGCAGTATCCCATCTGGATTGGTTTTTAAAAACCTATAAAAGCACAAACAAAAACTCAACCATCAAAAACGCAAATAAAAACCAATCCTTTATACTAAAAACTCAAAATTGATAAATAAGATTATCACCATTTAGGCTTTCTGCGCATAAAACGGATATTGTAGGGAACCTCCTTTTCCTCAAGAGTTAAAAGTACCCTTTGACAAAATGGACCTAAAAATGGAGAAAAAAATGTTAAAAGATTGATGAATCTTGATAAAAATAAAAATTTTAAGAAATGTGTGAATAATTACAGTCTGTTTTAAGATCATTGGCATCACTAGGATAAAAACCGGGATCACTAGGAGGAGGTTTCACATAGATTACAATTGGCATGTTCTTATCGTGCTGCACCGGAGCCTTTTTCTTATGGTGCTGCACCGAATGTGCAGAACTGGTTCCTCCTCCAAAACGAGGGATGAGGATTTTAGACCTGATAGAAAAAGTTTACAAGATGTATGATAAGCCAATATCTAAAGAAAAAAGGCTGTAGAGTCCAATTAAGAAAACAGATAGATTATAAGTAAACCTGAATAGGGCCTCAAGGACAGAAGATTCAGGTGGAACGTGGCAAATGTTGCAGTTGCCATCAATATTTGCAAGATTAATCAAGGTGTCGAAAAATTGCCTCTTATCCATGTATGGGTCACCAAAACAGATGACATCACAAGCTGCATTAATATCCTTGAGCAGTGTTCCTATAAGCTCTGCCTTATCCAATGTCTCATGTAGAGTACTGAAAGCCACACGGAGATATAAAATTATGATAGAAAAGTTGCATTAGTAAATTAATATAAGCATACATACCTTCCAACAAAATAGACAATCCTTGTTTTCATATCTGGGCCTACGCTCTCAAAAAAACGTTCATAAGCAACTTCGATTGCAGTTAATAACCGTAACTCTCCACCAATATGTCCATCTGAGTAACAACAATAAACATGATCATTATAAATACAAGTAAATATAGCCACTTAATAAAATGAAGAAGCTAACCATGAATGATATCCATGATCATAGGAAAATCTCTGGTAGGGCGGACGAGGATCTGAGAACAATATAAAGTATACATAGTCGATCCACATGCACCGATGATTGTCCTCGGATGAGACTGTAAAATAATAATAATAATAATAATAATAATAATAATAATAATAATAATAATAATAATAATAATAATAATAATAATAATAATAATAATAATAATAATAATAAATAACAAAAACAAAAAGAAACCGTGCTAAAATTAAATCTTAGAATTAAAAGAACCTTTATTTTTTCGTCACAATAGAATTGCACAGCCGCTACTTGGTCCTTAAACATAGCTGATTGGGAGTTTTCCATCCATCTAGTGGTGTCCAGACAGATCATTATAGCCTGCATGTTGACCAAAATTAGTTTTAGAAAATTATTAATTAACTACTACAAGATATATATATATATATAAAAAGACAATCGATCATGCAACAAGATACCTCGGCCTTGGCCATTTTAGGGTTTTCTTTTTCTACCTTTTCGTAGACATATATTATTGACATATCATCATAAAAATATATATACTGTATTATATATTACACATAAGCCCATGCAAAAATATTTCAATTCTTATATATACCTAATTAGCTTCATAGCCCGCCCGGATGGGCGGGCTAGCTTCATAAAATCAATTGATGTAGTTCAACTTGACGTAAATAAATATTGAATGATGACAAATATTTTAGACACATAAATTGGAACACAAAAATGAAAAAATTCATGCATTATGTGTAAAAATAAGAATGAAAGGTATGATAACAACTTAATTAGATGATACTTACTAATATAGATGAATAAAACTTTTCATGCACAATTGTTATATACTTTGTGTAGTGTCGATTTGTAGAAACAAAACCCTTAGCTTTTTTTTTAGTGTAATATATATAAAAGTTATTTTCACTGTTTAATAAATATAAGTCTATAGTGCTTATTCAAGTACTGTAATAAAACTTTATAGATTTGTCGAAGTTTTGTAATTGTATTATGTGTAGCAACATGTATGATGTAGTAACATAAAAACTCAAAAACCAAATTATATAATCATATTTAATATGATAACATACATTTTTGTATTTCAATGAAAGTAAAAAAATAAAGACACGACCATATTTTCTTTTAAGCGATATAGTCATAATTATTACATCTTCTCAAGTGGCAACCATGTATTATTTAAGAGTGTTGATATGCATACCATACTTTATGATTCTTTTCACCACTAATCATTGACTGAAGATGCACACAAGATAACATCGCTATGCATAATTGGTGGTGTATTCACTTTTATGGTGTGCATATCACCCCATTTGTTACCATATTTTGGCGCAAGAATCTATTTCTCCCAATGGCAATTACCGATTATTTGAAATTTCAAAATGATGTGCCTTATTGGTTCTAATTTTGTAGTCTCAGTAAAACATGGAAGTCAATTATCTTCCAATTTTAGATCCTATTGTTTTGCATGACTATTTATATCGAAAATTAAATTTTATATGAGATATTTGAATAATTTTCTATTAAAATTGGTATGACATGAATAGATGTTGATACTTTTAACCAACATTATGAATCCAATTAACTCTTATATATGCATTTTTCGTCTATGATAACAACAACTAATTGCCATGCGCTCATCGTTCCCACAAGGATCACTAATAATAACTTTGTGAATCTCAACTTCATAACACACATTACGTAACCTCAAAGCTATAAATATTGTAAACCTTTTTAAACATGTAAAAGTGAACCAACACTTAGAATATTTGTTTTTAGTTGACGCCTATTTCCAAATCCTCCGCCACATATACTCCAACCGATGAATGTGGATGTTTCATCACATAGCTCCATTCCATTACGCAGTGAGTTAATAAGCATTTCAATGAATTTAATTTACCAAAAACTTCATTAGATGAATATAGTCCATAGATGTTATTGAAAGTTTTTGTTGTTGTACTACAAAGGTAATTTCAACGAATCGATAGAAACAAAAATACGTAGCTAAAAAAACATTTATTCCAAATAAACTCATGGGTCCATCTCTGTTCTAAGGTCTCCGTATGACAAATTGAGAATTCTAGTGACAAAACTCACATATGAAAAGCAACAAGGATTGTTCGAAACCGCCGCAAGGCTGGCACTTTGATATTTATCGGATACTTTTAATATGAAACACTGCTTAGACCGTGAAACCAACCCAAATTCCTCCCTAGCCTTTTTCAATGCGGTTTGAATATCGTATGTATCCCCTCCCTAGCCTCTTTCAATAGACATACGGCCATACGGTCATCCTCAGAGGTTCGTTTATGCTGGGATGTTGTTAAACCGGTCTTTTCTCCTACAAGGAGACGCTTGCTTGGATAGCTCCTCCGGACATAACACCATGTAATGCTAGTTAGAGATTGTGGATATAATTATGTTGACATACATAAAGTAAAGATTGTAGATGGAGTAAGTACACGATCAAGGAGCATGCAACGTAAGATACCGGCTTTGAGTGTTTATTCGAATAAATTCACTTGCGTAAACCTTCACATGTATAGCTTTGTTTGTATCACCGGTTTTAATGTTGTCAAATCAACCGTCTCATGTCGTACCATCAGCTTCCCCTTTGGTTTTGCGCTATGGCAACTTGAGTAATATCGGGCATGATGTGTTAATGTAGATAGCATCTACGTCAAATAACATTAAAGGGAAAACAATAATCTTTCAAATTAGTCTAATAATTTAGGAAACATCCGAGTTTTTGCTTTGACAATAGTCCTGATTTGGTCGGCATTCTAAGATGGGTGTTGCAGTGTGGGTAAGAAAGAAAATGGCATATGTGCATAGTGAATGAAGCATATAATATTAGTAAAAGATGCACCAAATAATTAAGCATATAAGTGGCAAGGAATAAGAAACTGTAATCCATACATCATTTTGAGCGCACGGATCCCATTGGTGCCACAAATCGATATCGGTTTCTAATTCCTTTCTCAAGTTGTAGCAGTTCCAGTCCTACACAGTACTTTAGCTACTGATGGCATTCTTCAATGCGTTTCATTGAAAGTAGTTTCTTTCATATTTACGCGATATTATAAGAGTCATGAGTATTGCATTTTAGTACTTGCTTGTTTTCTAAGATATCAGCCTAATAAGCAATCACAACCCATTTTCAAATTAAGAACTCTTCTTATATATACTTGCCGTCACCATTATCACAAGTCAAAAAGTAATAATGATTTAACTAATTTAATTGATGGGTGAAAGTGCAGGTTTGCAATTAAATAAAATGTCAACTGATGTTATTTTCTAACTTGTCCATCCATGTCTTTCATGGCCTCGTTAACATTCATCCATCGCTGAAGTTTAGCACCCATCCCAGAGGCGAAGTTTCGGACCACGTTGTCATCCATATAAAAAAAGATGCTTTATTCAGCTTGAACCATCTATATAATGGGCTTTAAACAAAATCACTAAAAAAATAAACCTGTATTGAGTTTCAAAGTTGCGCATTGTTCATAAGTCAATATTAAAGCACAATAACTTAATTTATATAAAAGGTCTATCAAAGTTACTGTTAATAAAACAAAATTTAATCGATTCATGTGTCAATAATTAAAGGATTTAGGTTATGTAATAAATCTTTTATCTTTTTCAAAGGTTTTACTATATTGCCGAAAATATTAGTCTCGCTTTTAGCTTTCTATAGCAATGATAACACCTTAACTAAACACATTAATCGAACCAACAGTAATGACAATAAACCGACCCACTAATGAACCCAACACCCGAACACAATCCCCTGAACACACCTATTGAAACCAACCACTGAACCCACTGAACAAACCCATTGAAAGCAAGCAAGACAATACCAAACTATAAAAAAATTACCTCAAGACGTGGTATTGAACCATGAAATCATGCTTTTACACACCATCGATCGCGCAAAACCTTGTGAGGTCACACTTATGCGTTTGTTGTTCGATGACGTGTAACAATTTGCCCTACTGTTCACTCATACCTATCATCAAGAATGTACTGAGGTATCTGTAATAGCAGTTGTAGCCATAGGAGGAGGCACGCGATAGTGAATATGACAACGTTATTACAACTCGAAAGCCGGATAATTTAACCGCATGATACTAAAAGTTAGCTAAAGCCGAGACACCGAACACAGGCTTTAATGAGAAAGTCAAATAAAAAAAGAAACTAACACATATGAAACTAATACATATGCATACCGTCAGTAATATCAATGAGAAAGCAACACATTTTTTACCTCTTTAACATTGTTAGTTTTTGCTTTCCTATGATTTTTTTACTGTACCCTGCATAAAAGGCCACAAATGAACTTCTCGTCACCCACGGCTCCATTGTTAAGCACATTAGCATAAAAAAAGGACAAAGAAATGTACTTGAAGTCTTGTCTTGACAACCTACAATTTTTATGGTGATTGCAGTGGCTATTCCTACACCAATGCAAGGTGTTTGGGTCTAGTTATTTGCCTTATAACACTGAAACAAACCAATAAGCACAATTCGCTCTTTCATCTGTCTTTGTACCTATAATGTTGAGAAGGTGTATTAACTTGATAGTACTTAAAATAAATTTTACACAATGAAAGTATAAAATCTTGTATGACAACCAACACGTACCGAAGCTACACGTGCATCTATTTCGGAGTAGTTGAGGAAACCAAAACTTACAGTAAGCTACCGCAAAATTGAAATATTAACCTCCTGGGATAATCGTTCACCCATGACATGAACACCATCCAATGTCTGAGAAGTCATTTTTTCGGGCCCTACACACATCATTCAAGCACATCAAAAGTGTAAAAAATACATAAAAGGTTCAATTTCAAAGTTATAATTCCCAAAGTTTAAAGAGTTACGGCTGTGGGCAAGTCTAAGAAAAGCTCATGCTACTAAAATGTTGTGGCAAAACATAAAGTATTTCAATCGGCATTGATATGATAGAAATATCTGGTTATGCAAATGGAATAACTGAAGCCAAACTACACACCTCAAAGCATACAGGACATGGTGCATTGCTTCTTCAACAACGGGTCTCTCTCTCTATCTCTCATGAAATTTGAGTAGTTTTCGGTTGTCAAGACCAGCTTTTACTATATATCAGGCCTTTCAATGTGTCCGATCTTGACCTATATCTGATCCAACAGGTTAAAATTTTTTACCCATTAATCCAAAGTCAGCCAATAGAGCATCTAGTTATATAAACGGATCATTACTGTGTCAATCGATTATCCTCCCTTCGATTCATCCTAAATAAGCGATGTCATCCTAAAATAAGAAAATAACCATAAATGGTTAGCTTTTATCCGAACACCCAAAACAAAAAAAAAGAAAATAATCATAAATGGTTTGCTTTTATCCGAACACCCAAAACAACTTTTCAGTATCTAAACCTAATAAACAGTTCCAATAAGCAAATCCATACACAATATCAAAACCTAATAAGCAGTTCCAATAAGCAATCCCATACACCCATTGCCCATTGGATGCCTATTGCAACATTACCAGAACCTAATTATCATATAAAACTATAATCCAAGGCAAACATATGATAAAAATCAAAAATTTATACAAATAATCATCTAAACTTTATATAAATGGTTTTGCTTATCAGATAAACCCATCAATAATAATCAAAACTTTATACAAATGATCATCAAAAATCTTTAAAATAAATAAATGCAAAGATATGTACTAAAATGTTACATTCAATCTCGTGAGAGATATAAAACGTAACAATGCCATCAGACGTTCCTCCATGTTAATTTTAATGGTTTTAGAGTTCTTTTGTATTTCAAATTTGATTGATTTTTGTAGAATAGGTTATTGTGAATCAAAGGTGAGGGGTAAATTTTCTGAGATTGATTTGAAGATTAAGGTTTGTAGTTTGATTTGAATATCACACACAATTGATTGTGTGTTATTGATTGAGAGAGGAAAGGGGCATTTTTTTTGGTAAAATGCTTTTGAAAAAAGAGTAACATCCGGTTTATAAAAGTAAAGTATTTTTTGATAAAATGGTTTGTGGTTGAATATCACATTGGGAATGCGATTTGTATCACAACTTGTGTCTTGCTCTAATGGTTGAGGCACTCGTTTATGTTCCCATAGCCCAAGGTTCGATCCACTTATGTGACAAATTTTTTTAAGTATTTAACCGGGAATAGTGCCATGTCACTAATGCCATGTCATAATTAAATGCCCAGTCATCATTGAGGTGGCATTATCTATGTGTCATGCTTAGTCCCATATATATATATAGATTCTTTTAGGGGGAATTGCGTATATATCCTCGCAAACACTCATAATTGCGTATATATCCCATAAGTGCGTATATATCATTCAATTACAGTCATAAACAATTCATTGAAAAAACATTATCTTCTCCAATATTGTTGTTGCTGGTCATTTTCAACTATTACTGAAACGTGAGTTAGTATTTTTTTTATGAAGTGTTGGTTTATAGGATAGTGAAAACATGTTTGGCTTGTGTTTGTGTATTCATGGGAAATGAAGTGATGAAATTAAGGAATATGCTTGCTTGTGTTTTTAGTCGCTTTGGTGGAAACTATAATGTTTTTCCAATGACTGTTCATAGTCGCTTTTAATTGGTTATATAATGTGAATTATTTATGACTACATAGTATTTGCCTTTAAAGAACAAAATTAAGGTAAAATCTATTGTCTTATTGAGTGCTCATGTGTATGATCATCACAAGACGATATATACAATCTAAGCAAAGATAAACTTATATATTCATAAAGTGCCCCATATATGACGAGTTACGTATGGTACATTTTAGTAACTATTATCTTAGGTTTACACCAAATAATGAATCCTTTTCTTTGATGTTGTTGTTGAAAGTAGCAAGTGATGGACGAGATGGCCAAGTGATGGACGACATGCTACTAAACTCTCTAACATTAAAGCTAGGAATGTTGTCGTTTGTTTTGTAGTCACCACCTACACCAAATAAACGTGAATAACAACTCCTCCAGTTGTAATGTATCGATAATCTTTTTTGTAAGAATGTCTTACTAAAAGGAGATGGTTTAGAGGGTTTCTTTTATTTTACAAGAAGTCATCTTTTATCATACATGAATGCAGAATAATCCAGCCACACGAGAATGAAACGAAAATCTGACTGAACTTACGGTCTTTCCATGTAATGTATCGCCGATTGGTTCTCCAACCTTCTTTTCCCTTGTTGGCTCTTCTTCACAGGTTCTAAACCAAGCCATCTTCGACACATGACGGACTTGTAATTTACCATGATTATGCGCACTGAACTTGAGACAAAAGTAACTTGTATATCGAATTAAAATGATAACACAATGATGAACAAAGATAACTAAAAAAGACTTGAAATTAACGTAATTGTTGTTGTACATAAACATCCATGACTCGATCTATAAATAGTTTATGAAACGGTATGATTGTCACCATTGATGAAACGTTGTATCGTTTCATCTTGTAACCGCTTCCCCTACTGCCATAATAGGCCCATAATTAACATAACAAACCATTGTTTAACGAGGTGTTTGGATATAAAGTCCAACCCACAGTTTCTGCCCGTTTTGACCCAAACAAATAAAACATTAAATAACATTGTTCAAATTAACTTAACAAAACACTATAAGGAGTTTACATCTCCCCCTTAATTTTTGTAAGTGTTAGCCGTAACATTTTTATTAGAAGTGATGGTCATTCAATTTTAGGAACTTTGTAACATGTGTTAGATATCGTGATAGAATAGTCAACGGGGCTCGTGGATTGGGCTAAGCTAAATGGCTAAATGTCATGTTAAGCTAGTCTTGTATAAGTTGTCATCCAATCCAAGTCCAATCCAAGCCCATCCCAAAGCCCATTAGGGCATATGTACTTGTAGTATAAATACACCTCAAATGTGTCATTTGAGGTGCTGGTTGAGTGTTTTTGTGTGTTTTCTTTCAAGTAAAACAACATCTTGTTTCATCTTTCTCTTTGTTTCATACGATAACATCTTAAGTCACCATCTTCTTAATCTTTTCTTCTTCATCTTTTACGCATAAGTGTGTTGGTTTAACGTGTGTTCATCTTGTATTGAAGGTTGGTATACGCGTAAGATTGGTGAAAAAACAAGGTCCTACAATTGGTATCAATCGCCTAACAATGGTTTAGGAGTGGCGTGTTACGTTTTTTTGTTGAAACTTTACAAGAAAGTTGCGTTTTTATATATAAACGTGGGCTTTTTGTCATAAAGTTTTGATTTTTACGTGTTTTTAAGCTTAAATTTGTAGACTTTATTGATCTTTAAGTGTTTTGGAAGAAGTTTGTGCAAAAGAAATCATTTGGAACGTTTTTGGGTGAAAAGTAGCGCTTTTGCAAAATTGGCAGTTTACGCGCGTAAGCAACGTTTTGGTCAAAACCCTCTTTTTACGTGTAAGCAAAAGTCAAAACCCTAGTTTCCTACGGCGTAAGGTCTCACGCGTAGAATTGAAGTTTACGATAAGCTTTGGTGAACAATCTTCGCGGCAACAACGGCACTGTTTCCTTGCTTGGATAAGCTTGAAAAACACTTCGACTTGTGGATATCTTTCATGCTTGGACGAGTGTGAAGGATTTTGGTTTTAAACCTAATCTTACGCCTAAGCATAAAGCTTACGAGTAAGCACTCTACGCCTAAGTTAACTCTTACGCGTAAGGTACTCTACTTCTAAGTATAAAGTTTACGCATAAGCTTACATTTAACCCTAAGTTTACAAGTTCTGGTCTATGCATAAGCATCATCTTACACCTAAGGAGTGTTACGCATAAGCAATCCTACGCATAAGCCTCTTACGCTTAAGAACAGGTTTACGAGTAAGATTTTGAGCAAAACTTCAAACGGCTATAACTTTTGAACCGTAACTCCGTTTTCAGCGTTCTACCCATCAAAACGACCGTGAGAACAAGGAGAATAGACCGCCGAATGAACTAAACCTTCAAGTCCTAAAAACGCTCCGAACAGAAGTTATTGAGGTTTTTAAGTTTTTAGACCAAATTTTCACTACAACAACCGAGCTTAATCTTCATCAAACATAACTCCTTTATCGTTGAATCGATCCTACATCAACTTTATCATAACATACCTTCATAAATGGCAACTCAACAAGACATTCATGCAGCCGGTGCCGAAAACCGTCCTCCTATGTTGGAAAAAGGTGGTTATCTTCAATGGACAAGTATGCGTTCGCTACATCAAGACCAAACCTAATGGAAAACTAATGATTCAATCCATTACGAATGGACCCTTCAAGCCTCAACAAGTCCAAGACTCGAAATGCGATGCAACACCTCCGTCCCACCATCCTTTTCGTACTCAATATGAACGAATACATAAGAGGATAAGAAGCAAGTTGAAGGAGATGACATGGCAATTCATTGTCCAACTGGGTTTACCGAGACATCTTTGCTTTGTAAGACAGGTGTGAAATCGCTTGAGCATGGGAACGTGTTAGGACGGCTTTGTCATGGAACAAATTGGTCAACAAGATACGGAGAACAAGTCGCTAACCATGGGAGAAGTTTACATCTACTCCAGGAGAACCCTTTGAATCATACTATGGAAGGTTTTGCACTTTAATGAATGAGCTTATCAGAAACAAGTTGGAACCCGGAACTATCAGTAACATCAAATTCTCAACAATCTTCCACAAGAATGGGGACGATATGTCACTATTGTCAACCAAACAAAAGACTTACATCGGGTGAACTTTGATCAACTCAACGATTTTCTCGAAACAAAACCAAACTGTTGAATGAAGTCGGAAAGAAAGATTGGCAAAGAATCATGATCCATTGGCACTAATTGCAAAGACTCAAACTACGGTGAATACACAACAACAAGCTTCATCATCTTCAACTAACAACTTTGCGGCAATACATTCCACAACCACAAGCCGCCTCAATGACAATTCTATCCACCAACAAGTTATTCAACAACAACAAGATCCACAATACCAAGAACAAGGAATCACAGATCCGGAACCGAACAAGAAGAGGCTTTGTCACATGCATTTGCATTCTTGGGTAAAGCATTCGGAAGTCGCTATTCCACACCAACTAACAACAACCAAAGGATTTCATCAAACACTCGCAAGCGGAAAATTGCGTACCGGTTTGAATATGGGTCAATAAGGACAAATGGTTGGAGTTATTGGGAATCAACAGGGATATGCTACTGGATTTCACATAGGTAATCAGGCGGTTCCGTATCAGGGTAATCAGTTGGGTCAGAATGTTGGAAATCAGTTAGGTAAGAATGTTGGGAATAGAGCAGTGGGTAATTGATCTGTGCTAAACCGTCAAGCTATCTCACACAAGCTAGCCACTTGTGAATGGCTAACCGAAAGTTTAAAGCTGCTTAAAACACAAATACAATGAAGTCCTGGAGAATAGAATGAATTCCCGTGTCGTTAAGTCCCACGGAGACTCAATGGTGTGTCAAAACTTGATCAGATGATAGAATGATCACTTAATGATAATTGATGGGTAATGATTTTAATGGATAATTAAACCTAAAGAAAAAGTTAATAAATTACAGTGACTTAAATGCAAATTAAAGGAAATTAAAAAGATAAAAAATATTAAATAAACGCTATCACTATATTTAAAATCGATGTTTTGATTTTTCTTTTATAAATTTAGATTAAAACTATGCTGACAAAAATAAAAGAAAATGCTGAACTGAAAAACAATATTAATCCTAAAAATATATGAAAAATGATATTTTATAAACCTAATGATAAAAGAAAATTCTTTAGAAAGAAAATTATTTTATAACTAATTATCTAATTATTATTAATTAAAACTATTTTAACTATTTAAATATTAACCTAAAATACAAGAAAATATAAATG